>JAGPOW010000729.1:90459-194059 GCA_030014935.1 Caiman crocodilus | reverse complement strand
GAGCAGGTTCAGGTTGGACGTTAGGAAACACTACTTCACAGTTAGGGTGGCTAGGATGTGGAACCAGCTTCCTAGGGAAGTTGTTCTTGCTCCTACCTTGGGCGTCTTCAAGAGTAGGTTAGATAGGTACTTGGCTGGGGTCCTATGACCCTGGCACTCGTTCCTGCCATTGGCTGGGGGTCAGACTAGATGGCCTGCTCTAGGCCCCTTCTGACCCTAGATACTATGATACTGTGATGATACTATGATGACAAACTGACATTCCTTCTGGCAAATGAGGATTTTGACTTCATTGGATCGACAGAAACTTGGTGGGATGATGCATATGACTGGGCAATGGATATTGAGGGCTGCAGCCTCTATTGGAAGGACAGGGACAGAAAAAAGTGTGGAGAGGTGGCCCCCTACATGAAGAAGTGGTACCCCTCCCTGCAGGTTACATATGACGGCAGTGAGAAGTCCTTTGAAACCCTCTGGGTCAAGATACAAGGGAGCTGGGGAGAAGGGGACTTGATTGTGGGAGTGTATTATAGACCTTCCCACCAAGGAGAGGAGAGTGACCAGGCATTCTACAGCAAACTGGCTGAAGCAGCCAGTACTGAAGACGACTCTCATGGGTGACTTGAAGTACTCTGACACCTGTTGGGAAGATCATTCAGCCACCTCCAGCAGATCAACCAACTTCTTGGCAACCATACATACATGACCTGTTCTTGACACAGGCTGTGGATGGGATGACTAGGAGTAAAGTCATTCTGGACTTGGTGCTGGCCAAAGGGGAAGACATGGTAAGTGACCTGAAGACTGAAGGTGCTCTGGGTGATAGCAATCACAATCTGATCAGAATCACCAACAACCAAAAGGCTGGGAGCTCTACCACCAGAACAAAAGTCCTAGACTTCAGATGGGCAGACTTCGGTAAACTCAGGAGTCTAGTTAGAAAGGCCCTTTGCAACCAGTGACTGGATGACTTGGGGCTCATGAGGGATGGCACTTCCTCAAGGAGGCTATTCTTACTGCTGAAAAAGAGGCCATCCCCATGTGATCAAAAAAGGGGAGGGACCAAGAGACTTGTCTGGCTAGCGGAGACTTTAGAAAACTTCTTAAAAAGAAAAAAGGAAGTGTACATGCAATGGAAAAATAGATCGGGATCCAGAGAAGAGTGTGCTTATATGGCCAGGGTCTGCAGACATGGATGCTTTGGCTTTCCTTGTCCCATGGAAACCAAGCTGGTGACCGATATTACAGATAACAAAATCCTTCTATAGGTACATGGGGAGCAACAAAAAAATCAAGCTCCACTGTGACACCCTTACTGAATATGGAGGGGAAGCCCACAGCTGCCTCCCATGAAAAGGCAGAGCTCCTTAATAATTACTTCACATCAGTTCCTGAAACCAGGCGAGAACTAGTCAGTACACCAGGGGCACAGGGAATATGGCAAGGACAGTATTCCTCATAAAATAAGTCCAGAACAGGTGAAGACACTTTTAGATGATTTGGATGTTTTCAAGTCAGCTGGTCCAGACGACCTTCATCCAAGAGTGCTGAAAGAGCTGGCCGAGCTCGTAGCGGTGCCTCTGGTGGGGCTGTTCAAGAAGGCCTGGAACTCTGGAGTTGGGCCTAGTGACTGGAAAAAGGTGAACATGGTTCCCATCTTTTAAGAAGGGAAAGAGGGATGACTGCCAACTATAGACTGGTCAGTCTGGCTTCAGTCCTGGGGCAGATCTTTGAAAAAATTGTCAAGGAGGCCATCAACCACATGCTCGCATCTAGTGGGGTACTGAGACGCAACCAGCATAGCTTTGTAGAGGGGAGGTCATGCCTAGCAAACCTGGTGTCCTTTTTATGACCAGGTAACAAACCACCTGGACATGGGACAGAAGGTGGACATCATCTACCTAAATTTCAGCAAGGTTTTTGATACGGTTTCCAATGAAATCTCAGTTAAGTTGGAGAGTACTGGCCTACACCAGGCTACAGTGAAGTGGGTTGGGAACTGGCTCAGTGGCTGATCTCAACAAATTATAATTGATGGGGTGGCCTCATCCTAGAAAGCAGTCTCCAGTGGTGTACCCAGGGGCCAGTGCTCAGGCCCATGCTCTTTAATATCTTTATTAATGACCTGGATGAGGGAGTGAAAAGCATAATGATTAAGTGTGGAGTTGATACCAAGCTGTGGGGGCAAGCAGGAAATCGGAGGACAGGTCAGAGATTCAGGAAGACCTTGACAGGCTGGTTCTATGGGCTGAACAAAACTATATCTGGTTCAATGGGGACAAATGCCAGGTCCTTCATCTGGATAGGAAGAACGCTCACCATATCTATACGAGTGGTGGTTCAGTATCTGGCACTGCATCTGAAAGGGACCTAGGAGTGTCGATTAACCAGAGGATGAATGTGAGCCACCAGTGTGGTGAAGTCACCAACAGAGCAAATAGAAGTCTGGCATGTGTCAGCAGATGTGTTGCCAACAGATCCAGAGAGGTGCTCCTTTCCTTCTGTTCAGTGTTGGTGAGACCACAGCTGGAGTACTGTGTCCAGTTCTGGGCACCGCACTTCAGGAAGGCTGGGGACAAGCTCAAAAAGGTGCAGAGAAAAGCCACCTGTGTGATCAAGGGCCTGGGGGACAGGCCCTATGAGGAGAGACTTCGGGATCTGGGTTTGTTCAGCCTGAGCAAAAGAAGGCTGAGAGGTGACTTGATAGCTGCCTACAAATGTATCAAGGGAGAACAGCAGGATCGAGGAGGACAACTTTTCAGGAAAGTTCCCCCCCCCCGGGAAGATATGGATCAATGGACACAAGCTAGTTGAGGAAAAGTTTTGGCTGGACATAAGGATAAACTTCTTTTCCATACGGGTAACTAGAATCTGGAACACACTTTTGGCAGAGGTAGTGCAGTTGCCATCTCTGGTGACCTTTGAGGAGGCTGGACAAATACTTGTTGAGCTTGTTTTAATCCAGTTCCCTCCTGCCCATGGCAGGGGACCTTTGTAGGGTTCTATGAAAGCACTGAAACAGAGTACTCAGAGGGGTTGTGGACTCTCCATCCTTGGAGGTTTTTAAGACCCAGCTAGACAGCCTTGGCTGGGATGATCTAGTTGGGGATGGCCCTGCTTTGATCAGGCGGTTGGGCTAGATGACCTGAGGTCCCTTCCAACCCTAATTTTCTATGACTCTGAACCTAAGGGGTTTTTTTTATGTCATTTTTGAATTGGAGAGAAACTCTGCCTTCAAATTTTTATTAGCATTTATTTACATGTAGCAGTGTTGAGAGGCAAACCAGATTAGGCCCTGTACAAGCAAATGACTGCAGCAAAAACGGCAGTACGTTTTAGGCCTGTTTGCCTCACCTGATACTGCTATGGCTATACAGCTACTGGAACCCAAGCCACTTTACATAAGCGGGAGTCTTGTCTTTGACTGTAGTAAAGACATACCTTAGCCTGAGGGTGGCTAATTTGTGGTGTACACACAGCCTCTATGTAGCACACGGCAGATCAGGGAGGCAATAGGAGGTGCAGTAGCAATAGGGCAGGAAACAGAAAGTAGAGCAGCAAACTAGGCAGAGCAAGGACATTGGAGTGGTGTTTGTGGAGTGTGCAAAACTCACTTGTGATATGCCTGCCAAAAAGATTGGCCTCCACTGCCTTCGCCAGTCAGCCACAGTGGTTACAACTCACTATTTTCTTGATTTATCCTTAAATAGCAGTTTTGTAGGTGCTAATTTAGTAGACGAGAACTAAAGGAAGGTCAGATCGTTCACACAGTTTCCTGACTGATTGAGGAGCATTTCCTGACTCAGGAAGTGCAAGGGCCAACCAGAGGTAATGCTCTCCTGGACTTGGTCTTGGCCAAGGGAGATGATTTGTTGTGTGGCTGAAACATTGAGAGTAACCTGGGCAACAGTGACCATGAAATAATCAGGTTCACTGTCTGCTGCAAGCTTGACAAATCAACTAGCAGGATTGAAGTAGGGGAGGCGATGCAGGACCAGGAAAGCAAGGCAAATGGGATATGTGAAGAGTGGTTGTTGCTCAAGGATACGATGCTCAAGGCACAAAGAAAACCGTTCCTGCAAAGAAGAAAGGCAGCAGAAGGGCTGGCAAGCCCTCCTGGCTTAATAGGAGCATTGCAGTCCTCTCAAAAAAGAGAAAAGAGGTGTATGCACAGTAGAAGCTAGGGATGATCCTCCAGGAGAACTATACAACAGTGGCCAGCCCTTGTAGGGAAATCATCAGGAAAGCCAAGGCGGTGACGGAGTTTAGGTTAGCCTTGGGAGTCCAGGACAATAAGAAGTCCTTCTTTAGGTATGTAGGCAGTAGAAGGAAAACAAATGGAAGTGTGGGACCCTGCTTAACACCTCAGGACAGCGCATCTCCTTCTGTGACCAGGTCTCTTACCACCTGGACCTAGGAGAAATGGTAGACATTTTGTACCTAGACTTCAGAAAGTTTTTGGATCTAGTATCCCACAAGGATATTGTGGGAAAACTGGAAGATTTGGGGCTCAGGTGCTTGATGGTTCAGTGGGTGGGAAACTGCTACAGAGAGTTCTTATGGATGGATGTGTCGTCCCGGTGTGAAGCAGCCAGTGGTGTCCCTCAGGAGTCCGTGCTTGGATCAGTGCTTTTCAACATCTTTATCAATCATTTGGATAGGGGAGTGAGAAGCTCACTCACCAAGTTCGTGGATGACACCAAATTATAGAATCCTAGAAGTTGGGTCAGAAGGGACCTTGCAGATCTTCAGGTCTGAGCCCCTGCCCGGGCAGGAGGAAAACTGGGTTCAAATGACCCCAGCCAGGCAGTCATCAAGCCGCTTCTTAAAGACCCCCTGGGTAGGAGCCAGCACCACTTCCCTTGGAAGTTGGTTCCAGATCCTAGCCACCGTGACTAAAGTAGTTCTTACGGGTGTCCAATCTAAACCTGCTCTCCAACAACTTATGACTGTTATTCCTTGTTATCCCGGGGAGCGCTAGGGGAAACAAGGTCTCCTCCAAACCCTTCTGGTCCCCCCTAATGAGTTTATAGACGGTCAGCAGGTCTCCCCTCAGCCTTCTCTTGTGAAGGCTGAACAGGTTCAGGTCCCGTCGCCTCTTATTGTAGGGTCTGCCCTGCTGTCCCCGGATCACGTGGGTGACCTCCTCTGGACCCTCTCAATGCTGTCCACATCCCTCTTGAAGTGGGATGCCCAGAACTGGACATAGTACTCCAGCTGTGGCCTGACCAGTGTTGCATAGAGGGGGAGGATCACCTCCTTGGCCCTACTTGAGATGCACCTGTGCATGCACAACAAGTTCTGGTTAGCCCTGCCGACTGTGGCCGCGTGTTGTCGGCCCATGTTCATCATCTTTGGAGTCAGTAATAACTCCAAGTTCCCTTTCTGACTCTGCTCTCAAGAAGGGAGATTATGAGATAACAAGTCTGTTATGGGGCAGTGTGGTCATGCCAGAAAATAGCTTGCAGATGCAGGCAAACCTGGACAGGCTTGAGAGTTGGGCAGACTGGAACCAGATGAAGTTTAACACTTCCAAGTGTAAGGTGCTCCATCTGGGGTCAAACAACTCTCAGCATACATACAGGCTCGGAGGTGACGGCCTGACTTGCACCATGGCTGAAAGGGACCTAGGGGTAATGATTAACCATTGTATGAATATAAGCCATCAAAGTGAGGAGGTGGTCAGCAGGGCAAACAACGCACTGGCATACATCAACCAATGCATCTTGTGCAAAACTAAGGGAGTGATACTCCCATTGTACTCAGCAGTGGTGAGACTGCAGTTAGCATACTGCATCTAGTTCTGGGTGCTGTGTGTGTCAGTGAGTATGTGGAAAAACTTGAGAGGCTCTAGAAAAGGGCCACCCATATGATCAGGGATTTGCAAGGCAAGCCGTATGAGGAAAGGCTGAGAGCCTCTTTAACCTAAAGAAGAGACTGTTGAGAGGGAACTTGATAACAGCTTACTGCTATACCAGAGAAATGCATCAGGAGCTCGGGGAACAACTGTTCACTAGGGCACCTCTGGAGAAGACCAGGACCAATGGATACAAACTCCTGGAAAGCTGCTTCAGGCTTAACCAGGAAAAACTCCTTCGCAGTCAGCATGTCCGGACTGTAGAATAAACTCTCTCCAGAGCTGGTTTCACTGTTTTGAAGCACTGTTCCGTTTTGTTTCGTTGAAACTTTTTTGATGCTATTTCAGCGTGTTTCAACATTTCGTCCATAGGCTATAGTGGGGAATTATGAAAATGCCTATAACATTGTCATTTCCTGCCCAATTCAGATAAAATTTGCAGGAGTGGTTGTCCCCTCTGAGGGCATGAATCCTGTCAAGTTTCAAGGAGATAGGAGCAGGGATTTTTGTGAAACTGCACCTCAAACTGTTCAAAGCAAAACTAGTACTACTGGCAGCAGCAGCATGCTGTATGCAGACCTGGGGGCCCACTCCCCGCCCCGGAGGAGTCTGTCACAGCCCTCCCAGATCTACATGAGAGCTGACAGCTGGCTGCTGCTGCTGGCTGGGGCTAGCACCAGCACTGGGGTGTTCCCTCTGCTTGGCATGGGAAGCGCTGGACAGACTTTGGTGCTGGCACTGGCCCCAGCCGTCAGTGGCACCATGCTGTCATCTGCATGGTCCACAGCTGGTGAGTGTGGAGCTTTGAAACCTCCCCCCAAAACCAAGCCCTATGTTCACTGGCTTTGGCAGTGGTGATTGGGGCCTCTGGCACCTTGTGGCAGAGCCCCACCCCGCCGTGCAGGGCAGGGCAGTGGGGAGCAGTGGGGATTGTGCCCCCTCCTGCCTGGTACCCACACAGCAGCTGCACCATCACATGGGTGCAGCATGGCTCCGCAGGGCACTGTGCACCGTCCTGGAGCTGGGGTGGATCCACGTGTCAGCCGGAGCTTTCGGTTCAATTCCCCAGCTCTCTGATCATTCCCCTAGCTCTTCCTGGGCCCCTGGATCTGTGCGGGAGGTTTCAGCAGGCTGCTGCTGCTGGCTGGGGAAATAGCCCAGAGTCGCTGCCATCCCCAATCAGCAGTGGCAGCCTCTTGTCATCCTGCATCAGTTGGGGGCCTGTGTCCCCCTGGAAGAACTGGAGGAAACAATCGGAGCTGGGGGAAAGATTGGGAAAGGTAGGGAATCAGACCGTGAACTGGGGGAATGTTCAGAGACGTGAACATTTCCCCAGCCCTGGTTGAATTCCCCAGCTCCCTGATCTTTCCTGCAGCTCGTCCTGGGGGATGCTGGGTTTCAGCAGGCTGGAGCCAGCAGCAGCACCTCAGTCTTCCTGGCTCTTGGTGCGGGCTGTGCCAAGCAGCTGCCATTGTCCCCAGCTCGCAGCAGCAGCCTGCTGAAACCCTGCATGCAGATCAGGGGCTCGCACCCCTGGGAAGAGCTGAGGGAAGCGATCAGAGAGCTGGTGGAATAGAACCAGGAGCTAGATGTCAATATCAGAGAAGTCCTTCCCCCTCCTCTTCCCCCTCCTTCTCCTTAGTTTCTATTTAGCTAGCTTCAAAACATGCCTAGCTTCAAAACTCAAAAATGTTTACAAACTTCTGAAACATTTGGAGTGTGCTTGTTCCAAAGCCTTTTGTTTTGTTTGGATTTCTCCGTTTTCAAGCTCAAAATGCATTGAAACAACTTCAGAATGAAACACCCATCAAAATTTTGCATGGTCCTAGCACGTAAGTCTCTGGAGAGCCAGGGCTTGGGGACTGTGTGGGGTGTGGTTAGGGTGTGTGGAGGGGGATGGGTGTATGAGGGGGGTGGCTGGTGCTGGGGAAAGGTGGCTGGGTGCTGGGGCTGTGGCGGGGGGGGTGGTGAGCAAGGGAGAGGTGCCTGCCCATCTGGTGGGGGGGAAAGGGGTGGTAGGAAGCTGTGCAGCCAGGCTGGTGGCACTGGGGCCAGTGCCTGTTTTCTCAAGGGTGGGTCGGGGCTCCCAGCAGACGCTGCCTAAGGCAGGTGGTGCTACAGGTCTTCCCCTTCTTCCTCCAGCCCACACTAGGGCCAGACTCACTCCACCACTGCTTACACGAGCTGGAGTGGCTGCAGCTGCTGCACTCCAGCCCAGGTGGGATAGGAGCAGCTGCCCTCACAGCTGGGAGTGAGGGGACCAACAGGGCATGGGGTACAAGGGGCTGCAGATCAGGAGAGAAGGGCAGCAACAGGGTTGGGGGAGGGCTGTGGCTTGGGTGTGAGGGGCACTGGCATGGGGGAACTATGGGTTAGGAGTGTAGGGCACTGGCAGCACCAAGGGGCTGAGGGTTGGGAGTGAAGGGCACCAGCAGGGATGTGGATTGGTAGTGAGGACGAGCAGGGCCTAGGGGGACTGAAGACTACTCTCCCACAACTGAAGGAAAACCCCTGCTGTGGACTTAGGTAGCTGCTGGCTGCAGTCAACATTCACCCTGGGTGTGATCCCCTTCCCAACTGTGTTTACTCAGTAATGAACATTGCCCTGTCCCTGACCTGACTCTGCCCCACACTCACAACCTTGTAACATCAAAGGAATGGGCTGTCCTTGCCCGATGCACTGTGAACTAACAACATTTGTGTAGCAAGCCCTCTACTTCCATCTACTTTGTTTGCTGGTTTTTGTTAAAGGATCATTCTCTGAGCTGCTGCTTTAAGCCTTCCCTGGCTTCTACATATGCTAAAGTGAAACCCATAACATTGTCTAAAAGCAATAGGGGTTGAACCTGGAGATGAACAAGCTGCAGACGTGATGTGGCTTGTAGCTGCATGAAACCCGAACCCAGAAGTGATCGGTTGAATTTTCTTTGGAATTACTGCTGAACGGAACGGCTTCTTCAAACATGCACCAAAAGTGTCTCCCTTTGTTGGACCTTTAAAACGAATACAGCGAGGTGCAAAATGCAACAACAATGTGCAAAATAAGTCAGAGATGTAACTGGAGTTTCCTATTTGTCAGTATTACAACTGTAGAGTGTGTGCAGCACATGTACTGTAAACCAGGCTTTTTATTCCTTTCCAGTGGGCAGTTACACTGCGTAGCTATTGATTTCCCATCAAACTGTCACTTAGGGAAGCTGAGATAATGGCAAATCTACAGTCATTCACCAGCATCAGAGCTGGGCTTTTAAACAAGACCCCATCAGATAGGGACTGGAGGCAATCATTACTGTTGTGCTTCAGTATAAATGATTTGTAATAGCCGGTGATTATGGTAATGACTTTTTTCATCTCTGAATTTGCCCCTTGTGTTCATTCCATCAGCCTGTATTATGCATGAATAGGATGCAGTTTGCAGTGAGCATATATAGGTACAGACTGGTCTCGGAGAATTACCTAATGTAGGAGAGTTTTGGGAGGGAGGGAGGGGGCGGGAAATGTTGAAAACATCTCAGCAAAAGTGAAGCGTATGAACTGAAAGAGACTTGCAGTTGACACACTGCTGTCATTGGGGAAGGCATTCTAGTCTTATCTCTTCGTTCAGTATTTCCCTTTATTGGAGAAAGCGGGGGAGATCCCCACTTGTGCGAGTAAGAATGACTGCAGCAACGTCAGCTGATGCTGGCTGAGGATTTAACCCTTTGTATTTCCTGTCAGTTGTTTTAACTCTCTACAGGGAGTGAAAGCCTGGTTTCATTGAAGTCACTGGCAAAAGGCCACATGATTTCAGTGTGAAACCAAGATTTCCTCCCAGGCTAGAATAGTGACAAAAAATAACATTGGGAGTCTCCAGTTACATCCTCTCAATGACTTCAGGTCACTTCTCTCTTCTCCTTCAGTGTGCAGTTGAGTAATTTTTCTAAGTGATGACACTGAGAGCTCAAGCTGAGATCAGAAAATCAGTCCGTTTGCTATGTACACCTTGTGTTAACAACATTTGATACATTATGCAGGCTGACAATTTGTTTTGTTGATGCGTGATGAAGAGTGGAGTTCAGAAACCTGCTGCTATAAGGATATGATAGGCTAATGTTGAATGAAAATGACGGTCTTACTGTTCACAAAAATAAGCAGCTATGACCCAGATACAGGAGATGTGGCCGTATTGACTTAGAGTGTCATTTTTTATGGAAGAAGATAAGAATTGCCATTTACTGGTTCAGACTATAGGCCCGTCTTGCCCAGGGTCCTTGTCACGCAGGAGTAGGCAGTAGATGTTGAAAGGAAGAGTGAAGGGGTATGATCAGGGTTTTCCCTTCCAACATTTAAAGTCTAGGAAGTTCTAATTCAGATGCTGTATCCTTAACTCCTGTGTTCAATAGCAACTGCTGCTCCTTTCCTTCAATAATTTGTCCAGTCCCCTTTTGAATCAGGCTAAACTGTCAGCTTCTGCAATATCTGGCAGCAATGAGATCCACACTTTAATTGCATGTTGTGTAGAAAAAAAACAACTTTATTAGTTTTATACTTTTGCTACCTACTAGTTTCATTTTGTGACCCCTAGTTCTTGTATTGTAAAGGACAGTTAATAATAAATCCCTATTTACTTTCTCTTCACCATTTAATATTTTGTAAACCTTCATGTCCCCTCAAGCATCTCTTTTCTAAACAGAAAGCCTCTTTTCTAAACTAGTCTCTTCAGTCTCTCCTCGTGTAAATGCCCTTCCATACCACTGATCATCCTTGTTGCCCTTCTCTTTACCTTCTCTCATTCTTTTATATCCTTTCTGAGGTCTAGGGACCAGAACTGGACACATTATTCAAGGTGTGGATGCCTTTTTAGCTAAAGTGGCACTTAAAATATGTGCCATGAAAACATTCATAAAGTACATACGTGTTGTAACTATAGTTGTAATCCATGGGGTGAAGATCTTTGAACTGGCAGTACTATTTACCTGAGTAACCCATGCTGGCATGCTGGGCTGGATGGAGGATTTCGGGTCCTCAGGGTGCCAGTAGCCCTGGAAGCCTCTCAGCCAGATCTGCTGACTTGGGTATCCTGTGAAGAGGTGAGGGTATCCCTCACTGCCCAGGAATTCACTAGGAACCCAATGAACATGTTTCTTTATTATATACAGCCAATCTATATATAGAAGAGAAATAAATAAACAAAAGGGAAAAAATAATACCAATGGTTAATAAAACCAACAATTTGGATAAAATTTTACAACTGTAACATTAGGTGGATAATTCTAACACACTGGGTGTTCCCACTTGTGTCAAACGACTTGAGTAATTATATTCACTTGGTTATACCTCTTTAAAACAGTTCCCTCCCCCACAACTCAATTGATTTCCTTCTGTTCATAATCTACTTCTCATACAATAAATGGCAACACAGCTATAACTAGGATCCACCACTAGATGGTGGATGTGAGGCTTCTGCTTTGGGGAAAATAGACTCCTTTGATCCTTCCTGGTAACACAGCAAAACAAGTCTCTGAACAGCTGCTGCAGGCAATAGGCTCCCTTTTATTTGCTTCTGGAAATACACCTCCTGCAAACACTGGGATTAGGTGTTCTTTCACACACCCATGTGAGTTTGTGTCGTCACAGCCCCACTCCCTCTTGGGGCTGCCCCCATCTCCCAGCACATCTACCTGCAGGCAGGGGATTTCCCTTGCAGGTGTCTGTTTTCAGCTCAAGCCTTCTCAGCTCAGACAGTGGCTTCCCAGAACTCCTCCCAGCTCCCAGCAAGACTACCAGCATTGCTGACCAGCCCTTTCCCCACTCTTTCCCTGGCATCTGTGTTTTTTGCCTGCATAGCTCCAAACCTGGTTGGGAATTGGCTTCTTGTGGTATGATACAGGCTGTCCCTCATCCTGATGTCTGTTCCCTGGGCAAATTTCAGCTCTAGCTCCCTGTGCTTGGGAACCCCTCTCTCCATGGCTGGAGTTGGCTCCTCCCCTGTTTCTCCCCTCTTCTTTTCCCCCTCTTAGCTTTTTATTGTCCAATAGCAGCCAATCAGAGTCCTCAGTTTGCAATGGGGTCTCTGGTCTGAATTCAAACATTCCAATGGAAAGCATGCACTGTGCACAGCATACCTTCCTGTCTGGAAAAGCTATTGCACTCTCCAAACTTTTTGGTGCCTTTTTCTTGCAGAGTTCTTAAGCACAGCTCACCCACTGAACTTGCAGCCAGGCTTGCAACTATTTCACCTGTCACTTTTTTCTGAACATCTGTGCCTCCATGGAAGTGTGTGTCTTGTTTTTAATTATTATTAGTAGCAGTACTGCATTAATACTTAGAAACTCGATTGTGTTGGGTGCTGTGTAGTGCTTAGTAAGTGATAGCCCCTTGTAAATGGACAAGATGGACAAAGAATGACAGTCCGCTTTTTCCTGGTCATGCAAGTGGTCTTTTTTTAGCTGTCTCAAGGGCACTTCTGGCACTTATGTGCCAAAGAGAGTTCTGTTTCTGGATGCATGTAGATAACTACATTGTCTCTCAGAATTGCAACAGTAACACATCAGGGAAGTGCTCTCACTCATTTTATCACACATTGGCCATTATTCACAGCTTTCTCTGATGCTTCTTTTGAAGCTAGCCCCCTTGGACAGCCACAAGAAGGAGGCATGTGGGGCCAGGAAGGAGGGAGCAAGCCAGGGACATGTGGCCCAGTGAGGTGGCTGCTGGCCCCAAAGGGAGGGGACTCCAGGTACTAGCCTGGGCCTTTGTCCCCAGTGGGGCAGAAATGTCCTACCTGCACTGCCTTCCATCCATTTTTTTTCCAAAACAGTTGCTCACCTTCAAAAGGAACACCAGAGAAGGTCATAAATAATGCTTAACTTGTGGTATGGTGGCTAGAGTGCTGGGCTGTGAGCTGGGCTACTGGGTGAGGGGGAGTCTAGAATTCTAGCCACAGGGCTATGGGTCAAAATGGTAGAGATGTACATGCACCCACCCCTTTTCCATCCTGAGGCTAAATCCAGGAATTGTGGGTTTTGGTCAACTCCACTTTTAAGCGTCCATGAGCTCTTTTGCCTTCTCAGTCTGTACAGCTACATAGTTGTTCATAGTTATCCACCTGCACAGGAATCTAGCTCACAGGTGGCTGGTGGCTCTGGCTGCTGTGTGGTGCCAGGTGGGCTGTGAACAAGTGGACTGCTTCTGCCCAGTAGCACCAAGCATCAGCTATAGAGCTGGGTGGGGTTCCCACCCAGTGGCTGGGCAGCAGCAGCAGCTGTGGACACCGAGAGTAGGTTCAGGAGCTTTGATGCAGAAGCTGTTAGTGGCATCCACAGCTGAACTGCTGACCTCCCAGTGTAAGGAAGATCCTGCCTGGAGTCCTCACCCAGAACCTGCTAGCAGAGTCAGCTGTGGCCCCAGGCAGGATCTTCTGCTGCTCTGGGTGGGTGTCAGCTTCTCTTTCTCTCTCTTTCTCCTTCTAGACCCTGCTGGAGCTGTAGTTTGTCAGGAGCCCCTGCTGTGCTATGCAGGTGTCAGAGTTAGATATGACACTGACGGCAGGTTCTGTGTTGGGACTTCAGAACCTGCTGGCTGTGCCCACAGCTGATGTCCACCTGGCATGGCAGAAACTCCTGCCTGGGTCCACAGCTAAGTGTTGGGGCTCCTGGTGAACTACAGCTTTGGCCAGGTTCTTGAAGTAGGGAAGGAGGTGGAGAGACCTAGTGAGAGGGGAAGAGAACAGAGTTGAGAGAGAGGAGAGAAGAAAAAAGAGAGACAGAGAAGGAGAAGAGCAGGGGAAGAGGAAGAGAGAGAGAAGAGGAGAGAGAGAAAGAGAGAGATGGATGTGGCCCTTAACAGGTCCCCAGAACTCATTAAATGGCCCTCCAGTTGAAATAATTATACACTCCCAATCTTGACTGTTCTCAGTGGTGGCAGATGGCAGAACAATGAGCAATGGTCTCAAGTTACAAGGGAGATTCAAGGGAGGTTTAGGATATATATTAGAAAAAACTTTCTCGCTAGGAGGGTAGTAAAACACTGGAACAGGTTACCCAGGGAGGCTGTGGAATCTCCATCCTTGGAGGTTTTTAAGACCTGGCTAGACAAAGCTTTGGCTGAGATGATCTAATTGGGGATGGTCCTGCTTTGAGCAGGGAGTTGGACTAGATGACCTCCTGAGGTCCCTTCCAAGCCTAATTTTCTATGATTCTAAAAATTGCCTATTAAGATGGCCACAGAAGGACAGAATGACACCCAAAATGTGTGAATAAGATGGCATTAATGTATCCCCAGTATCTAGATGGGGAACTGAGCTATAGTGAGAGCTGGTGGCTTCACACAGGGCTTCTACAGCACACCTGGCAGCTGATTTTTGCTCTCCCAAGTCTCACCATTGAGCCTTAACTAGGGAACCAGCTGTCCTCATTCATCAATAAGAACAAAATGCAGAATTGGATGGGAGTGACTTCCTTTCTATTTCTTCCTATGATCCTGGTCTAGAAATCTGTTATTTCATGCCAGGTAGTTTCCCCTTTCCTGAATGCTCCTGTTAAGATTTGTTTGATTTGCTTCTCTGTTGGCTAAATGATTTGAGTGCATACAAACAAATCTGCTAATTAACTGCTGGTTTTCTGGCCATTGAAACAATTGCCTACATAGAGCAGCTTTATTGACATGGAAAAAACATCCTGGAGACTTGAGGCCAACATTTTCAAACCTGGGACCCTAAAGACAAGTGAAATTACTTCATCTGCAAATTGTTTTATTAGCTTCAGTAGAATTATTAAGTAAGCTTGTCTCCAAATGTCAGGCTATTTCTGGTGTCCAAATTTGGATTTAGGAGCCTAATTTTAGGTTCCTTAGTTTGATATTCTGGTCCTAAGGTTTTACTGGCTAACAATAACTGCAGTTAGCAAGTTACTGTCGTAAGTGATTGTGTCAGATGTTTGTCAGATTTTGGACTATTTGCTGCAGCAAAAGCTTTAGTCAAGTACTGGCAATTTTTTTAAACTACCTGGTCTATTAGTACCACTCAGTCACCAGCACATGGGTGACCTGTAGCCAATATGCACTGAATACATTTGGGCACTGAAAACAAACAGGACTGAAAACAATTGAAACTCCTCAGAGCCAAACTCAATTAGCGGAGGCAAAGGCAAAGGCAGTATGTGAATATATAAAAAAGAGAATTATATTAGAAATCTGCCCCCAAAAATAAATGCTCAAAATATCCATAGTAATTTCCCATATGGTTTTAAGAAGCACAGCCTTAAAAGTTATTTTGTCTGTGTATATCTGTTTTGGCCAATCTCTCACGCTCTCTTTTTACACACAGGCTAGGAACAAAAATTACACACAAACTAGTGCAAGTATAGGCACTGACATATATTTTTGCCTAGGGGGAAAGCTAGGATGATGGACATATGGAAAGTTTTAGGTATTTCAGGTGACAGCTCTCTCGTGAGGGGGGCCAGTGCCCTCGGGGCTCCACATACTTGGCACCTCTGGGTATACGTGATCAGAAATTGGTTCAAATCTAACAACAGAAGTTCAGTGCACATAAACCACTTTCAAAATAACAGAAGCTGGTTTAAGATGAACTTGGATGCATGTGGTATCAGACTTAGCTAATTTAGGTTGAATCAGTTTATTGAACTTCTGTCACTGATCCCCTCCAGATTCAAGTTAACCTCCTGGCATCCCAGGATGCTTTATATTTCCCCCATACAATCTTCCTCACAGGGTGGGTGAGCTAGCTTTGGCTCAAGCTGTCTGCACCAGCAGAGCAGGGAGGTGTGCTCTAGCACCCTTGGCTTGTGGCCTGAGCCAGTGCAAGTAAATGCCTGGATTTCCAGAATCAAAAGTGAATATCTATTCACTTGCTTATTGGTTCAATCTATACAATTTAGACTAATCTGTGAAACTTGAATCAATGCAGCTCCAAACCTTTTCACTGTCTGTACTTAATCCCCATGTCTCCTGTTTAGCAAACGGATTGTATCAGCAAGTAATTAGCATAAGTAAACTAAGTCCCTCTTTTGACAACTGATAGCTGAGTTCTGAGTCTTTTGGATATGGTGGGATATCAGTCTGAAGAATAATTACATTTATATAGAGTTCATCTTTTATGGAGTTTACTAAAGTTAACCTGATTGTGCACCCTTTCATTTATTAAGCTTTTTAAAGCTCCCTGGGTGCCAGGAGCCAGCCCTTTTCTGTTGTCTCTGTTTGAGCACCCAGGACTTAAACATCATGACTGCAGCCCAGCTCCAGGTGTTCTTTAAGGGTGCTGAGAGAGGTGATATTTGTTGTTTGATTGGCCCCTTGAAAGTGCTCTATAGGTGCTGTGCCCTGACAGAAATGCATGGCTGCAGAGCACTTTAAAAGTGCCCAATAACATGACAAAATAACCCTGGTAATGAGGGTTCAGATGAAAATGCTCCAAACCAGAGCACCTTCATTAACTTGTGTTTGTCCCTGTGCATAAGTAGGGCTGGGCTGATGTAACCCGGCTCCACTCTGCACCCACTGCTCTTTGCAGGATGAGAGGGGGAATAGACAGGGGAGGGAACCATGTTCTGGAGTTTGCCTAGCTTGTGCTGGAGGAGGGGCTGGTGGATTGGAGCCCTCCTGAGGGTACAGAATTTTGGCCACTGGGAAATGGTAGCAGTATTAATTGCTCCCAGAGCCACAGTAAATTGACTCTGCTACCACTCCCTGAGAGCCCTGTGGCCCAGGTGACGTGCTAGATCACACTAGTATGCAGTTGCTCCCTGGCTGGCTTCAGCACTTGTGGTCGGGCAGGCATACTGGATCACATGGACAGACTAACCCCATGCATAAACCCCGTACTTGGAACAGGCTTATGGACTGACTATATGCTATTCTGCCCATGAATCTGGAGAGGTTGAGCGCTCCTGGACCAGCATGTAATAGGTGTCCATTAAGTCATTAGCTGTCTATCAAATGAAGTTAAAACCAGTAGCATAGATGAACCATTAGAAATTGCAGTCTCTTCTGTGTGTCGTTACCAATATTCTTATCACTCACCAGGTATGAAGTATTAACAGTGGGAGAAATGAGCAGCTGATGGTTTGGGAGCTAGAAGTGACCATTTTCTCACAGGCCTTACACAAACATTTTATTTTTAAGCAATTTTAATTTTCAGCTGATTTCCCATTCCAGAGGCTATCCCATTTCCTGAACTTACAAGTTCTTAGTTAATTTCATCTGAGCAAATATTATGGTTTGATTAGGTGAGCTATTAGATATGTTTAGCATTAAATGAAGATGGAAGTAGATCTGATCTTTCTATGGTTTACATTTTATCCTATCCACTTTCCCTTTAATTATCTGAGTGCTCCAACCCTTCATTAACTAAATAGGATGCAGATGATGGTTATTAGTCTAGAATATAAATCCTGCTGGCACATTTAATAGTCTTTCTCTTGACTAATTGAAATTTCCAGTATTCCCAGATCCCAGGAAAACATTAAAATGTTATCATTTGTATATGGGGTATGATTTTAGACGATGCACTTTGTATACAGTAGTTACAATTTTTCCCCTTTGGACTGGAAATAAATTTGATGTTTGGCACGAGCAGAAATAAAGATGACAATTTAAATGTTTGCAAAAAGTTGCTCATGTACTTTTGGCTGATCCCGATGCTCCAACCAAGACGCAACCTTGTTTCTGGAGATGCATTAGACCCCCTTTGCTTTGTGGATCTGTTGTGCCTGTCACTTATTTCATGCAACCTTTTTACTTTCTGTGCCAGGCACTTTAGTAAAGGACTGGTTCATGTCTCGGCACACTCAATGGCACAAGAAGTGGAACGTTCCCTGCACAGAATAAAGAGATGGCAAATGATGACCCAGCATTTGTCTCTTCAACACCCCCCTGACTCTCTGGAATGTTTATCACTCATCAAAACTTTTTGTTCCATCTTCAATCTTGACTCTACAGATGGTGGCTCCTTGTTCACGTGATGAGGGTTTAGGTCCTGTAAATGGAAATGGTGGGTATTTAATTGTGATGATTAAACATCCACCATTTCAATTTAGGGGCTTCCATCACTGTTACAGTGAGGAGCCTGATTTTTTTTTTCTTTTCCTTAGGGAAGCCTGCCTGCAGCCAGGGGGTGAGCCTCTAGTGGCCCCTGACCATGCACAGACCGGCTTGCCCCTGGGACAGTGTGAGAAGGTGGCAGGAGTGCAGCTGGGTGTGCTGGCACCCAGAGAAGGCTGCAGGGACAGTGCACATGGTGCTGGAAAACCTGCCAAGTCTGAGCTTTCCAATGCCTGCCCGGGCTTCTAGCACCCTGTGCATTGTCCCTGCCACCTACTCTGGCCACCAGCACACCCAGCCATCCTTCTGTCACCTCCCCGTGCTGCCCCAGGGGCAAGCTGGGTATTCTGGTGGCCTGAGAAGGCAGCGGGGACTGTGCACATTCAGGGGATACTGGCAGCTCATCTCCTGGCCTTAGGCAAGCTCCACCCTTCCCCGTCCCAAAAAAGGATTGGGCCCCTTGCCATAAGTCACAGAAGTCCCTAAATTGAAATGGTGGGCTTGTAATCATGACAATTAAAAACCCACCATTTCAATTCAGGGGACCTAAACCCCATCATGTGTATGAGCAGCCTCCATCGTCAGTAAGATAGTCAAGAGAAGGTGGCAGGGATGGTGCACAGGGCTCGGGAAGCCTGCCAAGTTGAAGATTTCCCAAGCCTGTCTGGTCTTCTAGCACCCCATGCACTATCCCTGCCACCTTCTCTGGCTACCAGTACACCCAGCTGCCCTCCTGTCAACTCCTAGGAGTAAGCTGGGTATGCTGGTGGCCAAAGAAGGTGGTAGGGACTGTGCACAGGGCACTGGAAGCCTGGGCAGGCTCGGGGATGGATATCACTGCAATTTATTATGTAGAAAACTAAAATATATCGGGATGTGTTTTAGTTTGCTATTTAGTGAAGTAATTTTCATCGCAATATACCACTGTGTGTGCACAGTAGGGCTGTGCAAAGCTTTGGTAGCTGATTTCATTAGGAGTAGATTCAACCCAATTCAGTGGCCGAATCTGTGAATCTAAATTGAGAGACCCAGGAAAAGGTCCGAATTGAATCGGAAGCCTCCAAATTGATTTGAAGGGATTTGGAGATTCATAAAGTTTGCAGGAAACAAACTGAGAGGGAGGGTGACTTTTTGTGTATGGAAAAGGCTGAGAGTGGGGGAAAGACTGCTCTCATATTGACATCTGTACCTGGCCAGTGGCCGTGATCTTTCTCCGAGTTCCTTTCTAGTCACAATGCTCTGGGGTAGGGATGCAGAAACAACATATTAAGCTGTGTCTGAAGTGATCTGTGCCTTTGAGCTGTCTCTTTCTGGGAACAGCAGTGTCTGAAAGGCTCTGGCTTGCTAGCTAGTCTCTCTTATTGTAAGTTGTATCCAATCCTTTCCTACTTACCCTTGCCTACAATCCCTATTGTTATCCCTATCCATTCCTTCCAACTTCTTCTTCTTCCCTCAAAATCCTCTTATTTGTTCTTGTTAATCTGTCTTGATTATGTCCCTCCACAAAAAGAGATCGGTTTTCCCTGACTATGTCATCACTATGCAGGTGCCAGGTCTTCTGGCAGGGGAGGGAGAGCTGCAAGTCCCCCCTCCCCCCAACCAGACACACCCTCTTTCCTGGTAGTGATAAGTCTCTGCTGCTAGTGGGAGCAAAGAGATGGTAGCAAGGCCTTCACCTGCACCACCCCCAGCAGCATGACATTCTCTACCCCAATTTCAGTTTCCAGTATAAGCCTTCCAGTGCCACAGGAGGATCTGGATCTGGAAGCAGAGGAGCTGAGGGCTGTAATACAGGAACTTCCTGGAAAGGAAGGGGACTCTGCGTTTGTGCTTGTAGCAGGGCGCTAAGGTGCCTGCTACTCTAAGAACAGAGACAGGAGCCCAGGTGTTGGCAACCAGAAGGGGCTAGTGGCCCACACCTGCCGGAGGTCAGCTGGCAGGAAGGGGCAGGGCCTGGCCCACATATAAACACCAGGACTGAGGCCAGGAGGAGAGTTCCCTTCTGGTAGTCAAGGGGGAAGGAGCTCTGCCTGAGTGAACAAAGAGGGAGGCATAATTGCACTAGTAACTACTCATATTGGTGAGAGACAGAGCAGCCCTGGGTTGGCTGGAATAATGTTTTAGCTGGGCAGCTTGAATGTGTTATAGCCCAGGGGCTTATGTTCTGTGTTTGCTGTTTGGAACTGGTGGTTTGGGTGAGGCTATTGGGGGATGGAGGAGGCCTCATGGTGGACCTGCAGCAGCATGGGAACCCCAGCCCCAGAGAGGAGGCAGTACTGGGGATGCATTGACCCTGAGTGCCCAGTGAGGTGTGGAGCGAGGCAAGGCAGTAGAGAGCCTGAGTACAAGTGAGACATCAGGCAAAACTGAACAATGTCTATTACATCAGCGAGGCTTGGGGCATGGTAAAGGGGTGGTTGGAGTTGCACGTAACCCATAAGGCAGGTGTGCACAGAAAGTCCATTGTCAAACAGGGCCAGTGTACAGCAGGAAGCCATGGCCAAGAGGACAAAGGCAGGCTCCCTAATATACACTTTACAGAAAAGACCTGGCAAGTGAGAATTGAGGGTGCCCTTTTGGCAAACTTGGTACAGTAAGGGGGTGTCAGGAGAGAGCATGGTGACCCCTAGGATGCTGTCCTGCTACAGTGCTCCACACCCCTAAAAGTTCCCCTAGAGATGGGTCTCCTTCTCTGGAAGGCACTACAGAGGAGGTTGTGGGTGCAGGTGGCTTGTCCCTTGCTGTTGTTGTGCCTCTGCCTAGTGAGGAGGGAGATAAGGCAGGATCCCCTCTCTCAACCCAGAAGCAGGTGGGTAGTGTAGTGTGGGATCATTCTGAGGTGGCAGATGATCCCAGGTGTGCCTTTGGCGGTGCTGGCAGGTAGCATATCAGCTGGATAAGGACGTGAACTGTCACAGTGATGCTGCTGCATCTCAGGAGGCACCACCGCCTTGCCTTTGTTCCTCCTCAGCCTGGCACCAGTGAGAACATGCCCAAAACAAGTCCCCCTCTCACTCCAAAGCCTCTGTCCCCAAGAAATAGGCGGACTGGGGTGTTCAGTCTGGAGGGTGAAGCTGGTGATGGCTGAGGGACTGGTGTTTGACTGCGTATGGAGTACTGTGAGATTGTGTTCATGCTTGAGCCTTGCCTCTTTGGCCTTGTGCTGAGTCCCTCTTTGTCCTGGCACCAGGCCCCTCTAGCCTCATGCTCACTCTGTTCCTTCATGTGCTGGCACTGTGCTACCCTCTCCGCCAGCTTCTTTTTTTAAATTCTGGCTCGAGCTTTAGCCGTGCTGGGCTTCCTGAGCTTCCAGCTTCAGGCTGTATCTCTGGAGGTTCAACTCATTTGGGTGAAGAAGAGGGTCATTCCTGAGGCATTCCTAGCTCGGGGGGCTCACTCCCAGCAGCTCATCAGAAAGAGCAGTTCCATCATCTCCACTCCCACTTGGAACTGGGGTGGGCACTTCCCTGGCTCGCTCATAGTCCAGCAGGACTTCAGTCGGGTCCTGTCTCTTTTGCCATCTCTTTCTTTGGATGCCTGTCTCCTTCAGCTTCTCCACCAATTGGTCCGTGGTCATACTTGTCAGCCATCCCAGCTATCTATACTGTCTAGCTGACCCGATGCCAAATTAGAGATTGTTTGCTCAAGGGTTTTCAGTGACTCTATTCCCTTCCCCAGATTATGCCTCCATGACAGCAGGTTGTCAGATCCCACCCCTGCAACCACATGTGGAAGGACAGTAGGGTGTGCTCCTTCATTGAGCCACGTACCTCGCTGTGCCCAATCACCTTCTAGGCCTCCCTGGGAGTGCCTCGCATCTGGCTGACCTCCCTCCTTTCCCTGCATCCAAAAGCCTGGGGTAATGCTGTCACTATCCAGAGTCTGGACTGATCTGGGACCTGTGCCCTCTGGGAAATGCAGGCCTAGTAGTCCTTGAGGGTGCTTGACCCACCGCAAGAACTTGGGATACTTCCCTTGGTCTGAAGCACAGATAGTGTTTTCCCTTACTCAGCCAAACCAAGGGGCCTACAAGGCATAATCTAGACCTCTTCACAACGTCTCCCATGCTAGATACAAAGGAAAACTTTATTGGTTACAAGGAGTAGATGTGGAATATCCGAGAAATACCTTGGAGCAAACAGTGGCATGGTAGCCTTTGATCATGGATCTACGTTACCACAAACTATATATCTAGTTAGATTTCAAGTATCTTACTCACAAGCATCATCTAGAGGCAGGTGGAGATTCCCTCTGGAGGCAAACAGTTAATTGATCATGAGTTTTGAGAGAGAGTTTCAGATGGCCCAGCTTCTCTCTGAGTTCTCATCATGGCTACTGCTCCTCCCCCTGGGCAGTCCATCACTTATAAATGAGGTCATAAGGGCTATATCTGCTCCAGTGAAGGCCAGTAACTGTTGGCTGCCAGCCAACCAATTTGAAATGCATCACTGGTTGCTGGATAGACTGGCAGTCTTTAGCTCCCTCCCAGTCGTGTTGGCATTGCTTAGAATAATAGCGAGTTTAGGCCCCCACCCAGATACGTGATGCCAGTCATGTAGGCAGAGGGAGCAGGTTTCCACTTTCCCTCAAGAGTGTATCTAGCTCAGGTTACAACTTAGGGTTACCTGAAGCAGATAGGACCAGAGGAGTCTACTTTCTACAGTGACCATGGTAACTGAGTTGTCAGATACCATCTCTGTCTCTCCCCAAACTCTGCTGTTCTGCCATAGGAGGTGATGGTGATCAGAGTCAGGGAGTCAAAAGGGCAGAGGTGGGGAGACTTGGAAGATGGATCCACTTTCTTGTGCTAGCACTCCAACCATGAGCCAATCTTCTCCACCACAGCCACTGCTGATGTGGGCCAAAGGCATGGTTTCAATGTTGGGGTCCATAGGCACCAGAGCCCACCATCAAGCAGGTAGCCACTGAGGCCTCTGTGCCACCTATCTCACTGAGAACGTGGAGTTGCTGCACTGTGACCCCTTAGCCTATTGAGCAACCCTCAGCCAGATGCAGCTGGATCTGGCCATGGTTGTCCAGGATCACCTGTCCTGCCCACTGACCAGGGTTTCAAGCGAGAGGGCATTCGGCATTGCTGGTGATGTAGTGAAACCCCACCGCACCTCCTTGGATCCTGGTTTGGTGGAGCAACTGGTATTCCTCAAGTTGAACCTCCTGCTGCTGGGGTTCCCCAAGCTCCAGGTGCAGATGGAGTGAGTGCCACGCTCCTTGCTCCACACCTATTTGCTTTCAGAAACTTGAGGTACACTTTCACCAAAACTCCTGCACTACTCTGCCTGAAATCTGACAGAGGGGCTACCATCCCTGCTGCATTCATTCCATTTTGCCTTAACACATGCAAGTGATACAAGTTTTTCTTTCAGCAGTTTGTGGTGCACTTTCACGAAACCCCCTGCACCACCGATCTCCTTGAAATGTGGCAGGCTTCATGTACTTAGAAGGGGATAGCATCCCTGCTGTTTTCATCTGTATATGAAAAAAAATGACAGAGTTAGGCATTTTAGTGATTCCTCATTTTAGTCTATAGCCGAATCGCTGAATCTGAATCATCTAAGTTGAATCAGGATAGTGTTTCAAATCACTGTCCCTCTGAATCATTTGAATCTGGAGTGAATACTTACTGCTTCACATAGGCCTGATGTACAGTATGACACAACTAAATCACTATAAAAGGGCAATTAAACCACTAAAAAGGGCAGCTTCATCATGTGTACAAGTGTCCTTAAAGACCAGCCATTTGCCACTTTATTTCTGGTTTCTTAGTAGTAGTTCAATTAAAACACATACTAAAAGGTTTCATTTTAAAGAGTCTTTAAATTTTGTAACTTAAGTTCTAATATTAGTCTGCCACTATCAGCCATTTGCCCAAAGCCCAGCACCATTTAGGACCTGGAAACTACTTTTAAAGCATTTACAGTACTGCATGCAAAATTATTTGTGTGTACAAAGTCAGCAATTTGCATGTACAAATATGATTACTCATATGTAGTTTCAGTCTGTTTGTCTACTGTCTGAGAACTAGAGTGGTGGCCTATTTGGAAAAGAGCTCATTCTCTTGGAGTTGGAAAGCAGTTTTTTATTTGCTAGAAATGCTCTTATGATACTGATGCTAGGGCCTTGTGAAAGGGAGGACAATCATGTAACTGGGCACTGGACTGAGACTTTGAGAGATCTGAATTCAGTTTGCTTCATTAAGCAAAAGCCCTACTTTCCTTGCTTACTCAGATGAGTCCTTGGAGACCCTCAGGGTGGGTCTGGTTAAGCAGGAAAACCCAGGCTGTACCTTTTTTATCTAGACCTGCCCCTGAGATCTCTAAAACAGGTTTGGGTAAGTGGGAAAATCTGCTTTCCCTGGTTATCCAGACCTGCTGGGAGATTTTAGGGGCAGGTCTGGGTAAGCAGGTCCTGGCATGGAGCACTGGGGATTCCCCAGGTCCCATGCCACTATGCCAGGATCCACTTGGGCTTTTCCTGCACCCCTGAAAACCCTGAGGTTTCCATAAGGGGGAAACCCCAACTTTCCTTACTTATGGAAAGGCATGCCAAGATTCCCTGGGGTGCACCTCTAGGGTTGTTCCCAGAAACCACTTACAAAGTGACTTTCTTAGTGCATCTCCTGGGTTAAAGTATATGAATGGGTGATGGGACACGGTTGGGAACATCCCATTTGGGACACACTGACACCATGGTGTAGCTGTATCCTTTCTGTCAGTGTTTGTGTCCATCAAGTATTGCATTACATATGGATTGGGGAAGTGCGCTACAGAGTTTATTGCCTACCATACTTTTCTCAGGAAAATCACTGAGAAGTGGTATAATTAGGGTACTTCTAACTTTACATCAAGGCAAATTGGGCTTAAAAGTCAGCTTATAAGGATGAACTGCAGAAATTCTGCTGAAAGTTGCTTGTAAATTCTAAAAAGGGAAAAAGAAAAGAATTGAATAGCTGTCCATAAATGTAATCGGCATGCATT
The DNA here is from genome assembly GCA_030014935.1 of Caiman crocodilus. Classification (NCBI taxonomy): domain Eukaryota; kingdom Metazoa; phylum Chordata; order Crocodylia; family Alligatoridae; genus Caiman; species Caiman crocodilus. Next base: position 169,168 of record JAGPOW010000729.1, on the reverse strand, counting down.
TTAACAAAACTATATCCATACAATTTGAGCAACCAGAGCTGCAAACTTATTGATAGAGCAAATCATATCACAATAACTTACATAAAGCAAATTAAAACAGTGGGGTAAAGTGAAATGTTTCTTTGAATCATGTAGTATCACTTCCTCTAGTAGAGGATTCTTGAGATCTGGCGTTTGGATTTTCTTGGGTATGAAAGATGTGGTAGTATATTTGAGCATGGTGGTAATTTTACTTTTTGGCAATGGCCTATGTGCTTTCTCCTATGTTTTGGTCTTTCACAAGCTACAGAAGGTCCTGGGGAATTTTTAACATGCTGTGTCAGCTGGCCTCTGTAAGGGAGTCTTGATTCAACATCACCTGTAACTAGTTTACCTCTCAAAGCATCTGACAAAGGAGCAAAACCGAGGTCTGCTGTAACGTATTCTCAGGCACATGCTCTCTGAGAGTTTAACTAGTTACAAAAGAAACTGAACTCAAATTCTTTGAGAAGAGCCAGCTGACCCTTTGAAATGATAGAAACCTTGGAGTTCATTGATTTTTTTTTTTTTTTTTAAATATGCATGATTAAAGGCACTGCTTGGGGTAGGTCAAATAAATAAGTCTTTCAAATAATTGACAGTGTAGAAAAGCAGAGCCTGAAATTGGCATAATTTCTCCTGAAGTTGTCAACCTCAGGTTCACTATCACCTTCCTTCCCTCCAGTTCATAACTTTTAAACTACAGCGTCCCTGGACTAGTCAAGTACTTTAGCATGTTAAGGTTCAAAGACATGCATTAACCTTTCAGTGTGTTTTGTAACTTTAGGGCTTGATTCCACCATTGTTAACTGTTTCTAATATCTTGCCCTGGGACTAGTCCTAAAGTGATCTATGTGGCACTTTATGTGTGCATGATTAGCACATCAGTAGGAAGAGTGAACTATTCCCTCTTCCTTGCTTGCAGCCAGCCCAGTAGAGAGGACAGCCCAGGGTAAGTTACCTTACACTGAGAATGATGCTTAACACGTAGTCTGAACTGATGGACTTTTCCCACTCTTTTTCAGACTACAACTTTCAGTACATTGGCCAATGAGAAGTCTTTATCTGATTGCAAACAGGTAAGTTAACCTTTCTGCTTTATTTCTCTTCAGAATGCTAAAGGGCAGGCACCTGCTGTAATTAAATAATGCATTGAACATCAATAGAAGTCTTGACAGGTTCTGGTTCATGCAAAGGTGAACTACCTTTCATTTTGTCTTTAGTTTGTATGGAGGGGCTCTTTCTAGGTTTCTCATTGAGCTACAGCTTATGTTCTAGAGAATCAGATGAAATATCACTGACAAACTTGGAGGTGAAATTTAGTTTGCATTCTCATTTAGGTTTCTTTATATATTGCTGTAGGTGGGCTGTTTTTTTAGCCCAGCGGTAAACTGAGGAATGAAAGATGCAGTTTTTTTTGCAGGGGGGGATAGAAACCTGGCTGTGATTTACCACTATCATTTTAGGCACTTGTCTAGCTTAGCTAAAATGTTACTGGGATATAGTAATTAGTATTCCATGCAAGAACATCCACTAAGGTATAAAGCTTAACATTGTCTAAAAGTGTTATCTGATTCTTGTCCTATAGAGTCATGTGATCTTTCATCTGACATCTGATCTGAAGTCTAGCAAACCATTAAAATATTTACAAATTCAACAGCTTGAACACATTTTTTTATATTCTTCATTGATAAGGAGAACCTGGTGTTGAAGGAGTACATCCATTTGAGATGAAAGCTACCTGCTCCCTTTTCAAAATTTATGAAAGTATCTGCCTTGTTCAGGACCCATTAATCCTGGGCTTAGGGAATAAATTAGTATAAAGAATGGCCAAGACTTCATGGTTTGTTAATACTGTTATTATACTATTGTATTGGTTTCTCATGCAGCTACAAATGAAGTTTTAGTAAAGGCTGTAAGTTGTTATTCCAGTTGTTCTTTAGCCGTATTATCGCTAGACTTCCAATGGGCTACAATATTCCTCAAATCAAATCTCCCTGTTTCACTTCTAATACATTCTTTTACGGTAAAACAACAGCCTCTCAAGTGAGTTTCACAGACGTTGATTCCTCTGCTGTCGTTACTGTACGTTAAGTTGACGAGACAATATTAACTTAGCTGATGGATTTAAAAAAATCTTTTAAGAAACATTTCCATTTTTTCCTACTTTCTGAAACATAAGGCTACAGCAAAAAGGTAAGTCATGACAGTCTCCCAGTTTCTTCTTCACTGATTTATATCTTGCTGTTTCAAAAATAAATCTCAAATTTAAGTGTAACAGTAGAATATTGGGAACTGTCTTCTCAAACTCATCCTACTTCCATTTGAAGTGACTAATTAAATTACATTAAGTAATATATGGACAAGTAGACACCCAAATTACTTTGATTTTTTTTTTTTTAACCGTTACCTAAAGTCTGGGAAGCTCTGCATGCCACTGGAGTAGTGGAGAGGGCACGTTCTTCATTCAAGGGAAGGTGTGAGAGGACCCTATAGCAATCGGAGACTCTTCAGTGCCTTATCCCTGTTCTTCAGGCCAGTTCCTATAGCACTTGCACAGGTTTTCTGCAGAGCTTTCTCAGTGGTTCTAGGACAAGTTGAGAAGAAAGATGCTATTTAACAGGAGATAACAGAATCTGGATTAGTGTAATCTCCTCCCTTGTCCCATCCTTGCCTTATATCTGCTTTATTCCTTTTGTAGGAGCCCCAACTCAGCATGTGCTTTCAGAATAATACAAGTGGTTTGAATATACAGTGTTAGAAGCACTGGAAAGTGAGGGTCCTACGGGGGTGGAAGGGAGAAGGCTGAGAAAAAACCCTAAAGGAAGTGTAGTGGAGATTGCCTTCTCTTGCCCTGAAAGGAAAAAAAACCTAATGTCTTGAATTGCTGATACAGTTGGATGTAATCACTCAGTTTCTATGGGGTCTTTCAGTCTATTGGTCAGCTATAATTCTGGAATGTTCCTTCTTTGTTCCTATTCTGCATTTGTTTAAAAATCCAAAAGTCTGTGTGTTGGAGAATATGAGTCTATCAATGCATTGTTTGAGTTAATTTGGAGTTACATTCATGTTCTTTGTTTCTTATGTATGTGTTCACCTGGACCAGGTAAAGGAGGGAATGGGAAAATCCCAAATATGTTTGCTATGAGCAGTGCAATGAAGGGGTGCAAAAGAAACCGAGTAAAGAAATCATGGTAGCTTTTGGATTGTTTTTTATTGTGTACCATCAGAAGCTATTAATAGGTTTTTTGGGGGGTTGTTTTTTTTTAATGGCTGCATGTCTGGACAAATTTGTGGCATTGTACCGTTTTGCTTGACAACCCTGCATGGTGCTTTAATGAAAGAGGGTCAGGCCCACAGTATGTGAAAATAAGCATGGATCAATTGAAAGCTGCAAGAAATAGTCCATAAAAACAAAACTTGTGTGAACGGTTAAAATGAAATCAAATGGTGTACTGACTGAAAACAGAAACAAATTACATTCACTGCATGTCAGCTTTATTTCTTCCTCGGTGGACTTTGAATCAGTTTCTAGAAGTCTGTGCAGTTCCCTACTTAGGATGTAAATGGGCTTTGGATTGGACTCTTCATCTTTGTCATTAAAAACCCCCCGAATCTTAAAAGTTTCACTTTTCTTAATATCTGCTGTAAATACTGACTGGCACTGATTTTAATTCACCATTTTTATAGAAGATATTGTCTTAGTTTATTAGCTGTCATTGCCATCACTAATGTTGGAGTAAGCCATTTCAACGGGAACGCAACAATCTGATTCAGACCCTGTTTAGCAAAATGCTTAAGTGCCTGCTTATGGCTCACTGAAGTCAATGGGAAATAAAAACATCCGTTGCTTAGTAATGATAGATTTAAGCTGATGCTTGAACACATGTTTTAGGGGCATTCCTGAATAACTGCAAACTCTCAACCCCTATTACATGAAATTATTTATTATTAATTGAAATTCACTGTGCCAAAAGATCTATATTTTATTACATTACAATAAAACAGAAGTGCTAAGTAACTGCATCCCTAGATTACTTTAAGAACAACTGCATTTTCCAAGTTCCTAACACTTCGGAGCATATTTTTTGGTTATTATTGTATTTGATAAAGTAATGTTAACAGTAATAATAGTTATGATGGAATACAGTATTCTGGTTTAGGATGCACAGTTGGTAGATGAAATCTGGTGACCTGTTCAGGGTTGCTGGGGAATGTTTTCCTAGAACAGGGGTGTCCAACCTTTTTGAAAGTGAGGCTGGGTCACGAGTTTTTTTTTATCACCCAGTGGGCTGGTGAGACACATTCAAAGACCTCACAGGAAGCAGTATTATAGCATCAGGAAGTGATGTCACGTGACCTTTGACACCAATGAAGTGACTATGAAGTGGGCCTGGAAACATGGTTTAAAATCCAAAATAAAAACAATATAAAAGCCACAATGAAATAATACCAAACACTTGACTAAAATAAACGCTGTTGCATAATGAAAGAAGTATAATGCAAGTTGACAGATGAAATGTGGAAGAGATATCAGCCGGAGTGGAAACTAATCAAAGGTGGGCGAATGTGTCTCGGCGGGAGCCATCGAAGCTGCGCTTTGCAGCCGCTCACTACCTTGGGAGGGGAGGGCTGAGGGGCGGGGACTCCTCAGTGCATCCGAGGGGCCGCGAGAGAGACTCGGACCAGCTGGGCACGGAGCGGAGTGGGGAGAGCTCTGCTCCGGTGGCTGCACGTGCCCGCGCTGCCTCCTGCCCCGGCAGCACACGAGAAGCGGCCCCCTCAGGACTCGGGGCCTCACGCAGGCAGCCAGGCACAGAGCGCCACGGTGCCCGGGGGAGACTGGCTGGGAGAGCAGGCGCTGCCTTGCTGTGGGGCAGGGCAGGGCAAGGGAAGGCAGCGTGGCTGGCTTGAAGCGGGCAGGTGAGGAGGCAGGGGCAGGCGGACAGTGCCAGCGGCCATTGCTTGGCTTCCTGCGTGGGACTGCTCTGGCAGGGCACAGGCACGGGCACGTGTCGTGACAGGGAAGTGGGGGCAGGAGCACGGGCACTCCCGGATGCGCATCCTCCCTGCCAGTGCCCGGCATGTCCCGGGCCTGCGAGTGGAGCTGCTCCTCTGCCACCTGGTGGCAAAGTTCTGGCGTGAAGTCTCCGTGCTGCACCTGCCCTGAGCCCATGGCATTGGCTGCGGCCAGCCGGGGGGGCGGGGCCGCTTAGCAGCCGCAGCCAGCACCCTCCCCGGCTGGGGAGGGGTCCGGCCCCGAGAGGGACCTGGCTGGGCCGTGCTGTGCTGCGTTGCCACGGTGCGTATGGGAGCCTTGTCCCTTGCCCAGCCCTTCAGCAGCCATTAGGAAGCTGCTGAGGAGCTAGGGGTGGGACAAAGGGTTTCCCGTTACAGCAGTGCAAGCCACGGAAAATGCCTTGGTGGGCTGCGTGTTGGACAAGCCTGTCCTAGAATCTCTCTAAATCTTTGTACCCACTCTATGTATTTGTATAAACCATGGTGGGGGCACTTCTGCATCTAATGTACGTGTTTATGCATGAGAGTGCCTCGTCAACCTGTTAGGTTGTTGACTGTACTCATCTTAAATTTGCACAGTGGAAGTTTTCTCACAGACAGGGCAATTTTCATTTGGGAAAGGAAGTTATTAGGCTTGTGCAATATAATAGGACACTGGAAGTATTTAGCTTTCTCATTAATTCCTGGTGAGTGTTTTCTGATTAAGCATATCCCGACACTGTGATGGTAATGGCTGGATATTTACTTAACTCTCTATGATAGCATTTGAACCTTGACAGGAGGTCCTGTACAAATGTTACTGCTAAATTTGAAGAGCACATTTATGAATGGTCTCTAGGAAGATGGACATGGTGAGATATGTTGGTTGAAATCCACAGTCAAGCAAAACAGTCAGCAAAGCTGTTGTAGCTGAATATAGTGGATCGTGTACAACCTTTTCCACCATCTTTTATGATGTCATTGTTTCTAAGAGTGGTCAATTGCCTGACAGGTGGGTTTCGAGAGGGGCTTACCTCCCTTTCCACATTTTTTCTCACTCTCCTGTTCCTCAGTCAGCACTGGATTCTGGTGACTACTGATAGCAAGTGGTGAGACACGTTTCCTTTTTTATTTTAATTTATTGTGGTCTACTTCCCAATATCTTTTATTCCAGTTTGGATTTTTTGTTCCATCCAGACTGCAAAAAGATTACAACATCTGTTGTTGTTGATGATTATGATGCTTGATGTAATTTAGGCAGTTGTTCCTAGCACTCTGTCATAGAAAAGGACTTAATTTGGTAGCTGTAGGGTGCATCTAAATGTGAGCTTTAATGCACATCGGCCCATTTTATTGTGCATTAAGGTTTCACTGAAAACCGTGCTCTTCAGTTAATGTGCATTAAGGCAGGCTAATGCACATTTTTGTAGTATATCACAATGGAGGGCATTTACACACGTGCTCCAGGAGTGCGCGCATGTGTGTGTGGGGGGGGTGCTCTAATTAGAGCAGCTCAAATTAAAGAGCCTATTTTTGTGTATCAACATCCCTGTGCTTCAAAATGGCAGTGGGGGTGCTTTACCTAAAGCAGGGGTGTCCAAACTTTTTGAATGTGGAGTTGGATCACGAACTACTTATCATCCAATGGGCCAGCGAGCCATATTCAAAGATGTCGCAGGAAGTAACATCACATCAGGAAGTGATGTCAAGTGACCTTTGACACCAATGAAGTTGCAGGAAGTGACAATGAAATGGGTCTGCTCTGCACAGGAACTTACCTCATGCCTCTGTCCACCACGCATGCGGGCAGGGCTCAGACCATGCTGCAGCTTTCCCTGGCCACACGCTGGGGGCAAGGGGCAGAGCCCGTCCCCAGCTCCTCCAGTCAGTTGTGGCTGGGACAGCTGCAGCAGGACCCAGCTCACTGATGAGCTGAGCCCCACGGGGGTAAGCAGTTCCTCTCCCCTCGCTGCCGGCTGAGTCCCAGGGGCCAGTCCTGCCCATCTTGCCACTGCTCCACTGCTGCTGCCGCGGTGGCTCTGCCAGAGCTGCCACTGCCACTGCAACTCCGCGCTCCACGGAGGCCTGCCGCACGCCACCGCCACGGCTCTGCGCTCTGCAGCGGCGGCAGTGCTGCCACCGCCACAGGCCAGATAAAATGGCTTGGCGGGCTGCATGTTGGACAAGCCTGACCTAAAGCTTATCAAATGAGATATGTGAGATGTGGGAGGCTAACAGTGCGCAGTAATTGCCATGCTCCAGCAAACTTTTTGCACGTGTATAGGCACCTCAATGTACTAGATTTAAGGTTTGTGAACTGAAGTGTATTGATGCACTTGTAGATCCACCCAATATATAGAATAAAATAGTGATCCTTTCAGTGCTTCCTTGTTACCACACACAATGCTCTGGTTTTGCCAGTAGGAAAGCAAGTTGGAAAATAGAAAGTAGTTTTATGAAAAATTTTAAAGATATTAAAAATTGATTGAAACATGTTCATAGTTTTCTTTTCATTTTTGTGAAACATTTGAAAAAAAAACTTAAAAAAATATAATAGGTCTAATTAAATGCTGTTTTAGAACTAACTGTTGTCCTATGTGCCTGGTGGTTGAGAGAGATGAGGAATGCAACCTAGTAATGCTACTGAAGTTTAAATGAGTTTTGGGTGTTTTAGAAATGTCTTTGGGCATAGCATAGGAAACTCCTTCAGTTGCCTGTGAAGGGGAAGCAGAAGGGAGAGGTGTGGAGAATTCTGCATGACCATTGAAGAGGTGAAGGAGGTGGAGTAGATACTTGCCTCACCTCTCTGCACTCTGGTAGGAGCTGGTAGTGGTGTGGCTCCTGTCTTAAGAGCATGGGCTCGCTATATACTACCTGCAGCAGCACCAGCTCTCCAGGGCCTCCCTTTAATACCCCTTTCACTTCTCCCCTGGCCCTTTTCCCTCCACTCCTCCTCCAGCTCCATATGCTACCTGCCCAGCTCTTATGGCCAAGCAGTACGGGACTGGCAAAGACTCCTTAAGAGGGGCAGTGTGTGCCATTCTGGCACCTGGCTTACAGGTGCACCTCAGCTGAAGAGGATTCATGCATGCATCTTCAGGAGAGTGCCGTAACCACCAGGTTAGAGAATACTCTAGGTGTGGCCTCCAAACACATATCCCCACATTGCAACTGAATGACTGGACAGGTACCAGTGCATGATTCATTAAGCAAGCAAGCAGGAATCTAACTCTGTATGTCCTGATATTTAAGGCTTTCCACTGCGAGAAGGGAATCTTGTGCTCCAGTCCCTGATTCTGGGGGCTGTTCATTTGTTTTCCATTATACAGTCATTGATTACAAAATGGGGATCAGGATTGATCCATTTATCAATCCCTTGATCAATCCATTGATTACAGAATCCTGGGAGCAGGAACTGGACCTTGGTGTCTCGCCTCATGCCTGGGAGTTTCTCCAGGGATGGGCTATGGACTTATGCAGCCTTTGACTTGCTCTTTTTTAGCCCTATAACTTTTTTTTATATTCCCCATCACCCAACTGCAGTGTAAATGAAATCATAGAAAGTTAGGGTTGGAAGGGACCTCAGGAGGTCATCTAGTCCAACCCCTCCCCTGTGCTTAAAACAGGACCATCTCAACTAGATCATACCAAACAAAGCTTTGTTTAGCCAGGTTTTGAAAACCTCCATGAACAGAGCTTCCACCACCTCTCTGGGTAACTTGTTACAGTATTTGACTACCCTTCTGGTGAGAGAATTCTTCCTAATATCTAACCTAAGCTTCTCTTGCTGCAACTTGAGACCATTGCTCCTTGTTCTGTCATCTGCCACCATAGAGGACAATCTAGCTCCATCCTCTTTTGAACCCCACTTCAGGTAATTGAAGGCTGCTATTAAATCCCCTTTCAGTCTCTTCTTCTGTAGAGTAACTAAGCCCAGTTCCCTCAATCTTCCTTCATAAGTCATGTCCCCCAGCCCCCTCACCATTTTTGTTGCCCTTTGCTGGGCTGCCTCCAATTTGTCCACATCCCTTCAGCTGAGGGGGGGCAAAACTGAACACAGTACTCCAGATATAGCCTTACCACTGCTGAATAGAGGGGAAGAATCACTTTCCTTGATCTACTGGAAGCACACCTACCAAAGCAGCCCAGTATGCCATTAGCCTTCTTGGCAGCAAGGGTATACTGCTAGCTCATCATCAGCTTATTGTCCATGTAACCCCCAGCCCTCTTCTGCAGAGCTGCTGCCTCCAGCCTGCACTGGTACATGGGATTCTTCCATCTTATGTGCAGGACATTGCACTTTGTCCTTGTTGAACCTCATGAGATTTCTTCTGGTCCAATCCTCTAATTTGTCTAGGTCTCTCTGAATCCTAGCCCTAACCTCCAGCCTGTCTACTGTTCCCCCCCACCAGCTTGGTGTCATCTGCAGACTTGCTGACCATGCACTCCATGCTATCTTCCAGGCCATTGATGAAGACATTGAAGGAAAATCCTCTGGTGCTGGAATACTACCAAAGTCCCCAGCACTGCAAACTGGATCTGATTGTCCCACAGGCTGGATCTGGCCCATGGGCTATGTATTGCTGATCCCAGGTCTAAGAGGTACGTAAAAGAACAATCTAGATTTTGTCTAAAGTGCCTCCCATGAAGTCACAAAAAAGTAGTGACAGAAGGTACTTGCACTACAAATCTTCTCAGGCCTAGTCCCTGCAGGACTGGCGTTCCTCTTTTGCTGAAGGGGTGTCAAAAATATTGTCCAAAACCAAGTTTAAATCTGAGAGATGTTTAGGGGAGAAAAATTGCAGTCACTCAAGTGTCAGTATAAGGGTGACGGTTTGTCACATGATTGGATGCTAAAAGTGCTCTACGGCTGTGCCCTGACCAAAGTGCATGGCTGTAGATCGCTTTAAAAATGTCTGATCGCACAACAATCTAAACTCTTATTATATGAGGGTTCAGATATGGTGCTCCAAAATGGAGAACCCTTCATAAACATCTGTCAGCATGAGCCTTGGCAGCATCTGATGCAGCTGAGCCTTGTCTCCCCGTCTTTGGAATGGGAGGGGAGCAGAGGGAGCTTCTTCTGGGGGTTGTCCAGTCAGCCCTGGAGTTTTCAGGCGTGTGGATCAGAGCTCCCCTAAGGTGTGGGGGACTCTAGTCTATCTTCTCCACCCTCCAGCACCAACTGGGCAACCCCCAGAATGAGCTCCCCGCACTCCCTTCCCCCCTCTCCCATTCTGAAAACAGCACTGGGACTGGGAGAGGGACAGGGCATAGCAAAGGGAGAGTGGCTGCAAAGACACAGCCACCCTGAACTGCATCATATCTCCTAATCTCCAGGACCCTACAGCAAACATCTGTTGGGTCCCAGGGATAGCTTTAACTCATGGCACTTCCTGGAAAGTACAATAAGTTACCTTGGGGTGCTGGACTTCTATCCTCACCCTAAGTGTTTCAGGTGAAAATCTTCTTTTTCCCTTGCTGCATGCATTTATTGAACTGCTTCCTCTAAGTTACCTGAATGTCTAGATGCTAATTGCCAAGTTCTCATCGTAACTGCAGATGACACTGCAATGTCTCCTTTTCAGTCCAATCTGATATCACTGTCATATGCCATTTGCAGCTGAGTGGAAGCTGGTATAAATAGCATGAGACCCAAAGGCAATATCTTTATAATTCAAATTGAACGAAGAGTGTATTAATAATGAGCACTGACATGCAGAATATCAGAAATTCACCGGATAGTAGGAGGATAGATATATCACCAGCAAATGAGTTTGCCCGAAATAATACTGCAGTCAAATAAGAATTGAACCATGATATGCCAGAGTGTGGAAGGCCAATATGAGATTTTTCAGCTATGAAATGCAAGGACATGATGTAACGGGACAAAAAGCAGCTGTTAAATCAAATCGGGCTAAAACTGTACATGCATCACTATGGCTTATTATCTATATAAAAGCCGGTTAAGAGGCTATGGGAGTGCATCCTGGAATCTGAGGGAGGCTGGAATACAGAATTACATTCATTGTGGCCAATGAGATGATCTTGCACAGATTTCTCCAAGACCTCAGACAGTGAAGACAAATTAAATATCAGGTGATAATTGGTACACAGATTTGGTCTGAGTTTTTTGGTTTGTGATGAGTAGCAATAATTAATACTGCTTCAAAAGGCTGGAGAGCAGTGCCAGAGAGGAAGGTCAGGCAAAATCTAATTTACTGAAACTCCAAGAGCTTCATCCCAAGTGCAACAGCCCCTCCAGGACATAGGCACCGCATTTTGTTCTGTGACTGTTTGGAGCCTTCAGCATTAGGTCGTGGCGGGGCACAGGCACAAAGCAGTTCAGGTAAAGAAATAACTTGGGGTTGGCCACTAGTTTGCTAAACAAATCCTTTTATTTCTGGAAAAGTTAAATTAGGATTTGCTTCTATTTATTGTGTATGTCTGCAATTCCAGATTCCCATCACAAGCAGAACCATTTTAAAATTTGAAGGAAAGGCATCTGTTGTTGCCAATGTTCATCCTGGTTTCACACAAGGAAAAATATGGAACTTTTGTATACCTTCCAGAACCTAGTTTCTGAACTTCCAGCAGTTTTGCTCACAGAGATGCCACTTTTTAGTGTACGTACAGAATATCCACAAAGTAGCTGGCCTTATCTCTTCTTGCCTTATTATCCACTTACAAGCCTTGAAAATATAACTGACATGGTATTTAAATCTCCAGTTTTTTAAAAATATTGAGCCAGAGCCTGAAAATCACACTTAAAAATAAATAAACATATTGGGTTTCTTTTTTGCAGATATTAGGGCTGGAAGGGACCTCGGGAGATCAAGTCCAGCCCCGCAGGAAGTCAGCTAGGGTCAAAGGATCCCCAGCAAGATAAGCGTCCAAATGCTTCTTAAAGGAGTCCTCTTTAGGGAGCCTTATTCAAGGCCTTGTGGGTTTGGAAAGTAAAGAAGTTTTTTCCTTATGTCCAGCCTAAAATGGTCTTGGAGGAGTTTGTGACTGTTGGTCCTTGTCATCTCTTGGGGCGCTCTGGTGTTTGTTTGCCTCTTGGCTTCTGAGCCCTTGTTATACCTTCCAGTCAGATTTGCAAGGTTTTCTTAATTACCAGAAGAACTAGTAATGTGCATTTTTTTTTTTATATGAAGAACTTAGTTTTCATTTATTGTCTCTGTAATCCAGGATTGTTATTCAATGGTCAAGCGTCATGAGCTGATGCTGAAATTGTGAAAGTTGGCAACATGGCAGCACATACAGCTTTTCAGAGGTGAAATCACACCACTGATTTTTGTCAAAAAGGGTTAGCTTTGATTTGTGGAGAACTACCCCAATTCAGTTCACAGCTATCAGGGGCAATGGTATCCATGCCACCATTGATAGCAGTAACTCTGTAACAAACTGCAATAAACTCCCTCCCAAGTGGCTGCTTGCCTGTGTATAGGATAGCTGGTTTGGGTTGGGGGTAAGTGAAGAGAAATCACTTCTCTCCTTTGAGCAAGGCTTTGAGGGACAAAGTGTAAAGATTAAGCAGAAAATGTTGATACTTGACCAAAAGTGGCCAGCTCTCCCCATTTTTATCATGGGTCTCTTGTTAGCTGATGCTTTTTCTTGAAGTCCCACCTCCTGGAGTTATGGGATTAGGTAGGCATGTAAGCTTCCTTTTTAAAAAAATGTGTGCTTCTAATCCTCATGGTTACAAAGAAAACCCGTAAACCTGTGACTCGGTTGTATTCTAACACTGTGAAACAAGAAGACAAGACATCAGTTGAGTCCAAAATTAATTCTTTTTAATACTATCTGATGATCTCTTGAGAACGGATTTGTGAATTTGAACTGTTGGGATTGGTGACACTGCTGACCTGCTGATAAGGAAAGCAAGAACTACTTGTGTTCCTTGAAAGTCTCTTAACTCAAAGCTGCTTTCACACAAAGGTGACAGTAATTAAAGAACTAATAGGTCTAGTTATTTTTAACCTCAAAGCCCAACTGATACTTTCAAATGGAGCAGCAATCAAATGAGAAACAAGTGACTGGTGTCATCATTGCCTGTTGGTCCCAGAGTAATAATGTGAGAAGGAGGTCAAAGAAAATGTAATGAAAAGCAAACAAAGAGTAACCCGAAATAGAAAGGTCTGAACTTCTAGCTCCGAAGCAGGAAAAAAAAAAAATATCAAATAATGCAGTTCTTCCCATAGGAAAAGAACAAAAATGACAAGACGGACAAGAAAAATTGTTGGTAGCAAATGACACCCTGGTGGCTTTTTAGGGCAGAAGAATAATATGCAATAAAGAGGAAAATTCATACACAGCCTGTGCCAGGGTTATGCCACAGACTGGAGACTGAAAGAGAAACCCCAGTATGGGTTTACTCGTGCAAGTCACAGCTGGCAGTTGTTAGTCATTGCCTGTTTAATGCTAATTAAAGCTTTGCCCCAGCCAACACTTCCATGTACCAGTCAGTATATTAGTTCCTTCCCCAGGTGCACAGTAGGGGTCTAAACAACAGGAAGCTGGAGGTAAAATGTGTTTAATTTATTTTGATGTATAAAAATGCCAAAAAGGGATTTAGCTATGTCCTCTAGGTGTTCTTGACACTGTTTATACCTGGAATGAAGCAATGCAAAAGAACCTACTACGTATCTCCCTTCTCAAATTTTCTGCTCTGAAAATTGCAACCCCTCACCACCCCTGTCTACAGATGCATGTGGAAAAAGACTATCCTTGAAATCTACTGGACATGGTAGACTGAAAAACAAATTCTAAAATCATAGCCCCACACAGAGAATACTCTGCTGACAAAGTGGAGTTTTCGATTCAACATCTTTGCTGAGATTTGACATTAGGAGACGAACAGTGTGGGGAGAGGGAAATGCTTAAAGCTAGGGAACGTTGTTTTCCACCAAAAGTGTAAGTGTGCATAGAACAAATATTGTACGGGCATATCCTATATTGTATTGTCATGCGATAAAAAGAAATCACATGCAGTGCCTGCCAGCTGCTCAATGTAAATGGATCCTTATACTCACGTGGAGTCCCATTACAAGATGGCAGCCTAAATTAGACAGTCCTCTTTTTTCTTCTTTGTGGTTTTATCAGACCATTGTTTGTACAGAGATAGGGAATGGCGAAGAGACAGCTGTAACAAAGTGCAAGGGAATATTTCTACTAGAGGGCCTTTCTATATTTGCTTGCATTTAATTAACATTTACTTTGCATTTGATACCAACCCTATTGGCAGCACCTGGTAGGGGATTATTGAAGTGACAGCAGTTGAAAGGAGGAAAGTGAGGGCAAATGTAATGGAGATGAGAGGGTTCAGTCCGGCCAAAGACATGGTTTTGTTTTGGGTGTAGGGTAGCAGGTCACTCAGAATGGAGACCTGGATGGGAACTCCACCTAGGACTCGACAGCTGTGAATATCTTTGACGGTTCATTCTAAACCAGGTTGGGAAGATGTCAAGTCAGTCACTTTATGTCCATCAGACCAACCTGAGACTGGGTATCAGTAGTGTTAGGAGAACAAATTGTAGTTTTCTGATTGAACACATAACAAACACTCTTCTTCCGTGGGTCCCACAGAAGGAGACTAAGTTACTTGCTCAGGGTCAAATAGGATGTCTGCTACTGAGAAGACTTGTACCAAAGTCTCCCAGTTTCAGAATTGCCAACCCAAGACAGCTTTTTTTTTTTTTTTTTTTTTTACTGACAATCTATAATTTTTTTGCTGATGGACAAACTTTTTATTGGTATATATTTTACATAATGTTTAGTGTAACTTTTCTACCAGGCCTCAGTAGGGTTAGGTTAAAATTTAGGGGTTTAATATCAGCCATAGTAACAAAGTAAAAAAAGAAAAATTTAAAAGTTTGCAGAAAGAAAAGTTCTTAGGTTAACAGCCCTGCTTGACTGCACAGTGCTTTTACGCTGTGTGCGTTCCCCCCATCACCATCCTGATGCCCCGACTGTACTTGTGCTTCCCCCATCTCTGACAGCCCACCGCCAGCCTTGCCTCTGCCTTACTTCACTGACAACAATTTCAACCTTTTTTTTTTTTCTTCTTATTTTACTGACAGAAATTTTACTGGCAGTTGGCAATCCTGCCCCCATCCCAGGCCATTATCTTTACCACTGGGCTATCTTTCATCACCAAGGTCTCAAACAAACTCAGCCATTTTTTTCAGATTGAAATACTTTTTCTTTTCTTATTTTCCCCCATTTTTTATCAACAATGTCATATTTAATGTGTAACAGGGTAAAATAGCACAGTAATAGCCTGGTGTTACAGCTGGAAGTCTAGCAAGGATCTTATTGATTTGCATGGCTGAAGTTACTAAGCTACCTCTTACTTTTTTTTTCCTCCAGCTGTTTGCTTTCACCCGAGATAGCCATTCCTAGTATTGGTTGCACCCTGTGTTTAGTTAAATAAGTCATGATATCTTTGTGCAGATGATTCCACAATGCCAGAGTCGTGGTGTTTGGTAAACAGAACCAGGGGACTGAGCATGATGCTGCCTGTGATAAATAGTGCCATTATAATTAGCATCATTATATCCAACAGCTAAGCCTTCTGTTCAGGGGATACACAGCATGGAGCCTGAATACTGCAGTCCTTATTCAACTCCCATAGATACGAGTTCTCCAGATCAGCAGGAGCTGAGGTCTGGCCCTCCCATCATTTTTTTTTTCAATCTTAACTCTCACTGCTTATGTATTTTTATTTAAATAAAAGCACAGGGATGTATGAGGCGGCAGGAGGGAGTCCATATGAGTCCACTCAGAGCCTCAAATTACTGAGCCTCTTCTCTTCTCCATTTGTCTCACAGATTTTTCCCTCCCTTTCTTATGTTTCCAAATTCTGCAACCTTTTCCTCCTCTGCAGTAACATAGAATTGTGTCTATTGGAGAACAGCAGGGATGTAGCTTTTCTTTGTGTTGCAGGGGAATACTCATTGTAAATAAATAAATGCCAATTTTAACATATACACATCAAGGAAATAATCACGGGCATGGTGTATCCTGTAGTGTAATCCATGTATATGAAGCTATGCCAGCTGGCTAATGCTTGCCTGGATTGGAAGATGCTAGTGTGCGTGTGTTTGCTGCTGCCCTTTAGTGAATAGAATCAGAAATACTTGTATGATCAACAGGAGTCTTAATGGAGATTCTCTCTTTAGTTTTAGTTTAAGTAAGAGTGGCTCGAGCTTTTGGAGCAGGATTATCTAAGTTCTGTCACTGTAACTGCCGCGGCGTTCCCTGTGGTCGTGAGGTACAGCTCGTACTGCAGGTGCTTTGTGGGTGGTATTGGCCTGGCCTTAGAAATTCATACTCAAAGTAAAAATGAAGGCAAGAGGTGGGGAGTTCTATTTATATCATAACCAAAAATGGCACTGCCGGAGGATGAGGCCATTCCCTCTACTGAATATCAAAGGTGCGTTGCAGATAATGGGTCGTCTTTCTTCTGGAAGAAAAGATGCTGAAAGTTTTTGGTAGTGAAAGGGTTAGTAGCAACCCAATATTTAGGTCAGCTCTTTGTCTCTGTCTATAATAAATAAATTGTAAGCAGTGTAGCTTAGTTGTGATGCAGCAACTTGGCTGCGTTCTTGTTTCTGTCTTTTGAATGGATAATTCAACAGTCATTTGGGGTGTAAAATATTTATAGTCTCACTGAGAGGGTGAAAAGGTATCAAAGGACAAGCATGACTTTCAGGTCACTGGTCCAAATACAAAGCAAGTATATGATCACATCTGAGGGAAGAACACTATGTATGTATATGATTATTTTGGGAGTTTATTGAGCTGCTCAGTGAATGAGACACAAAGTTGGGCACTCTCTCAAACTTATCTTCCAATAAGAATAGAAGTGTCTGCATTTCCCTTCATAATATGCAATACCAATAGAAAAAAAAAAAGGTGAGGGAGAAGCAAAATAGGAAGGAAATAATATTTCAGGGACCTCCCTAGATGCAGCCTAGAGAAATCAGTACATTTAGTGTCTGTTTAAATGATGTAGAATTTGACCCTTTTATCCTGTTTTACTTGTTTCCAAAAGCTGTTATTTGCTTATGACCTTCCTTCCCTTGCCTTTTCCTCAGGTGCTGCACTTGTCTTTTTCAAGACCGAATATAGCATTTATTAAAGTCCTTTGGTCCTCAGCTAGTAAAGCTAACTATTACTGGTACTAGTGGCAGTGGTGAGACTACAAAGCAGCAGCAATAATAAAGTCTGCCACTGAAAATCATTTTCTTGGTGTTGGAGCTTGTTGGTCATCAGTGGAGGCAGGATGTACAGTCTTCAAACCTGCCTGCTCTGCTGTCTTTGGATTGGTTCATTCTTTTCTGTGTTGCACTGCAAGAAACTGATTTTTGCAATATAATAGGGTACCGATTAAAAGTAATACTTTTTGCATGGTCTGGCCCTGAAAGCACTGTGTCATATACACACTGTCACAGCTGTGTCATAATACATGTGCATGGCTGCAGAGTGCTTTTAAAATGTCCAATTGTGCTAAGAAGTAACAGGTAATAAACAAAAGCACTCAACTGGATCACCTTAGGGAACCTGTATATAGTTGCTTGCATGGGTTACTTGTCCTGTCCCTGGTTTGCTACAGGAAGGAGGCAGAGTGTCTCCCCCCTGTATAGTCAGGGAAGGGGAGAGTACTGAGGACTCACCCAGCCAGCTTGCTGCCTCCTTGCAGGCAGGGGGTGGTCAAACCAGCAATCAGGGTGAGGGGCCCTCTGGGTCTTTCTCTAGGGAGAGGGTCCCGAGTACCCAATGGCACTGCTGGGTGGGGGGAAGAGTTAAAAACCCTCCTGAGAGACCCTCCTGCATGGGGGCTGCTTGAGCCCTGACTGGTATACAAGGCATGCAACAATGCCCCTTGCTGCCTAACCTCCGTCAGTGCATAGGTGCACTGAGTCCCCATGCACAGGAATTGTATGCTGTAACTTTAAGCACTTTGTATAAAGGTACAAAAATATCAGTGTGCCCTGTATAAATTCTGGAAGCACCTGGAGATGCCTCTGTTGACTCCACTAGGCATAAAGTTGAATACTAGCTATGTGTTCATACTCAGTATTACTTTTGACCTCTGTCTTTTGGAGTGCCTTAGTTAACAGAGTGAAAATAATTTCTGAGATCGAATCATAGAAGTAGGGTCAGAAGGGACCTTGTAGATCTTCAAGTCTGACCCCCTGCCTGGGCAGGAGGAAAACTGGCTGCTTCTTAAAGCCCCCCAGGGTAGGAGCCAGCACCACTTCCCTTGGAAGTCGGTTCCAGATCCTGTCCGCCCTGACTGTGAAGTAGTTCTACGGATGTCCGATCTAAACCTCCTCTCCAACAACTTGTGGCCATTATTCCTTGTTTTCCCAGGGGGTGCTAGGGGAAACAAGGTCTCCCCCAAACCCTTCTGGTCCCCCCCTAGTGAGTTTATAGATGGTCACCAGGTCCCCCTCAGCCTTCTCTTGTGAAGGCTGAACAGGTTCAGGTCCTGTAGCCTCTCATTGTAGGGTCTGCCCTGCTGTCCCTGGATCATGTGGGTGGCCTCCTCTGGACCCTCTCAATGTTGTTCACATCCCTCTTGAAGTGGGGCACCCAGAACTGGACACAGTACTCCAGCTGACCAGTGGCCTGTCCGGTGTCGCATAGAGGGGGAGGATCACCTCCTTGGCCCTACTTGAGATGCGCCTGTGGATGCACGATAAAGTTTGGTTAGCCCTGCTAACCGTGACCTCGCATTGTTGGCCCGTGTTCATCCTGGAGTCAACGATGACTCCAAGATCCCTTTCTGCCTCCGTGCTCTCAAGAAGGGAATTTCCCATCTTATAAGCGTGCTGCCGGTTACTACTGCCCAAGTGCAGCACCCTGCACTTGTCCATATTGGAACGCATCCTGTTTTTGGTAGCCCACCCCTGCAACCTGTCCAGGTCTTTCTGAAGTCTTTCTCTCCCTACTAGCATGCCCACCTCACCCCAAATTTTGGTATCATCAGCAAATTTGAACAGGTTGCTTTTTACCCCGTCGTCCAAATCGCTGATAAAGAAATTGAACAGCGCGTGCCCAAGGACCGAGCCCTGGGGGACTCCGCTGCCCAGTTCCCCCCAGGTTGAATATGACCCGTCCACCACCCCCCTCTGCGCATGACCCTTCAGCCAATTTGCAATCCATCTGACTATGTAGGCATTAATGTCACAGTTGCCTAGTTTTTTAATGAGGATGGGGATTAATTATTTTTTAATAATAATTTCTACATGGTTGAACTATGCTTCCTTTGGTATGGCTCTCTCTTAGACTAACACATCTATAATTAAGGAAATAGAGACTTAGCTACTTCTAGAGCTGTAGAAAGGCACCTCCTGAAGGGCCCATGTATCCTGTCCCAATTTTATAGGAACGTTTCTTGATTTTTTTTTTTTTTTTTTTTGTATCACTCAGGAAAACCTTCAGGGAAGCTTATTTTAAATGAGGAAATCAATATTGGATTTCAGAATAATGAAATATGAAAATAAGTAACTCCGGGAATGCTTTGCTGGTACTAATATCTATTTACCTATTACATTTTGATGTAATTTAGACTTTGAGTTTTCAGACTTCAGAGTAAATAGTTGGATTAGCAATACATAGCTGGTCTTAATGAGGAAAGTGGAGATTTAGTTGCTGGGGGCTAGACAGTAGGGCTGTGGGAAATTTCACCACCTGTTTTGTTTTGATGTTGTTTTGACATGTTTTGAGCTCAAACCAGTGAAATCGAAATAAAGGGCTTTGAAACCCTTCAAAAGTTTCAAAACTTTGGGTTTCGAAGCTGGGCTTGCTTGCAGGGAAACAAAATAGAAAGAGGGGGCAAGGACTACTTCAATATTGACTGTAGCTGGCTAGTGACTGATCCTTCCCTCAGGTCCCTTCCAATCCCAGTGCTCTAAGGAAGGGATGAAAACAGCATACGAATCAGCACTGTTTGAACTGAGCTGCCTTCTGCCTTAGGGTCTTTCAGCAGTGTCAGACAATAAAGGCTATCTTTCATTCCCTACTTGCTAGCCTAGCAAGTGGGATTCATCAATACCTTTTCCCTTTTATACCCTTTTATATTATTTTTATATTCATTGACTCCTTTCAATTTATTCCTCTCCCAAAATCCTCTTTTTGTTTTTGTTAGTCTATTTTGATTTTTTTTCCTCAGAAAAGAAAATCTGTGCTTTCTCACAGTGTGCATGTCATTTACTGTATGGAGAAGCATATATTGCATATTAGAATTTATAGAGGAACACACATACATTTATATGTTTTTATTTTATTAATTACATAAATACACATGTATATACAATTATACACATATATTGTAACATTTGATTACAATGATTACATATATTGTAATCAGATTACATTACAGAACACAGTTTTTCCAGCACCTAGAGGCAAAGATACTACAAAACACACCATGAAGCATGCTGGAAAGGCAGCTGGCAAGCCTTCAGGGAAGGATGAAAGAGGGGGTAGAAGAAGAGCTATGTTTCCCGCCCCCTCCCAAAATAAGATGCAGCCGCTTTGCTACAACAAGCAGGCATAAGGCTTCCACTAGTTGTACAAGTAGTAGCGATGGGAGCAGTGCCAATGCCACTGTCTGTGCCTAAATCTCATCCCCTCCAAGAGCAGCAGGTGTAACCCCACTACCACCACCATGATGACAAGCAGCAGCACCAGCATGACTGTCTCCTCCACCCCCATTTCACTTCTCAGCCTGAGCCTTCCAGTGTCAGAAGAAGAGCTGGATCTGCATCCGAGTGCCATAGCAAGGGAAATTTTGAGTAAGGAGGGAGAATCATCTGAGTTTGTGCTCCACACCCTTCAAGTTTCCCTTAGAGTCAGGTCTCCTTCCCCAGAAGACACTTCAGAGGAGGTAGAGGCAAGTGGCTCAGCTGAGTTCACTCCTGTAGCTGTGCCTCTGCCTGCTGAGGAGAGGGAAAGGCAGCATCTGCACATGCACCCACATCTCAGAAGCAAGCTGCTATCGGCCTGTACTGCCAAGCCAAAACCAGCTGGGGCAAGGGAATAAAACACGTGAGAACCATGGGCATGCTGATGCATCTCCACAGGTATCACCCCCTTGCCCTTGCTCCTCCTCAACCTGGCACCAGTGGGAGCATACCCAAAGAGATGTCCCCTCCCCCCCCCCACTCAAAGCCCATGTCCCCCCTCCCCCCAAAACAGAGGCAGGCCATCCTGGGACAGTGGGGGAAGGTGGACAGAAAGGGGGGCACATTGCAAATGTGAGCAAGATCACTCAGAGCACTGGGGAGATGCTTGCTGTGGATGGCCAGCCCTTCTCCTTAGTTGAGCAGCCAGGGATCAGGTGGGTCATGGTGCTTGTGGCCTCATATCAAATGTCTGCATGCACCACCTTCAGCAGGGCAGTTATGCCCTCCCTGTATGAAGCATGCAGGGATTACCTGAGAGAGTAGCTGCACAAGGCAGGTCCACAGGTGGCCTTATGCTTCACCGTGGACATCTGGAGCAGTCAGGTGGAGATCATGCATGCCTCTCCCTCGCAGGGCACTTGTACAACCAGCTAGGTTGTTGGTGGGCTCTCGTTCAAGCCAAGGTGATGGATGAGTCCCACACAGCAGCAGAGATCATGGAGGCCATGAACCACTTAGTGCAGGGGTGGCTTGTTGGTCGGGGTGAACTCACTTGTGGGTTCATGGTCACTGACAAAGGGGCAAATATGGTCAATATGCTCCATGATGCTAACTTTGTTGGTATCTGCTGCGTGGCACAAATTCCACCTCGCTGTCAGTGATGTCTTGGAGAGTGACAGGGCTGCTGGCAATGGCACTTAAACCACCAGTGAGCTCATTTCGAAATGCATGAAGATGCCAGGCTACTTTCACCAGAGCATCAAGAGGGGCAAGATGCTGCAGGACAAACAGACAGAGCTGAACATCTCGCAGCACAAAATCATGCAGGATGTGTAGACTTGGTGGAACTCCACATACCTGATGGTCGAGAGGCTGGTGGAGCAACAGAAGGCCGTCCATGAGATATCCCAATCTCCCCAAGCAAGGCTTAGTGGCCCCCTTAATAGAGCTGAGTGGGATACCATCTCGCAGATCTTAGTGGCCCTAAAGCCCTTCCTTGAGGCTGCCGAGACCCTCAGCGCTGGCAATGCCCTCCTTAGCCCCGTGATCCCCGTAGTGCAGGAACTTCAAAACGAAATGGAGAAGTTCCATGGGATCCATGTTCCTGGCTGCGGCAAGCTGCTGTCACCAGATGTGCAGGCACTGGTGAGGCAGCTGAAAGAGGGCATCAGGAAATGGCTTGATTACTTGTAGTACAGTATGGTCTATGTGTAACCCGAGGGTGAAGGGGAGTGTATGCAGCAGCCAATGCCTGAATGAATGGACAGAGGTGCTGGTGAAGTCAGGGAGGCAGAATGGTGGAGGCAGTGGGATGTGGAAGAAGGGGATCCACTGTCCCATGCTAGCACACCATCCACCAGCCAGTTTCTTCCTTCACCACAGTTTTTGCCAATGTGGTTCAAGGGAATGGCTTCCATGGTGGGGTTCAGAAGCACCAGAACCCATCATCAGGCAGGTAGCGTTCAGGCCTTGGTGGCTGCCTTTCTCACCAAGGATGCGGAGCCACTGCTGTGAGACCCC
The DNA here is from genome assembly GCA_030014935.1 of Caiman crocodilus. Lineage (NCBI taxonomy): Eukaryota > Metazoa > Chordata > Crocodylia > Alligatoridae > Caiman > Caiman crocodilus. The sequence goes on along the minus strand of JAGPOW010000729.1, from coordinate 146,492 downwards.
TTGGCTTATTGGGCAAGCAACAGCCAGATGTGGTTGGATCTGGCTATGGTTTCCTGAGGGCACGTGTCCTGTCCACTTACCAGTGTTCCAAGTGAGAGGGTATTCAGCATTGCTGGTGATGTAGTGACACCCCACTGCATCTCCTTGGATCCTGGTTTTGTAGAGCATTTGGTGTTCCTGAAGGTGAACCTCCCACTGCTGGGGTTCCCCAAGCTCCACGTGCAGAGTGAGTAAATGCCACCCTCCTCACTGTCCTCGCCTATTTCCTTTTTTCATTTTTTAAAAACCGTTTAATGCCCTGCTCTCAAAGCTGGAGGTGGAACTCACTGCATCACCATCAACAGAGGAAGAACATATGGGCCGGGGCTATAGGGAAGGAGGAGACCCCAGGTCCTGGGCATGAGTACTAAAATTGCACTCTGTCAGTCAGGGGGCCTGGTGGGACTGTCCGTGGTGCGGCAATGCATGGACTGAGGATCCGCCGGTGAAAAGTGGGTAGGAGGCACCATAACCTCCAGCCTCCATACACACACGCGCAGTCCTGGCTGGGGAAAGCCAAGTCTTCGACAGGCCTGAGGCTTGCTGGTTGCAGTGGAGTTGCAAGGCTCCATGTGAGCTCAGCTGCTTAGGATACCAGCTTTTGGGTTAAGAAGCCCTTTGTTAGGCTGAGGTAACACCTGTAGTTGGTGTGTGTGCTGTTCCTGGATGGAAGGAATAGTAAAGAAGCCAGAGGCTAGCACGCAATGCAGGTAAGAAAGCCAGTCAGTGACTATGGAAATGGAGGCATCAGGGGGTGAGGGACAGGCTGGGGTGGGGGGAGGTGGTGGTAAGGGGATATAACAGGTGCAGAGGTACCTGCGAGTCACATGTCTGGCAGGTTGTAGTGTGTCAGAATTCCAATGTCTGTGTTACCTGAGATGCTGCTGTTGCTCCTGTGCTGCTTACTCAGTTATCACCTGTTGTTGTTTAAAGTGGTGGACCAGGCTGAGGATGTAGGGGAGGAGGAGACCTCATTGGTGCACACTACTGCCTTGTGTAGAGGCCCCAGTGCCAGTGAAGGCGTGCCTTGCACACACATGATCACATCATGAGTTTTTTCTTGTGATCAGCTTGAGGTGCAGTTTCCTAGAAAGCCTTTTACCTATGTCCTTGAAACCTGGCAGGCTTCATGGCCTCAGAAGGGGCTATCATGCCTGGTATTTTCACCCCACTGCACCTTAACACACACATGACTTGAGTTTTACTTGTCAACAGCTTGAGGTGCAGTTTCCCAGAAACCCCTGCACCTATTTCCTTGAAACATGGCAGGCTTTGTGGCCTCAGCAGCAGCTACTACCTCTGCAGGTTTCATTTGAATCAGGCAAGAAATGATAAAGTTATATAGGCAGTTTTGTGAGTCCCTATTATAGCCTATGGGTGAAATGTTGAAACAGCATCGAAACAGTTTTGACAACCTGAAATGGAATAGTGCTTCAAAATGAAATGAAACGCAAAACAAAATAATGTCCCATCAAAACAGCGAAATGGCAGTTGAAATGAAACAGTGCTGTTTTGCACAGCCCTACGAGACAGCTAGGCTGATTTTGTGGTACGAATATAGTAACTGATTCTTTCTCTTAATGTTGTTACATTGGAATTATTTTAGGCTTTTGAGTTGCATTGTTAAAATGAATGGGGCAGTTCACCTTTTTAAACCCTTGGTTCAAACTGTCTACAGACACAAGGCGGTTCTGAACTGGTTGGCCGTCTTCAGAACTTGAGGAGCAAAAGCCTCAAAAAGGTTGAGTAAGTTTCTTCTTTTGTTGTAAAAGAAGGGTTGAATTTTGGAGCACCACTTTGTGACAAGAGATGGATGGGTTCTGCAGCAAGGTTTGTGGGCCCACATTGCAAAAGAAACAGAATCCTTCAGAGTGCGCTTGTCCAGTAGCTTTTCTCTTTCCATAGCTACTGTGTGTATAATGCAGAGACACATTTGCTTTTCTCTCCTGAATGGAATGCATCTTCGCTTGCCCTCAGCCAGTCTTAATTACGGCTTAATTCTGCTTTCTATATTTTGAGAATACACAAAGGGAAGCCTTGTGTTTCCTATTCTAATTGTTTGATTTCCTTAATGTCTGTTCTTTGTCAGTATCATTTCCCCCAAACTATGTAAAATTGCTTTCTGAGTTTCAACTCCTACCGTCACCTTATCCTCTATGCACTGAATTGTTGCTATTTTGTAGTATTTATAATGAAAATGGAGGCCCCATTATGCCAGTCGCATAGAAATACACACAGAGACCTGAACGTTTGATTTTTGTTAACTTTCATTAAAGGTTCACAAAAGCTACTAGTAACGTGGTTTGTGGAGGTGGGAGGAAAGAATGTTAACTCAGAACTGTGCAAAGCCCTCTGAACAGACTTCCCACCCTCCTGAGTTAACGAAATATCAAGTGGCCAGGAATTTAACTGTTAATTAGACCTGCATTTCTTACTGCCTGTGGAATTACAAGAGTCACACTTCATGCAGTTACATGTTTGTTTAAGAAGACTGTTAATATTCTAACTGAACAAAATGAAACACTATGCTTGCATATAAATGAAGGTATGGCTTCAATCTGAAGGTCAGATCTGCATGGTTGCAGCCTTTTGGCAACAGTGGGCCTCCACGTAGGCTTAGATGCACATCAGCCTGATTCCAAGATCTGGGCCCTTGTTCATAACAATAATGTAACTATAACAACACAATTTACTGTTGAATGCAACTCTGTTAAATACCAAGGGCTGGATTCTACTCTACTTTATTAGTTGTCCAAGTGCTGCTTAGAGGTAAGTGTCCAAGTATGATCCTAGTTCACTCTTCCTAATTCCCTTAAAAAAAAAAAAAAAAAAAAAGTTCATAGATTTCATAGACATTAGTGCTGGAAAGGTCCTCATGAGATCACAGAGTCCAGCCCCCTACCCAAGGGGCAGGAAGTCAGCTGGGGTCAGATCACCCCAGCAAGAAAAGCATCCAAATGTTTCTTAAAGGTATCTAGAGCAGGTGCTTGCACCACTTCTGAGGGGAGTCTATTCCAGACTCTGGGGACTTGGGCAGTAAAGAAGTTTTCCCTTATATCCAGCCTAAAATGGACAGTCTCCCAGTTCCTGATGCACACACCTTATATAGTTATAGGCTGCCACCAAGTCACCCCTGAGCCTGCACTTCTCCAGGCTGAAGAGTCCCATGCCTTTCAGCCTCATAAGGTCTTTTCTCTTGACCTCTAATCACGTGCTTGGCTCTCCTCTGGACTCTCTCAAGCTTCTCCACATCTTTTCTAAAGCGTGGAGCCCAGAACTGGATGCAGTACTCCAGCTGTGGCCTCACCAAGGCCAAGTAAAGTAGAAGGATGTCTTGGATCTTGCATGAGATAAATTGGTAGATGCAAGTCAGAGTTTTATTTGCTTTGCCAGATGCAGCATCACATTGGTGGCTCATGTTCATCTTGTGGTCAATCGTGACTCCCAAGTCTTTCAGTCGTGGTGCTAGTGAGTGTAGCACTGCCGGGCCTATAAGTATGATGTGGGTTTATTCTCCTGAAGTGGGACACCTTACATTTCTCCGTGTTGAATGCCACAAGGTTTTGATATGCCCATCTTGCGAGCCTGTCCAGGTTGGCCTGAATTGCCAGTTAATCCTCTAGAGTGACTGCATTTCCTTATAATCTGGTGTCATCCACAAACTGAGTCAGTCTGCTTCTGACATCCAAGTCCAGATAATTTATTAATATATTAAAGAGTACTGGTTTGAGTACTGAGCCCTGGGCTGTGCCACTGCTCCCCATGCACCATGTTGGTTTGGTTTCATCGACTATCACTCTCTGGGTCTGACCATGGAGCCAGTTCCCTAGCCATCAGATCGTAAGATTGTCAAGGCTGCAGTTCCCCAATTTTACAATAAGGACATCATGGGAGACCAAGTCAAAGGCCTTTTTGAAATCCAAACATGTGACATCAACCTCTTCTCCTTTGTCCAGGTGATGTATTACTTGGCCGTGGAAGGAAATGAGGCTGGTCAGGCAAGACCTACCCACAATAAAGCCATGTTGTCTGTCTCTCAGTACATTGCCTTCTGTTGATCTGTTGTTGATGGTTTCTTTGATGATTTTTCCCAAGATCTTTCAGAGAATTGAGGTCAAACTGATTGGCCTGTAGTTCCCTGGATCTTCCTTCTTTCCTTTCTTGAAGATAGGCAGCACACTGGCCCTCACAGGATCTTTGCCAATTATAGGCATCTGATCACCCTTATCCTGGTAATCCTACATCCTGTTAGGCAGGGTGATTCCCTTGGGCTGATAGAAAACCAATACAAAGTAATCGTTGAGGAGATTAGCTTTTTCCTGGGTGTCTGTTATCAGCTGCCCCATTAACAGGGGCAGGAGGCATTAACATGTCTCCCTGTGTAACACCATCCTTTTAGTCTGAAGACTAAGTCCCCTAAGATCAAGGAGGAAGAGGACCCATCTCCTCTTGCGATTTATAGCTTTTCAGAGGCTCGGCAGGAGGATCACACTTGACACTTAGGCCTAATAAATGAAAAAGAGGATCTAGCCTTACGGGCTTCTTGTTTAAAGCCTCCATCTGTTAGTGTTAAGTCTGATTCATCCCCCTCAATGTATTGTCCTAAATAAGAAGTGCTGTTAATACATGACCAGCCAGTTGTTTTGCTCTTTTCCTGACCAGGCCGCACATCTGTGGCAGATGGGGTGATTATACTATATTGTGTGTAAAGTGTTTTGGTATTCACCTGTGTGGAAGGTCCTCTACAAGTTTCATATATGAATGGAATATCTCTGGTTCATTCGTAAGAACATTAGATCTGTTGTCACCCCTGATTAGACCAAAGGTCCACCCCTCACCAGTATCCTGTCTCAGACAGTGGGAAGTAGCAATTGTTTTAGAGGAAGAGTTAGCAATAATAGCCTAGTATAGCAACAGTGTAATAGCCTCTGATGAACTTATCCTCCATAAGTATGTTTAAACATACATTTGTCTAAAGAGCAGTCTTCTTCTCAGCGTACTTTTGATATTAAGGTCTTCTGGGGGTGGATTGGGTGGGGGGTGTCTTTTCATTGAAGTAAATGGATAAATATTCCTAAATGCTATGGACTATTTGTTACCACTTTGCCCAGTTAAAGCCTGCTCACATCAGTTTTGAAAGGACTGAGGAATGGACGAGTGGGAAAGCACATCTTAACCATGTCTTCAGACACCCATAGATAGGCAGATGAATGTGGAGAATGAATTTATGGATGTCCTATTCATCTTCATTAGAGATTATCTCATTTATATCTATAATACACAGTGGACCCTGTTTTTAAATTGCCACTGAGTTAATTGAGCCTGTGATTTAAGATGAGGTCTTCACAATTACCTTATTTACACAAGGTTCTTGTGTGGAAGAAGTGATAGTCTTGCGTTGTTTTTATACATAGGATTCAACTAGGAGCTGATCTGGAACGTGCTCAGAGCTCCTGCCAAGTGTTAGACACTGGCTGATTGATTTAACAGAATCAGACCTTTTGGTGTCTTCACCAGTCACTTCAGATGTAATGATGGTTATTTCTTTTTCCTGTGATACAGACTAAGCAAAACACCCAAGCCCATGCCTCAGGCAGTTTACAGTCAGTATAAACATGGCTGTGTGAGACCTCAGACCGCAACCTGGTGGGTCACTTGTGGTTTTGCCATAAGCAAGGGCAAAATACCACACAGCAGAGCAGGGGACTAAAATGTGATCCGGAGCCTGTCCTTGGTTACCTTTATGCTCAATGGAGGGAGGCCATGTGTAGACTTTACAGCTTTCAGCTCCACGCCGTCTCAGCTGCACCAGCTGCTTTGTTGATCAGACTGGACAGCAGAAAGGTAGGCTTGTTTTGCGCATGCTCACCTGGGGCATGGAAAATGGTCTCCTTTTACACTCTGACTGGCACTATGACTAGCTTGTGGAGGAGAGAAAGGGTGCATCTCATACGTCTTTATTTGCCTGTGCAGATATAGAATCACGTCCTGAAACACAAGCTTCAACTATGAAGGAAGGCACACATGCTGCATTAGTATAATAATGGATTTTATACTTCCTGTCTCTAAAAGAGCACAATGCATCTTTTCTGTGTTGCTCTATGGTATCGCTCAGTGTTATATTTAATTAATGCAAGCCGTAATTTCTTCCTAGTTGCAATGTTCCAGTGCACTAGTTTGTTTCTTTGCTTAGCTAATTAGAAAAATTAAAGACAGCCTGCATGTGTGGAGTTTTGCCAGCCTATTAGCCACCAAATGACTTATTACATACCCAAAGTTCAGTAATTAAATGAGGGGTGAAGCATTCAAATGTACAGACAATGTGTTTGTCATTAATTAGGTGACAGACAAAGAGAGGATCTTTTTTTTTTTTTAAATTGTTTGATCTCCTGTCTTGTCTCTCTGATGCGTCAAAGCCCAGGCAGTTCTTTCTCCCCAAAAATGGAGCTTAAAGAAATGAAAATTGCTTTAAGTGCAAATAAATTTTAGGTTGAGATGCAATAAAATCAAATATTAGGCTGTGATGGTTTTTGGTTTTGAATATTTGGTTATTTAACTTTGACAGTAGTGGGAGTATGAAAATGTTGAATCTGTTTGTACACTTCACCAAACTTCTTCATGCTTGTATTTTATTTATGCCAAAACAGAGATGATTCAGGGCCCAATATCCAGCGATAAATAGATTGGGGCCTGGCTACATGAACAAGCTATTGCAAGGTAAGCTGGAGTGTGAACTTATGGTGCATCAGGTACTCCATGCACACACTCCTGCCTCGTGGGAAATGCAAGGCAGTGAACCCTCATTTTGACTGAAGACAAGGACTTGCACATGGGCAATTACAATGGAGCAGCAGCTGCATTTTTAGTTCACACTCCATCTTTCCTCTCAGTCACCTTACTTGTCCATGCAGTCATACAAGTTCCCTCATGGTAACTTGTTTGTTTTACAATACCCTTTTCTGAGTCTATTTTATCCCAGCACTGATGGGCCCAAACTATGTGAGCACAACATCTGGAATGTTCTTAGCACAGGAGTCATCTTCTGTAAATTTTCCTTAACTAAGGGCACTGCTCCCTTTTTATATGGGTACCAGTGACCTTCAGTTCAGGAAGGTTTCAGTGATTTTCAAAAGTTTGCTTTTCTTCCCCTCATTATTTCCAACCCTCCTCTCCGGAGTCAGCTCCCACTACACCTGCAGTCTCACTGACTGTTGCCAACTTTCCCCAGGAATGCCTAATAGGCTTGTCCTTTCCTATTGTTGTTTGAGGTAAAAAGAAAAAAAACAACTCCCTTCCTTCCTCACACCCATGCTATTAATAATCTTTAGACATCATGGACCATCACTTCAAAAAAAAAAAGAATAATAAGAATTCTTGGCACCAGAGCAGCTTGTCTGTCGCGCCTCCAGTTCTAGTCTAGCTGCAACAGTGCCTGATGCACTTTTGGCTACTGTTAAATCCTTTTTAGATAATAACACCCATGGGTTGGAGACGGCAGGAAGGATGAAGCAGATATCTTCAGAGGCTGACTTGACTGGCAGGTCAGCAATAGTGTCAAACTCTTCCTCAGACCTTACATAAAGTACTGCAAGCTTCCTGAGAACGGGGAGACAACAGCTTTTTCATCAACAGACCAATCCCTCAGGGGACACCCCCCCCCCAACTCAAGCACTTTTCCCAAGCCAAACCACCTGGATTAGACAGGAACACCTTCCCTGACACCACCCAGGATCACTGCCGAGCACTGGGGGTGGGGTTTGCTCCTGTGGGAAGCTTCATCTGCCTCGGCATTGCAGCATCCACGAGCTACACCTGGTACCGCAAGGTAAGTAGAGAAAGCATTTAAAGCTGTGTCTATGGCCGAATCACTGATTCTCCAAATCGGCATTGAATCTTCAGATTCACATTTGGCCAATTCGAAGCGGGGACAGTGATCCGAATCAATGAATCGAATCACTGCCCCCGATTCAGGCCAAATCCAAATCAAATATGGCCTGTTTCACACACCCCTAGTGAGCAGCAGCCATCAGCAGCAAAATCCTCCAATTTACAGGAGTGTAGAAATCTTATTGTGCTATCTGGACCTGCGTAATCAGTGGTTGGGCAATGTCACGCAGATTCAGTCTGGCTCGGTTATCTTTGCTCACTTGTTGACGCAACTTCAAGAGCTGCTTTACAAACCTTTTGTATTTATGACAAATCAGATAATTCCCTTTTACAGATCAAATAAGTATTAAATACTGTTTTGTTCAAAGGAAGAAGATAATAGAATTTTGAATGAATTAATTACTGCAATAGTACGATTTACACATTTACATTCATTGATCTAATCATTACTACAATTTTGACTGGTGTATTGTTAATCCTTTCTGTCTTTTCATCCCAAAGCTCTGGTAAAGTAGGTAAAGGGTATTTCTGTTAGATTAATTTTGCTTGCTAGATTATCCTCCATCTTCATTTAACTTTGATTAAGCTCATAAAATAAAAACAAATACTAAATTTAAACATGCAGAAGCAGAGAAGACATTACTGTATTTACTTGACTATAATATGGGCTTTTTTCACCAAATCAGGATGGGAGAGAAAGCCCTTTGTCTTACATTCACATACCAGCAATGCCCCAATAAAGCAAATGGTGGGAATATATGTGTATATGTGTGTGTCCCTTAAGAAAAAATAAAGATATAGTTGTTCCCCAAGGGGGAACCAAGTACTGGGTCTGGAGGTGCTGCAGTACTAGGCTGGCTCTGATCCAGAAATGCTAGGTTAGTGCAACCCATCGCAACAAGACATAGTCCTCATTGAGCTCAGCCCCGCTCAGTGCCAACTCTTTATCCAGTCATAGTGAACCAGTATATTGAATACATTTTAACTTCCTTTTCACTCCCGCAGCTTAGTAGTGCCTTTCCCATTTCCAGTGATTCCTGTTTCTTCACAAGCTTTAAATGTCTGCCTTCTACATCGCCGAGAGGGTCTGTCGCCTGCCTCTCCGCTCGCTGCCTGTGATTAGTGTGCCCCCCTCTATGGAGTGGGGAGGGGTGAAGCAGGCCTATGCCTCATTTACATATCATTTTTGAAGGGTCCCGGGGCTTGTGACAAGGACATCCACTTCCAGTCACGATGGGCATCTAATTAGCATGTGGATATTTTGTGGGAGGTTTCTGGAGTACACACTTATACTGAGCAGTGTGGGTCTGTGGGGTCACCATGGCTTGAAATGCTGTTGACTCTGCTGGGGCCCAGCCCAATGATCCATAGAAGTCATGAGCCTTTTAGCTCTGGACTAATTTCATGCATAGTTGGCACAAAAGTGCTACTCAAAAATGCGTTTTTATGGAATATTTGAGCCAAAATTTGAAGCAGTCAGGTTGGGGTTAGTGTCATACTCACAAGAGTTTCCTGTTCTCCTCCGAAGTTTGTGCCCTCCTCTCTGTCTGCCTTCTACCTCCATTCTCCCACCCCTTTACTGTTGCATGCAACTCACTTCCACCTTGTGCTTGGGGAGGGAACAGCGTCTGAGTAGGGGCTGACAATAAAGGGGGACAGGAAAGCTACAGGAAGAAGTTGGGGGGGAGGGGGCAGAGGGCAAGAGGGCCTCCTGACCCCTCCCCACCCCCAGCTACTATTTTTCTTGCTGTAGCAGTGTTAAGGGGGATGAATTCAAGACAACTCTCCAATAATTAAATTCTATACCTGGAAAAATATAACAAATGTATAAAATGTCCATATATAGAATCTAATAAAGGAAGCAGAGGGGTCATCTTATATTCAGGGTTATTTTGTAGTCTAGTAAATATGGTATTTTGAAACGAGTTTAAATAAATTATTTGACAGTGTCTCAGTCAAGACCAGTGTTTAACCTACTTAACATTGTTAGGATGTGAAGACTAGCATCCTGAGGATCTGCTTTCTCTTTATAACTATTTCTATGAGACCAACCCCTGTTTAAGAAGACCCAGTGTTTTGTGCTCTAATACTCTAGTGTGAACAGAAAGAACACAAACAAAATAGCAAACCCGATTCCTAGAACTCTGCTGGCGTAATCAAGTGGATGCACAAATAAGGCTGCAACTGAAAATAATGCATTGGGCAGAGCTGGTTAGAAGCATTTAGAGTGAGTGTAGCAGAATATGAATAAATTTACAAAAATAGTATGAGGCATATAATTGTCATCTTGGTAGGGCTATTACCTCCTTTTTAGAAACCACCAAGAATCAGGGAGACAGAGCTCTTATGTCTCTTACCTTGGCCCCTATTCCTGCTAGATGGAGGAAATGTTTAAAGGTCATCTCCCTCAAACTGCATTCTTTAGCAACTGGCCCCAGCCCACATATGCATCACAGGGTCCAACAGCTGTGTGGCCAGTAATAATATGATTACAGTTTCCAGTACAATTGTGCCTATGGACGGGTGGTAGGGCCCTGTTGTACTGACATGGTACAAATAAGTAAGGCAAAAGTAGCCTCGGTCTTGGACAGCATCTCTGCTATATTTTGGATAATGTATCAGGCAACTAAACAAATGAGACCAGGGGTCAAGGAGGACAAAATATTTATACAGGCAAATATATTTTTAAGGCTGTTCTCTTTCTTCTATGCCATTCTTTCCATGTCCAGAGATAACAATCAAACTGCTAATCGCTCAGTGAGGCAGCTGTTTTAATCCTAGTCATCCATTGATAGTGTGGCAAATAGTAGAAAAACCTGGCACGTTCAAGTAACACAAGACACTGGTGTTAAGAAATTCATGAAGGAGTTAACTCTTTTTTTTTTACTGTAGCCTTGTATTGTGCTTAGGTATAGTGTTGCAGCAAATAATTAACTGCTTGGCTGACTCCACCCTGCAATACTAAAGTATAGCAAGATGAAAAATGTAGTGGGGAATGTTTAAGTTATGGTAATACATGTTCTGAAAGCCTTTCTTTTTCTGTTTGTGCCCTGAGCAAGTATCAGGTGCTGATGCTGTTCTCATCCTTTTATAAGACAAAGGAAGTTGCTGTTTTGGACCCAGGAGATTTAAAAAAAAAAATTCGTTAGATTTCCTGAAGTTGCAGGAGTGTGTGATGAGGTATACCAGGTGCTGTGTTGCACAAATGTCACATGCCAGTGGGAGACTGGAAGGAACTGGGAGTTCCTCATTTTAAGCTCTAAAGTGGGGTTTAGTTGATATGCTACAGCAGGGTTGTCAATGGGGAGTATGGGTCCTTGGGAAGGCCCTAGGGGGTACGCACAGGTGGGGATGGAGTGCCTCTACCCATCACCCCGCGTCACCACTTCCCAGGAGCAGGGCTGGAGTAGGAGGGTGGCGAGGGCACTGGTGCTCCTCTGCGGGCCGTGCAGGGGGAATGGGGAGAGCTTGCCCACCACCCCGTGCTGCTGCTGTACTGCATCTGGCGAAGTGCCACACCCCCACACCACCCCTCTGCTCCGCATCCAGGCATTGGGGGGTACACTTATTAAAAAGGGTTGAAAACTCCTGTGCTAGAGGCCTAACACAGAAGCTTTGACAGTGGCATCTCCTGGCTGGCAGCAGTGGCAACTAGTATTTTTGACCCCCCTTTGTCTCCCGACTTGTGCCTGAGGCTGCTGTTACCTTCTCCCCTCCCTGCTCAGCTGCAGTGCACCAGTAAGAGGGTATCCGAGTTGCGGTTTGGCTGGAATGTTACAGTAAAACTCCTACATGGACAGAAAGGACTCCTGGGACTTAAGGGCCAAACTTTTAAGAAAGCTGTGCCTGTTTTCCAGCCTAATTTGAAAGAATAGTTGTATATCTGCCCAGGCTTGTTAAATTTACAATTGTTGCAAGTATATGTGTGATGGTGGTAACTGTGTGCGCCAGTGCATGTAAGTTCTCACACACACAGTTGTCTGAAACATTTTCTGTCTGACACACAATGGCTACAGTTGTCTCTTAATTTTGTTTCTCACTTTCAAAATGTTATTGCATATTATTATTTTAATGTTTAATTTAAAAAAAAAAATTCTGGAGTCTTTTAGTATAATGCCTTTGGGGGATTTTGTCTTCATACCTGCAATAAATTAAATAGATATAGTAATATAGATAAGGAATATTTTAGGGACCGACTGTCACATTCACACTGGATTTTTGTTAGTGTTTGTCAAAAGTTCTTCTTTTGTTCATTTTGCTCTTTGAAAGATGCACAAAAGTATAGGACTAATTTCTAATAGAAAGAAGGGAAATGTACTTCGATAGAAGCTTAGTACTTCATTGATCTTAAGTGGTTTGTATTTGCTTATATTTTCCATCTTGATATTTGTGTGGCGGCCATGTTCTGGAAATGCACATGGACCCTAACACAGCAAATTTCAACATATATTTAAATCATATTGAAATAAATGCATCTTTAGCACCTGCAGAATGTGCTTTGCTGGGTTGTGGCCCCAGGTGGTTCCACTGAGTTCAGTGGAGATGCTGGTGTGAGTAATGCCACTTGCAAGTGCTTGTGGGATTGGGGCAATTCATCGCAGTCATGGATGCTTCTCTCACGTGTCTCACTTACAAAAGTGCTTACAGTATAAACTTTTAAAATTGTTGACCAAAATTTCCAAAAGTGACTCATGTTTTTGGGTACTTCCCACTTTATACAAATCAGCTCTTTGATTCATGTCCCTGAATCAGTAGTCTCTTTTGTAAACGAATTTAATTGCCATTATAAATAAATCATAATCCTGATAATTTTTTTAGTTTGCTTTGCCTTCTGATTGACCAAATAACATCTCATAAATCTGATTCCTCATGGCATTTAGAAAGTTTCTATACTTCTCTGGTGACACATTTCACAGTGTCACAGTCTTCTTCTTTCTCCCTCCCTCCCTTCTTATCTCTTCGAGGGAGATGATAATGACTTAACTGAAAACTACAGTAAGACCAAAAATCCAATGAAAAATTCATCGTGTAGAAACAAGCAGAAAGAATAATGACAATAAAAATAACTGTGTCCTCAAGGTGAAATGGAACCGAAGTTAGAAGCCTCATTATGGTTAAAGATGACATTTTTATTGGAATCTGTTTGCATTTATTATTCTTTTGTAGTCAATGGTGGTTCCTTTTCATTGTATCTTATCCTCCTTCTCCAGGGAAACAAATGCATTAGGGGAGATGGTAACCAATGGCAACCCGCCACAATGTGAGAGGCAAACTAACTTGGGAAGTGATTCTTAATTAATGTTTGCTTGGCAAGGGAGGCTCAAGGAAGCTATCCTCTTTCCCCTCTCTTGGTAGACATGTCTTTTGCTGAATACATTGTGAGATATGTTGGTGACAGCAGGCACCCTGTTAACTGTGCTTCCAATTTTAGTTTTGAGTTAGTGACAATCCATCTTGATTGCCTGTGTGCGGATAGGATTAAAAGAGTACATAGTGATTGCCGCTAGAAGATCATCTTTTTACAGTACATGTTAAAAAATCTGTGGCACCATGGTCGAGACTTAATCTAAAGGTAATTCAAGTGGGAAGTAACCTTTCCATTGATTTTAATGGACTCTGGATCAGCTGCTTATTTCCTGTTCTTAGAGAGAAAGATACAAGTGGTGTTTTGGGTACTACCATTGGGCAAGAACTAACTTTTTAAAGCATCACATATCTCTAAATATACTGTCCATTCCTAAATTTATACTAATTTGTGACAGATATGAAGCTCATATATAATAATGTTACAAACACTAAGAGGTAACCATTCTAGGGGCATTGTGTATAGCTAAATGTTTGATATATATTAGTAAATCTCAAAATCAATGAGGTTTGTGTATGAATGTGAAACAATAGCTTCCCAAAGTAGAGCACGTAAGCACACACTTGAAAGATAGTGGGGCAATGATCACTCCTCTAGTGAGATGCAAACTTTGCTTTGTCAGAATTGGGAGTGACCAGGTCAAATAGCTTTAAATTGTTAAAGGAAAAAAATGATTGTACTCATGTGGAGAGCTGTTAAGCAGCCAAGGACTGTGTAGGATGTTGTCACTGAGTCCTGACAAGGAGACTGACATAGAGACTCTGCAGAAGTCTGTAAGAAGTTAATCCTTCCAAGAGCCCCATGTAGAAGATGGATACCTTGTAAGCAGATGTGGATTATAATTTATTATTTTTAAGATAAGCTTTCTCTCAAATGATTTGGTCTAATGCATTATACTTCACTTTAAAGAAGCTGTTTGCTCACTGCCAGCCACGGTCGTTTTCTCAAAGGGAGCTGCAGGTTTGGACTTGCTGAGACAACTGCAGTTAATACCAGGGGCTTCCTACTCAGGACCCATGCTGGAAGTGAGGGAATCCATTCCTAGATGCTGAGAAAAGGGGGAACATTCAGGGACCAGAAGGCATCAGATGTGCAGGCAGCCAGATAAATAGGTTCATATTTGTGAGATGGTGGCAGTGGTATATTTGAAGTGTGTGCCGCTGGCAATATGAATGGGTACTGTAGTAGGGAGAAAGAAAAGAAAGAAAATTGTCTTGTACAAATAGAAGAGAAAAGATGTGTTAGGCTGGATGAACCCATCAGCTAGTTCATTCAGCACTTTCGGCAGTCACTGCAGCACCATCTCTTTGAGAATTCATGATGTTCAGGAGAGGCCACAGAGGACCAATGTTGTGACCACCTTCAAGAAGGGGAGGAAAGAGGACCCAGTCAACTACAGGCCAATCAATCTGACCTCAATCCCAGGAAAAATCCTCAAAGAATTTCTCAAGGAGTCCATCTGCAAGAAGCTAGTAGAAGGCAAAATTCTGAATGAGACAGGCATGGCTCTGTCTCAGGTAGTTCATGTCTGACTAACCTCATCTCCTTCTATGACCAGGTTACTCACCATCTGGATAAGGGAGATGAGGTCAATGTCATTTACTTGGACTTTAGGAAGACCTTTGACTTGGTGTCCCATGAGGCTCTCAAGGTAAAACTAGGGAGCTATGGGCTCAAGAATTCAATGGTCAGATTGGTGGGAAACTGGCTGTGGGGTCACACCCAGAGAGTACTAATAGATGGATCTGTATCAACCTGATGGAAGGTAGCCAGCGGGGTCCCCCAGGGTTCAGTACTTGGACCGGTGCTTTTCAGCATCTACATCAGTGATCTGGATGTGAGGGTGAAAAGCACATGGGCAAAGTGCACCAGTGACACTAAGCTTGGGGGAAGTGCGACCATGCCTCAGGGTAGGTTGACGATCCAGGCAGACCTACACAGATTAGTTAGATGGGCAGACCAGAATTAGATGTTGTTCAGCACTGAGAAGTGTGGAGTGATCCATCTGGGGAGAAAAAATCTGCAACATACTTGCAGGCTTGGTGGTGCTACACTAGCTAGCACCACATCTGAAAGGAATCTGGGGGGTCATAATTAACCATAAAATGAATCAGTGACCACTGTGATATTACAGTTAGCAGAGCAAACAATACACTGGCATGCATCAACTGATGCGTCTCGAGCAAAACTAAGGAAGTAGTTCTCCATCTCTGCTTGGCATTGGTGAGGCTGCAGCTGGAGTACCGCGTACAGTTCTGGGCACCGCACTTCAAGAAGGATGTGGAGAAGCTGGAGAGAGTCCAGAGAACAGCCACACGTATGATTAGAGGCCTGAAGAGCAAGCCATACGAGGAAAGGCTGACAGATGTGGGGATGTTCATCCTAGAAGACAGAAGACTTTGAGGGGATTTGGTAGCAGCATATCAGGAGAGCATCAGGGGCTAGGTGAACAACTTCTCATCAAAGTGCCCCAAGGGAAAACCAGGAGCAGTGGTCATAAACTTCTAGAAGGAGGTTTCAGACTGAATATGGTAAAAGCTCTGTTATCTGGCATCCCTTGGGAATGTGGGATACCGGGTAGCACAATATACTGGTTAATTGAGCAGCCCCAGCCACTGCTGCTCCTGCTGTGTCTGGGGCATCCCTCTGCCCCTTCCATGGGCCCTGTAGGACAGGGAGGCAGGCCCTGCACAGCCTGTTATGCCCTCAGGCTGTGGGGTCTCAGCAACGCAGGCTGCTTTGCCCTGGGCCATGGAGGCTTGGAGAAACCAGAAGTGCTATGGTGGGCACTTCCAGTTTCACTTTATCTTACAGGCCGGCATGCTGGTAAGTAGAGCATGCCAGTTTGTAGGATGTTGGTTAAAAGAACTTTTATAGTACAAGGAAAAACTTCTTTATGGTTCGTGTGACCAGGCCCTGGATTAGAGTCTCAGCAGGGATGGTGCAGGCGATCTTCAAGGGAAACTGGATGCACACCTTGCTAAGATTATTTGATAGGGGTGTGTGCGGCTTCGGACTCTGCTTCGGATATGGAGAAGCTTTGGATGCTTTGGGATCTGAAGCGGCATGTCTGAATTGAAGAGCTGGCCTCATTAGGCTTCCCAAAGCAGTTCAGAGCTTCCGAAGTGCTTCCGAGCCACCTTGGAGATCTGGCTGTTGGGTATAATGGGGAAACAATAAAATATCTATAACTTTGTTGTTTGTTGTCCAATTTGGATGAAATTTTCAGGGATAGTAGACTTTGCAGAGCACATAAAGCTTGACAAGTTTCAAGAAGATCAGTGCAGGGGTTTGGGGCAAACTGCACCCCAAATTCTTGAAAGCAAAACTCCTGTCATTTATGCGTTGCAACACGTGGGGGTCAAAACTGCAGGGGTGGTGGCACTGGATGAGGCCACAAAGCCTGCCAAGTTTCAAGAATATCAGTGCAGGGGTTTGGAGGGGACTGCATCTCAAGCTGTGGGCAAGCAAAAGTCATGACATGGGTGACACAGTGTTAAGGCACAGCAGGGTGAAAGCTGCAGGGATGGTAGCCCCTGCTGTGGCCACAACACCTGCCAGCTGTTGAGGAGATTGGTGCAGGGGGGTTTGGGGGCCCTACACCCCTAGCTACTGACAGGCAAAACTCATGACATGGGTGCTTGTGGGACTGACTGTCTCTGTCTTGGGGCAGAGAGGGGAGACACAACTGCAGGCCTGGCTGCTAAGCTACTGTGTTACCAGTTACCAATCAATCATGATTCACTCAGTGACCAGATCAATACACAGGACCTTGCTAATGTAGCCAGTTAATTGTCATCCATTAGCACCTACAAAACCAGACTAAGGAGAGGAAAGAGTCAATACAGATAATCAACTGCCCCAAGATGGAGATAGTCAGTCCCACAAGCATCCATGTCACGAGTTTTGCTTGTCTGTAGTTCCCTCCAAACCCCTGCACTGATCTTCTTGAAACTTGGCATGCTTTGTGTCCTCAGTAAGAGCTACCAGCCCTGCAGTTTTGACCCCCTGCCTCTCCCTGTGGTGTAACATAGACATGACAGGAGTTTGGCTTTCAAGAATTTGGGGTACAGTTTCCTCCAAAACCCCTGCACTGATCTTCTGAAAACTTGACAGGTTTCATGCTCTCAGCAGAGGCTACCATCCCTGCAAGTGTCATACAAATAGGACAAAAAACCAACACAGTTATAGATATTTAATTGATTCCCCCATTATACCCTATGGTCAGATCTCCAAGGCGGCTCTGAAGCTTCAGAGCTGCTTCGGCTGGATTGAGGTGGAAACCTGGTTTGGAGCTCTGGATCAGATCGCTGGCATCTGAAGTGGCTGGATCCAAAGCTGCATCAGATTGGTGCCAACTTGCACAGGCCTACTATTTGACCCCAGCAGTCTTTCCCACTATAAGCAGAAGGGCTGGACCTGATGATCTCATGAGGTCCCTTCCAGCCCTAAAGCTGGAAGATGTGGAAGACCTTGCAACAAAGAGCATTCTATTCACTAACAAACCTACAAAATCTGACCATATTGAACACACGTGTATATCTGAATTCAGCCATCCCAAAAGTACATTTATGCCTTCAGAGCAATCAGATGAACCTCTGCTATCTCCATTTAATTTAGCCATTTAAGTTTGCAGTTTGAGGGGTATGAAGTGCTAGCAGGGAGGAAGGAAAGAGTTCAGTACTTATCCTGTTGTAGAAAGGAAAGTGGCTTAGAATGAAAGAAAAGAAAATTAATCTTATACCTTTACAACATGTGTGGGGGTTGAGGAAAAGTACTGTGGGTGGAAGCCATGCCCCAATCTGATGGGTACTAATGGAGTTAATTGAAAATCCCCAAGACAACCTTCAAACTCTATGGGGAAACAATGTTATGAGGACAAAATAAAATATGAATAAAATATCCTTTGCAATCACTTTGATCAACTAATTAAAGTAAAAGTATACTACAGACAAATCTAACACTGAAATTATGTTTAAAAATCAGAGAAATGTTGTTTGCCAACAAGCAAATAATCAAATTAAATAAAACGTACATATACTACAAATATGGAGCCAGCTACAATGTGATTGTTGGCATCACTCTAACGATGCCAAATAAATTATAAAGCCAGCCTCATTGGCTAGAGAACAGGTTTGTGTCACCAAGGTATAGCAAAGCAGCCAGAATATTATCCCAATAAGTCTGGCCTACAATTCCATGAGTAAGCATGGCATCCATATGGATGCCATGCGGTGGGTATGTCATGACAGCAGGAAGACTACAGTAGGTGGTGTCACCTAGAGATTAACAGGGAGTCTCTACAGCAGTGGTTCTAACCTTTTTGGTTTCAAGGCTCCCCTTGTTTGGCTTGAGGCATGCCTTGGAACATGCCAGCTCTTATTTTTCACTCATTTTTGACTACAGAAAAACAATAGAGAAATTCTTCTCATGCGAGGAACTCAGAAAGACCACGATAGCTCAGGATGTTTTTAACATTATGGATTCCTATTTGAAATCTCTGGGTTTATCTTGTGAATCATATTTGCACATGAAATGGTGCTAACATTGTGTGGCACCTCATGGCAGTCTTGAAAGCGTCACAAGGCACTTGGGTGCTGCAGATGATACTCCGTGGTTGAGAATCATTGCTATAGAGTTTGGGAATTTTTTGTATTTCACCTTTTTGTAACAGCAAAATAACCCCTCTATAATATGGGCCAAAGATATATATATATTTTTGCATTTGTCTTTCAAACAATATATATTGTAGGACAGAAAAATGTAGCTTTACTGATGTCAAAGGAGCTTTGCTGACTCTCAACAATTGAGGTTCTAGCCCTTTTCTGTGTCTTCTGAACTTCATCCTGCTCCCATTTAAATGACTGGGAATTCTGGTGGTGCATTTCACGTGAAGCAGGGCTGAACCTTGTGTACCCCTCTGCAGTTAGGGAACGTGGTGGAACAATAGCGCTCAATCTCTAGCTCATTGACTGAATCCAGCTCTGGAAGCCATGGCAATTAATGCTGCTACAACTCCTCTGCTGCCAAATTTCTGGACCCAGAAAAAGTCTTGCAGGCTGGATAACACAGCTGAATCTGATTCGCAGAGTAAGGCCAATGCATGGAAGTCTCTCTGCAACCAGTTAGTGTGGGGGGCTGGACTGGTGTATGGGATTGCACACACAGACCGAACTTGTGCGCCACTGGAACTGGCCCATGAGATCCAGTGTGAAGTAGGACTGTTTCACAGGTGGTGGCTTAGTCCACAGCAACGATCTTATTGTTACTAGGCAATGAATGCTTGAGGTGACCTTCTAAGAGTACAGATTTTGGAGTCCAGTATCAGTAGATAATATTTAATCTTTTCCTGATGTGACAAAAAAGAATAAAACCAGCTTATATAATGGAGAGGAGGTGGGGGAGGGGAGAGAAGGAAAATTAATGGATATACACTAACTAGCATGTAGGTAGGGGTAGATCTAGGATTTTGAAAATGTGGGTGCAGGTGGCAGCATGCATTATCCCATAACACAACACATAGATTTCTCCAATTACAAAGAAACTTGAAGCAAGTAGATAATAAGGGGTCATGAAGTCAATTGATTCCCTCACGTCCACCTGAATGGAAATGCTGCTGTCCCTGCTGGACAGTTTGTTTCAAACATTAAGTGAAGCAGGAATCGGAGGGTGCAACGGCATCCCCGAGACCCTTACTGGATCCATTCCTGCCTATAAGTATAAAGTTTCGCCAGACTTCTGTTTTATCTCCTACTGTATCACAGAGTAATTGAGATGTTGTTGATATTATCTGACACAAATATAAGGACATTTCCATTTGTAACTTCTTGTTAAAAAAAAAAAAAAGAAAAGAAAAGAAAGAAAAACAATTTTATCATATGTTAAAAAAGTGCTTCAGTGATTTTGGTATCACTCTTCCCAGTACAAGCCCTGTCAACTGTTGAAGGACACTGGTATTTTTAAGTGATAGTACCTCTGGTACATTCACAAAGGGGTGAAATTAAATTTTAACATTTTTCTGTTACTGCTTCACTGGGACACTGAAATACTCAGCTATAATAGCAATCAGAACTTGTGGCAGAGGTGATATCTTTTATTAGAGCATCTAGATTTTTGCAAAAAAAGTTCTTTAATTGCAAGCTTTTGGGCACAAACATCCTTCTTCAGGGATAGGAGAGAAGATTGTAAAAGTTCTCCTGGGTTGAAATGAAAATTTGTATTTCACAGAAGAGTTGAAGGTATGGTAAAATCTCTTGTTTGGAACAGTTCATTTTATATGCAGATTAGGCTCAGAGAAAAGTTGGAATAGTCTGTTTTCCTCGAAGTTGTTTGGTGGTAAGCAGGATGTATTCAAATTTCCTTCTGGTTATGGTGTTTCATGCTTCACCGAGGAGTAGGAAGATGGATTGCTCTTTTGGGCAGGCATTTCTTATGTGGTGAGGTGCCTCTGAGCTCTGTGGTGAGGCTCTGTAATGATGCAAATTACCTTGAACAAAGGCAGGAGCAGGGTTTCAGGTGGTGGTCAAACTTGTTTCCTCCTTGTAAAATTAAGAAGATCATTTAAAGAATTGGCTAAATCTAATCTAAACTTAAAGAATCAGAAGATTTGATATCTTCCATGTGTTGGGTACTCAGGTTGTAGCCGTATTGGTTTAGAGGCAAAAGGAACTGGAATTTGAGGTAGAGGTGACACCTATTAGAACAACTAGACTTTTGCAAAAAAAAAAAAATCTTTAATTTTTTTTTTTTTAATTTGAGGTAAATAGGTTATTCCAACTTTTCTTTGCACCTAATCCACATATAAAAATGAACTGTTCCAAACAGGAGATTTTACCAGAGCTTCAACTCTCCTATGAAACGTGAACTTTCATTTCTACCCAGGAGAACTTTTATAGTCTTTTCTCCTATGTCTGAAGAAGGGTGTTTGTGCCCAAAAGCTTGCAATTAAAGATTTTTGGGTTTTTTGCAAAAATCTGGTGGGTCTAATAAAAGATAGCACCTCTACCACAAGTTCTGATTCCTTTTGCCTCTAGATCAATACAGCTACAACCTGGATACTAGCTATAATAACTGCACTCATAGCAACTATTACCAACTCTTTGCATTGTAAAGCTTTGTAAATGCTTATGTTTTGCACTTCAGCAAACTGGATTAAGTATTAGTATGCGTCTCCTTGTTGGATTTATTTTTCTGTGGTAGAACTAGTTATGCGCTGGTTCTTTGTCACACTCTGTACCAATGGTATTGGGTCTTTGGTCAAGATCTGGATTCAGTACTGTATTAGTAAGACAATGAGCAAAAAAATAGAATCAGATACTGTATCTTATACATATGATTAGGCTATATACCTTACTGTTACTGCTGCCCATTTAACAGCCCAAAATGGGATCCAGTGGGTAAAGAATAGAGGAGGAATAGCCCTAACTCCAGCCTTGATGCTTAATGCCAGGCTTAAATGCCAGGTAGCTCAGGAAAGTGAGAGGAGAGAGCTGGCTGTAGTACACCTCAGCAAATTGCTACTACTTATTGGCTACACCAGAGACGTTAGAAGGAACCTTAAGAAAAGCATAGCTGGAGAATGTTTCATAGCATATATGACGAAGAAAGGGTCATGAAGCATCTTTGAGGAAACAGATGTGTTGTGGTGAGTTGAGATGGGGAAGTGTAGAACATCAGTAATCCGTATGGATGACATTGAGGCCTAGAAATGGTGCATAAAAATGTGGAGGACACTGGTAAAGGCTTGTTCTGATACGTGTTCGGAAAATCAAGGATTTTATAGGGCTGAAGTGCCTGGAGCCATGGAATTATAGAAAAAAATTACAAGATACCAGAGACTAGCATTTGGGCTCTGGCAGATTCCTATTGTTGTTTTCAATAAAATACATCTAAACTGACAAGTAGGCCTATGTGAAGCAGCAAGTATTTGATTTGGATCCGGCAAATTTGGAGGGACAGTGATTTAATTCGGAGATTCAAATCACTGTCCTGATTTGATTCAGCTGAATCAGATCTGAAGATTTGGCTCTGCTTCAGAGATTCGGCCATAAACTAAACATAAACTAAACAGGCAGCAGTCCTCATCATGCTGGACCACGGCTGCCTCCAGCTGGGTAAGTCTGTTGTGATGGGAGGTGAGGGGAGGGAAAGGCCATGGACAGGGCAAATCAATGCCCCCACAGTAAGGGATGGATTGGGGCTGGGGCTGGGACAAGCTGTCCAGCCCGGGCCAGGGAGCATGGGACTGGGGGCGGGCATGATGAGGGCACGGCAGCGTGGTGAGTGGGGGCTATGCTCTGCTGATGCTTGCCCAGCCAGGGTGGAGGGGTCTGGGATGCGGGTGCTGTTGCTGCTTGCACAACCAGGGTTGGGTGGCATGGGATATGGGCATGGCAGCACTGAGAGTGGGGGCTCTGCCCTGCTGCCACTTGCCCCCTTTCTTTTGGAGTGAGTCACATTTGCATCGTGCCCCCCCTCCTCACCCCAGTTGTGCAAGTGGTAGCAGTGCAAAGCCCCTGCTCCCAGCACTGATGCATCTGCATCCCACACCCTCCTGAGTCTCATGCCCCACTGCCCTGGCTGAGCAGCTTGTTCCTGCCCCAGCCCCAATCCCTCCTTTGCTGCTCCTTGCCCATGCCACTTCCTTCCCCCCTCTGCCCACCACAACAGGATTTACCAGCTGGAGGCAGGTATGTCCAGCATGGTGAGGACTGCTGCCTGCTTAGATTATGGACTAATCTTCAAAGCAGCTCTTAATCTTTTCCAAATTGATTTGGAGGCTTCCAATTCGATTTGGACCTTTTAATTCGTTTCCCAATTCAATTCAGAATCAGAGATTCGGCTGCCAAATTGGGCCATATCTCCTTTGAATCGAATCAGCTACTGAACTTTTGTACAGCCCTACTGACAAGCCTGTTTGGATGTTGTGATGCCAGGGGCCTTATGGGTGATATGGCTTGCCGGTAAGGTAGCCCCTCCCCTCGACTGGCCTGCCACAGCTTTGCTGTTATACTGTCAAGAGAGGGGTTCAGTGGAGATCTTCCCATAGGGGCTTCCCGACAACAGCTGGACTCATGGTTGTTTGGCGCGATGTTCCACGGGGCTCCACCTCCCCTACACCCTGTCCACTTGCCAACCGCTTATGTGATGGTCTGATGTTGGCCCTGGCCTTGCGGGCTTGCCTGTGGTCTGCTTTGGGTGAAGGGAAGAGCACTCAGCTGAATGGCTGAGCTGGCTCACGTCCCTTCTCTCTCTCTCTCCTTTGGACTTTCCTCCTTTCCTTATTTTCTTTTTTTTTTCCTGTGGTCTTCAAAGTAATTTTCTTAAAAAACTAGGCAACTGTGGCATTGATGCCTACACAGTCAGATGGATTGCAAATTGGCTGAAGGGTCATACTCAGGGTGGTGGTGGATGGGTCATATTCGACCTGGAGGGAAGTGGGCCGTGGAGTCCCCCAGGGCTCGATCCTTGGTCCTGCACTGTTCAATTTCTTTATCAGCGATTTGGACGACAGGGTAAAAAGCAACCTGTTCAAATTTGCTGATGATACCAAAATTTGGGGTGAGGTGGGCACATTAGTAGGGAGAGAGAGACTGCACAATGACCTGATTAGGTTGCAGGGGTGGGTTAACAAAACAAAATGCAGGATGCATTTCAATACTGACAAGTGCAGCGTGCTGCATTTGGGCAGTAGTAACGAGCAGCACACATATAAGATGGGTAACTCCCTTCTTGAGAGCACAGAGGCAGAAAGGGATCTTGGAGTCATCTTTGACTCCAAGATGAACATGGGCCGACAATGTGAGGTCATGGTCGGCAGGGCTAGCCGGACCTTATCGTGCATCCACAGGTGGATCTCAAGTCGGGCCAAGGAGGTGATCCTCCCCCTCTACGTAACACTGGTCAGGCCACAGCTGGAGTACTGTGTCCAGTTCTGGGCTCTCCACTTCAAGAGGGATGTGGACAACATTGAGAGGGTCCAGAGGAGGCCACCCACATGATCTGGGGACAGCAGGCAGACCCTACAATGAGAGGCTACGGGACCTGAACCTGTTCAGCCTTCACAAGAGAAGGCTGAGGGGGGACCTTGTGACCATCTATAAACTCACTAGGTTGGAGAGTAGGTTTAGATTAGACATCTGTAAGAACTACTTCACAGTCAGGGTGGCTAGGATCTGGATCCGACTTCCAAGGGAAGTGGTGCTGGCTCCTACTCTGGGGGGTTTTAAGAAGTGGCTCTATACCTACCTGGCTGGGGTCACTTGAACCCAGTTTCCCTCCTGCCCAGGCAGGGGGGCGGACTTGAATATCTACAAGCTCCCTTCTGACCCTGCTTCTACGATTCTATGAGAACATGTTCCTTTTTGCAAAGAGCTTGTGAGCCAAGTAGAGCTACTCATTCATTAACACTGGAAATCAGGAATAGAATCATAGGAAAATAAGGCTGGAAGGGACCTCATAAGGTCATCTAGTCCAATTTCCTGCTCAAAACACTACCGTCCCTGACCAAACCATCCCTGCTACGTGTCTGCCTTAGGAAGTTCCTTCTAATCTCCAACTGAAATTCTTCCTACTGCAGCTTGAGGCCATTGCTCCTAGTCCTGTTCTCTATAGCCACAGATAAAAGCCCATCTCCATCCTCTCCATATTTGCCCTTCAGGTAAATGAAGACTTATCAAATCCCGCCCCCCAGTCTTCTCTTATCCAGACTAAATAGCCCTAGCTCTATCAGCCTTTCTTTATAAGTCTTGCCTCCCATGCCCCTAATTATTTTTGTTGCTCTGTGCTGGACTCTTTCCAAACTGTCTGCATCCTTCCTGTAACGTGGGGCCCAAAACTGGGCGTGGTACTCCAGGTACGGCCTCACAAGTAGTGAATACAGTGGAAGAACCACTTCCTTTGGTCATCAAGGCGAGGTATAGACAGTATACTCTTACTGGTATAAGTGATTGGAAACCAGGCTACACTCATAACAGAAGTTTGGCATCTCAGTCCGCCCCCCTTCTTCCCCCCCCCTCCAAAAGGCGAAAGTGTGTTATGTTTGTTACCGATTTAAACTATGCCACTTACAGAAAACCTGTAGCTTAAATCGATTCTGCTTCTGGCTTTTTCAATGTCTGTACTCAATGCAAGTGACACTCCTGTTAATACAACCCAGAATGCTGTTGGCTTTGTTTGTTTGTTTGGTTGTTTTTTGGCAACAAGAGCACACAGTTAGCTCACACAGACACCACTGTAATGCTGACGCATAAATGGCCCCTTGGAGGGCTGGCCCTATGTCAAAGTCAGCAGATCTAGGCCTTCTGTTCTATAGGATAGCAGTCAGCTCCTCTTCAATGCCAGAGATGCTGCAGGAATGCGTTAATTTGGAAAGGAAGAATGATTCCCAGGGAACTTTCTGAACATGAGGTATTCCCTAGCTGAATCCCTTTAGCTTAAACTTCTCTAGTACAGCTCAGTAAACTATATCACTTGCTCAGTGTCAGGGGGTTGGCATACAGCTGTTCAGTTCTTATTCTTGTCAGTGAATGCAGGAAGAGTCATTTGCAGTGAAAGATCCAAGTCCAAACCCTTGCATTGCGTGCCACTGATTGCCTCTGAGGGTCCTGGTGGCCAAGCCGATAAGGTGTCTTGCTGCAGCTTTGGAGACAAGAGTTTAAACCCTGTGCTCCGGATTCCTGCTGAGGCTGCCCCCATTGACCCAGCTACAAGTAGGCTCCTAAGTCTTTCCAGCTGGAAAGTCGAAGGAGGCCAGAAGCAATGCTGGTACTGTTGTTCGCTAGTGTGCGGTGGACTAAGAAACAGGTGTGCTACAGTAACCACACTAGGGCAGACTGCGAGGTATGGATGGACCTTCCTCCCTTCATAGATGCTGCTCAGCTTGCTTGGGAAAGATTATTCCAAGCGGGATTTGTTTCTCACATAAATCAGGTCAACACTATGGCGAGCATTGTAGGCACAGCTCTTTCCCTACAAAAGGAACTATTGCCAGATGTGCTTTGCTTTCCCTTGCAGCTTTCTGCCACCCCTCAAGGAATAAATGCAGGTGGTTTTATTTACAGCTCTCCCTGGAATTTCCTTTTTGATGCTTTATGCTTTGGGGGTATTTGGAAGAGAAGTCCTTTATTTAGTTGTACCTTATTTTTCAATTCTGTGGCTTTTATCAGATCTCTACCAGGTCATGTTGCCCCTTTTAGTAAATGTAATTTTGTCTATGGCTGTTTGCTACAGCACCCAGAGGCTTCTATTTATGCAGTTTAGAGAAATCGGCTACTTTCTATTGTGTCATTATTTGTCATTCTATATTACTTAGTATTTTCACACACATGCATGTGCACATGGATTATAGAAGCAGCATTCAGGACTAATAACTGCTAAGTTACGAATGCCATTTCTAATTGGGCAAAAATGTCTGACAGTCCCACAGGACACTTGACTCATTACATTTTAATATGTCTCCATGAAAAAGCCACATCAAGTTATTAGGCAGCAGTACAGCATGTTTCACATATTCAGCTATTCTGCATTTAAAAACAAACCATTACCGATGTTGTTGGGTAAGGTGCCTAGTTAGTAACTGA
The DNA here is from genome assembly GCA_030014935.1 of Caiman crocodilus. Taxonomy (NCBI): domain Eukaryota; kingdom Metazoa; phylum Chordata; order Crocodylia; family Alligatoridae; genus Caiman; species Caiman crocodilus. The sequence goes on along the minus strand of JAGPOW010000729.1, from coordinate 119,621 downwards.
GATGTCACCCTTCCTGTTTCGCCCTTTTTTCACTTCTACTTGTTTGGTTAGTGAGAGAGCTTTCTCTCGGGTGCTGCGTGTAGTTCTCAGACATTTCTTTGTACAATATACTCTTTCAGAAATACAGCTGTGTAGCTGAGCTGCTGAAGGAACAGTAGCTGCACTGCCAGTGGAGGTTGTTTGCATTATCTTTACTGATCAAGTTGAAAGTTCTGTGTAATTTGTTGAATGAACTGCATACTTTACTGATCATAAGAGCTATGCAATGTATTTGATTTAAACTGATCTACATAATTTGCTGATTAAGCTACCTATTAACCTTTTGACCTTTGCACTTTTACAGAGGTGCATAATAATTAGGTTGCACACTTAAGTGGAAGGAATTTCCATCTTGTAAAACAGATTCATGCCATGTATTTCTATCTGCAGCTAGTCTTGTTGTCGTGACTGCATGCTTTACTACTTTAAATTCTTTCTAAATAAAAAAAGATCTGATGAGGTGATGATATTCTTTGTATTTTGCTTATTAATCTGAATTTATTTTATTACATGCCACTTACAGTTTGGTCACATCAACTAAATGCTTTAATTTTTTACTCTGTGGGCAAATTCAGCCATGGTGTAAGCAGGGACTTTAGGCGTTACACCTGCTTATGTCAGGGCTGAAGAGCCAGTCGGGCTAGTTCTCTCCTACCGAAAGATCTGATTTACAGGAAACCCTCGCTGTTCGTGGATTTGCGATTCGTGGTTTTGAATGTTCGCGGTGCACTGCACCGACCCACACGCTCTCCCTGCACAGCGTGATGACTCTTTGTGACTGCACTCCAAAAGTGAGGGTAAGGGGTGGTTCGAGACGCTTTAAAAGGGGCACAGCCTACATAATGTGAAGTTGATGGGGGAATCGGCGTCAGCAGACCACGAATGACAGACCACCATGACAGACTCCTTCGATTTATTAATTCCAATCTACTACAGTTTTTGGGGCAATACTGTGGGCCAGATTCTCACTTGATATGGACCTGTGTCAACGTGTTATATTCATTGATGCTATGTCATCTACATGAGCTGGAGATTTGCTCCTCGACATGCTGGACTACTGCCATTTTTCCAGTTGTGGCAGAGCACAACAGCAAGCACTGTGCCGCCGGTCACTAATGTGAACAAGAAGATAAACAAATGCTCTCGAGTGCAGCCTTGATAATTCATTGCTGCCGGGATGTGCCACCACGGATAAGATGGGGAAGTAAAGAAAATGTGCTACAAAAGGAATAGGTGAGGATGGATATCAACTTTACAAACGGTTTATGTGGTGCTGGAGTTTACATAATGGATGCCGGTTGTGATTGTGCCCTGTATGATGTGAGTGCTTGTCCACTGGGGGCTAGATAGGGATTGCAACCTCTGTTCCATGCGGGACCCCCAGGAAACATCACAGGGAAACAATTTCTGAATGCTGCTGAACACCTCCGAGTTTGAACAGTGCTCGCCTCCCCGTGCCTGGTTCCCGTCATCCAGGCCACCTGTCAGCTGTCATTGCATTGCTGCGTGGAATTTCTCATTATGAATGTTAACAAGGAGTGAGTCAGTTATTTTAAAGACAGAATATGTTATCAGGGAGAGCATCATTGTCTGAGAGGGAAGGGATTTTTAGAGGGCTTCAAATCTAGCAGGTTTTAAGAAACTTCCCACCTGTGTATATGTAGCTGTGCTTTCTCTGACTATTTTCTGCGTATACAAATGTTTTTAAAGGAATTGCTGAGTCAACACCGTCAACATCTACTACAGGACTCTCCAAAGGAAGCCCACTTACAAGTGATTATTTCTGAAGGTTTCTTGTGCCCCATCTCTTTTTCCCTGGGCTCTCCACCACCTTTGCCCTGTGACTTCATTAGGATTTGCAGCAGCACTGCCTGTCTTGGCAGGAGAGACTCAGGAAGCGGTGGCAGGCTCTCCCCAGAGCACAACCTGCTGCTGTTGCCCATTAGACTGGAGGCATCTGCCATCCTGATGATCCTCTGCAAGGTCACATTAATATTCTGTGTCTGGTTCCCCTTGCACCGAGCCCTGGCTACCTCTCAGCTTGATGCTTTGAGACCTTTAAAAAGAAAAAGTGAGAAGTCATTGCAGCTAGTGCTGCGATAACAAAATGTAAACACTAAGCAGTAATTTTCCAGGAATGAAAAGGAAGAGTCATGATCCACTTAAGCCTCCCGTTTTAGCTGTCCCTTTACTGCATGATCACAATTGCTCGCAGCCAGCATTTCTTTAGCACCTCCAATAGCCCAAGGTCCTGTCATGCAAAACAGAATAAATGATAAAACCATTTTACCCAGGGTTACATTCCCTCCTGCAGCCCGAGTCTCTGCATTGTGCCCATCATTAGCGCTGCGGAGACTGAAGCACAGCACCATAATGAGACACGCCAGTGTGGCCCCTGAGTGCTCCTCATTTACCCCACACCAGGCTAATTCTCACTGTACTGATTATGCAGCTGGGGTTGGAAGCTCATTTATTATTTCTCAGCTTGACTTACCCCAGCACAGAGGGGCGCAGACATGGCTCCCAGCTGTAGTGCTGGTGTCAGGCTGAGGGTTTGTGGGAGGACTCCATACCTGCATCGTGGCCACTCCCTGCTTTGCCGATCCTGGTTGTCTTGGTGAGAACTCAAACTGAAAGATTTTACCTACCTCTTCCTCTTACCTCATCAAAATAGTACCTGCAGTTTGAACCTCGTTTTCTTTATTTAATTTTGGTGCTTATTTTATTGTGATATTTCACACTGTCACTGTTTCTGGAGATAATCCTAAAGGCTGATGATAAGGAAGGGAAAGAGGCAGCCGTGGGTTGTTCTTGTCTCTGGCATTTACAAGAGGAAATAGGAAAGCTAAATACTTTTATTTCTTCCTCCTCAGATGCTTTTTCTGCTGAACTTTTTGAGCACTGCTCCCTTAGCCACAGTTAACAGAGTCCCGTCAGTGCTCCGCTGTTTGAAAGGCAGGACTTTTGTGCAGGTTTTTAAATCATTACTGATTGTGTCTTTCTGGCCTGATGGTACAACTCTGAGAAAACGCATCTGATTCTGAAATCCTCAATGGGTGTAAAAGCTGGCTGGCAGAGGTGTAACTTAAATGTGCTGCCCTGGGCAGTGGGGGTGAAGGAGGAGGAGGTAGCAGGTGTTTCTTCATGCAGGAGCTCCCGTGGTGGCGCAGGGATCTGCTGACAGCACAAGCTCCCGGAGCACCAGTGCCAGAAGCATGGGGTCCTTTGGCAAGTGGTGCGCAGGGCTGGTGCCCCAAGCCCGCCGCCCCCCTCTGAGTTATGCTGCTGCTGGTCGATGTAGGGATTGGGTGACTACAAGAACAACTTCGATTTGTTGTGTCTTGTTTGTGAGGACATACAGCACGTGTTCTCGTTGTGTGCTCCACAGCCCTCGTCCTTCCTGAACGGTCTGTCTTCAGCGTACCAATTTATCCTTTCTGTAGCATTGCTCTTGTCTTTTTAGGTCAGCATTTCTCAACCTGTGAGTCATGACCCAAAAGTGGGTTGCAAGAGGATATGAAAGGGTCAAGAATAAACTTTTTAAAAATGGATTCTTCTTTGAAGAAGAAAACATTGGGAAAACATGGCTTTTCCCTTGCAGGCTGGCAGAGCTCCAGTGTGCAAGAGGCTGCTTGCCCTCCCCTCCCTACGCACCGGGGACTGGAGCCTGGCGGCAGTGGGTGGCGTGTGAGGCGCACTGGGTCAGGACTAGCCAGTAATATTTACAAGTGATGTTTACAGGTTTCCTGGTACAAAAAAAGGTTGAGAACCACTGTTTTAGGTAATCCCGATGATGTCTCTCTGCTTTTTTTTTTTTTTTTTAAGCTCTGTTCTTTTCCTTTAGATAGAGTGCTTTTATTTACACGGTGTTTTTCATAGGTTTGTGTTCTTTGTTACTTAGTTCAAGCTAAATCTGCTGTTTTCTCAGACCTGCAGAACAGTACTTGATACACAAAAGCATGTCTAAATCACTCTGAACCATGCAGTTGGTCCAATAAAAGATATCCCACCTCCCACATATCCTTGCCTCTCACATATTTCTTGCACCATCATGGCCACAACATCACTCCAGTGCTATCTCATCTGAAGTACCTTTTTCACTTTTTACTACTAACCCCAGAAAGCATCAGTCATGTATTCAGGTGGCATTAAGGAGTGGGTCAGGACTCCAGTTGGTGTAAATCAAGGGAGCTGCTCCACCTGATTAATTCACAAATAGTGATTTGCAAACCGATCAGCAAAGAGCCAACCAGTGTTTAAAATATTTTTGTTAAAGAAATTTGACAAACACAAATAGTAAACACTGTTACGAGAGGAATCGCCAGATGGGGCTGCAACACGGTGTTTGACCATTTCTTTTTACTGCTGCTCAGCTGCTATGGGAGGACCCTCAATCGTTTGTTTTGTGCTGAAGGTCCTTCTGAGAAGTGGAGGGAATTATGTGAGAAATGGAGGGTCTCGCTCTGCTTTTACCTTTCTGCCTAAAATCAGTTGTCAACACAAGTTACTGCCTGGGACCTGTTCATTGGTAGTTGAACTGAGATTCATGAAAGAGAGGATTGCCCGTATGCTCCCTGTGACCATTTCCATTCTAGGACCCTTTCATATAATGAACAGTAAACGTGTTAAATTAAGAACGTAACCGGACTGGGCATTGTTGGTTACTCTTCCAGGGGAAGCCCAACTTGAAAGACCTTTACATCCTCCTTTAGCAGAGGGTAATGGTGCTTTTGAAGTAAACTAGGATCAGTTAAATTGTTAAAATAATCCATGAACAAGAAATGACCTAAATCTGCATGTACTTTTCCACTCTGGGTAATGTGAATATATAATATTCAGACTAGGTCTAGCCAGTTTTTTTCAGGCACTTCTGTATTCTGTTTCAAGGGGTGTGCTGTGCGAGTAAAGACTGAGTGAGAATGATGTACAGAGCTCCACTAATAATACTTAACATAAATCTGTGTACCCTTTTTACAAACGGTCTTTATAAATTGTGCCCAGAGTACCAAGGAATGCTTGAGACAAAGAGGGTGGTGACTTATCCCTCTAACTTTTAAAATAGCATTAATATATTTTGATTGGTAACTTTTGGCATCAAAAGACTTAAAAATGAGATGCATAGAAAAATGAAAATGGGGTTGTGTTTTTTCCTGTATGATGTTGGAAATATTTTTGTCAAGAAGTTCTTTCCTACTTGCTTTTTACATTAGAAATTCAACTTTTGTCCACTCTGGAGCCTTCCATAGTGACTGGCAAACTACGGAATTGATGACAGCTTAGGAATCGAGACTGAAAGCTGAGCAACTCAGATGAAGTGGGATTTCTAGCCAAAATGTTTAAAACACTGGTGCATTATTTGGATTCTCCTGTGGCTTTTGATAACTCATTTCATTTCAATGTCCAGTGATAAATGGGGGGAGGCAGGGAATGTCTTTGTTTAGCACTTCTGTTATTCTGTTAAATTCTGCTGACTCCCACTAAGCATTTCCCCAGGGGATCCTTTACAACAGGAGTGGGCAAAACGTGGCCTGCGGGCCGGATGCGGCATGCCAGGCCATTCTATCTGGCCTATGGGGCCCCTAAAAAATTTAGAAAATGAATATTTATCTGACCCTGGGGCTGTCATGCAGCCCTCAATGGCTTGCCAAAACTCAGTAAGTGACCCTCCACCCAAAATAATTGCCTGTCCCTGCTTTAGAAAAACAAGTGAAGACCAAGGCTGCCATTCCTGATATTCTAGGATAAAAAACAAGCAGGGGAAAAAAACCCTTTTAAAAACCAAATATTAAGGTTTTTCTCCATGCATCATAAAGACTTTTTAAAAAGCAAAACATTACTCATAAGAGATTTTTTTTCATGTGTTTTTAAAAACACGTTTGCAAAGCCTGCTGAACTAAATACCAGTTGATCCTCTGGGAAAATGAAAACCATTAAGGAAGGAAATAAAAAAATCTGTCAGGGAATTTCTGATGGGCCATTTATCTTTCCTAATCCATGTGGCCTTAAAATATCAACTTTTGTTCAAATCAAAAAAGAGGAGCAATGCATTTTATATTAACTTGTTTAACTGAACAGCAAGTAAAATGTTAATCAAATAACTCCTTACAAATCTCCAGAATGGTTAGAGAAAATCCCTAGTGGTGTTATCACACAAAGAAGAATCTTGTAGAGTGGTTTAAAATAATATTCCACTTGGCCTGTTATTAAGCTACCTGGCTTAGCAGACTTTTTTTTCTTTCCTGGAGAAGGGTCTGGACTATAAATTTTGGATCCACATGCTCTTGACGTTTGTGAGCATTCAGAACTGCCGCTGGGTCTATATCCAAGTCTTGGTGAGGGGTTACTAAACGACAAATAAATCCTATGTTAATTCTTTGAGTTTGCAGCACGGAGCGCTAAATCCTGCAACTGAGTTAGTCGTCTCAGCAAAGCAAGGATACATGGGTTTCAACAACATGTTCATGTCACTTAAATTAAAAGTATGATGGATGAAGCCAGATTGATGCTCCTACTCGGTTAAGCTGCCACTGCGTATTTTCCAAGTGGATACTTCAGCAAAACAAGCAAAGACCAAAATTGTCTCCATCCTCCCCCAGATTACTTCCTATTCATACTAGCAGAAACCACAAGATGGCAATACGCCACAGTGGGAGTTTTGCCAGAGATTCACAGAATTGTCCCAAAACAAGCTGGAAGAAATAGTTTTCTTAAGTATACATTTAAAGATCGGAGATCCTGGTGTTGAGGCATAGTACTGTACACACATTTTTACTAAATAGTGGGCCTTCCAACAGTGCTTTTTTGGAGCAGATGGCTTAAAATGGTTTCCCAGCAAGTATGCCAACGCTTTTAAGACACGTTAGCAGAATTTGTTTCTAGACTTGGTTGAAAAACAGTTACTTAACATAGGTAAAATTCCTGCATGGAGGGAGCCTTCTGCAAATATCTGCATGACACAAAATTAGCAGAATGGGAGCCTTCCTAGAAAATTTAGAAATATAGAACTTTCCTATTTCCATCTAATAATGTTAATTCTCTTTCACTGTGGAGATGAATCCCACTACCATCAAATGTACCTAACTAATAAGTTGTGAGCAATCATAAGATCCGCTGCCATGACAATCTTTTCTTATGAATAGGATGAACGGTTTCCATCTCTCAAACTGTAATGTCAATCAAATGCCAGGGAACATGAGGTAGAGCTGCACAGATGTGGTTATTGCCTTAAATAATGAAGTCTCACTCTGTGCCACCAAATTGCAAATGAGTCATGATGCACACATAATTATTCCTTTAATGAAATGCAACATCAAGGCATTCCCAGCAACATATTAAGCCTCTGTTGGCTGGCATAGGGAGGCTTTCATTAACCTTTACACATATGCAGTAGGATTAATTTTACTTATCAGAGCTTTTTTTGAATTCCCCTAAATCTGCTGTAATGAGATATAGTATATGCATTTGGGCAAGTTCTTGCATAGATTTTTAAAACAAGTTAACAGGGAGTTGGTTTACCAGTTAGCCTGAGAATTGCCATAGAAAACTTTGCCCTTGTTTGTTTGGGTTTTTTGTGGGGGTTTTTGTGGGGTGTTTTTTAAGTAGCCTGTCTGGGGTAGGGATAGACATTGTGTCAGGAGCGACGTCAGGGTTGCCATGCTATCCCCCGTTGCCTCCTTTACTGTGCCAGGCTTCTGACTCCTACCCTCCTATTCTCGTCTGCCACGACTTTGGTTGTATACATGTTTTTATAGGGAGGCTACCTTTCTTATACATGGCCATAGTTCTCCTGCTTTGGGTGTTCCGTGTATCCAAGCCTCGTGGGCTATGCGTGGCTCCTTCTACCCCAGTACCACGCCCCAAGCCTCACAGATGGAAAAGGCGATGTTCTGTCTGGGTCTACACCCCCTCTGGCACTCGGGCCCTTCGTGGCCCCGTCTCTCTCCACACCTCTCTCCGGGGCCCTCTCTCTCAGGGCTCACCGCACCGCTACCCCCTCTTCTGGGTGTGCCTGCCTCAGTTTGAAAAGGTGTTCCCGGGCTGCTCTTGCGCGGGCCGCTGTTTGGATCAGCCCCGCTCCCATGGGATGGTTCCCAGAGGGTGCCCCGGGTGACAGTGGCCGCTCCCCGGAACTCACCAGATGCGGTCCTACCAGGACCCTCAGCAGTGGAGTTCCACTCTCCGCAGCCTCCAGGGCCAACACGCCTTGGACAGGCTCTCATGGAGCTCCAGCCTCCCCCTATACCCTGGTCAATGCCACCTTAGATTGTGGGCCCTTCAGCTGCTTAGACCGGGCCTGAGGACTACGCGTCCCCAGGCCGTCGCCCCTGCAGGCTTCCTCACCGGCGTCCCTGTTGGCTTTTCCCCCAGCTCCCTCACCGGTGAACCTGCCGGTTCTTCCCCTGGCTCCCTCACGGGTATACCCGCAGGCTCCCTCACCGGTGCCTCTGCTGGCTCCTTTCCCGGCTCCCTCACCGGCACTTCCCGTCCCCGCTTCCCTACCGGTTCCAGCGCTGGCTCCACCACTGGGCTCCTCACGGCTGCAGCTGCAGCTTCGGCTTTCCCCACCTTAGCTGCTCCTGGCACTGCCGCCGCTCACTTCCTCAGCATCTGAGCCGCCCTGCAGGAGCATGTCAAAGGTGTCCAGCTGCTTTCTCCTTCGGGCGTCTCCTGGCAGCCTCTCCATGTCCTCGGGGCTGCGCTTTATTCCTGCCAGTTGGCGCCTCTCCCTGACATCACCCGGCCTCAGCTGGATGTAAGCGCATCTAATGAACCACGCGGGAGGTTTCCCGGTGCACGCGCCTCGCCTGTCCTCGCCTCTTGTGAAGGGTAAGTGGGTGCTCCCCCTGGGTTTGGGCCAGGGTTTCCCCCTAGCCCCGGCGTCCCTGGGATACTAGGGTTTCTCAGCTGTCCCTCTCTGGAGCTGGGGTCTGCACATCCCAAACACTGTGCCCTCACTGGGGCTGGGGTCCTCACGCTACTGTGAGTCCCCTATGAGGCCTCCTCCATCCCCTTATAGCTTCACCCAAACCACCTGTATAATCAATAACAAACATAAACAGTAACATAAACACCAGCCTCTTGGCAACAAATTAAACATAAGCCACTAGCTATAACTATGCTCAGGTCTACTGGGTTTTCCATCCTACATGGTGACCAACACTGCTCTGGCATTCAGGCTTCTCTTTCCTGATAGGGAGCTCCTTCATCCTTAGTTGCTGGTAGGGGACTGCCTCTGGCCTCCTGCCTGTGCTTTGTATAGGGGCCAGGCCCTGTCCCTTCCTTCATCTGGCTAAGCAGGTGTAAGCCATTAGCTCCCTTTGGTTGCCTCAGCAACTGGCACCTGAAGGGTTATTGCAGCACTTCTAGTAGCAGGCACCCTTGTGCCCTGCTGCACACACAAATCAGTACAAGTGATCAGAAACCAGTTCAAACCTGTAACATAACAAAAATTCAGTGCACGTAAACCACTTTCAAAATTACTAAAACTAGTTTTAAGATAAACCTGGATAGATGTAGACTTAACTGTTTGATGAGGTTGATATCATACACTTAGATTTCAGAAAGGCCTTCAACCTGGTCCCCCAGGATGCCTGGTTACATTAGGAAAATGTGGCCTCGACTACTTTCTGGTCTGGTGGCTAGCTAACTGGCTCTGTGGTAGGACCCAGAGAGTACTGATGACAGAACTGAGTCGTTATGATGGGAAGTGACCAGTGGCATCCCTCAGGGCTCAGTACTTGGACCAGTGCTTTTCAATATGTTCACCAATTATTTGGATTCGGGTATTAAAAGCAAACTGGCAAAGTTTACTGATAACACCAAACTTTGGGGGAGCTGGGTCAAGCTCCACAACATGCTGGCACTACAGACTGACCTGGACAGGTTTGTGAGGTGGGCAGACCTCAACCTGATGCTATTTAATGTGGAGAAATGTAAAGTGCTCCATCTGGGGAGAGAGAATCCACAACACACTTACAGGATCAGCAATGCTACGCTTGCCAGCACCACAACTGAATGAGACCTGGGTGTCATGATAGACAACAAAATGAACATGAGCCACCAATGCGATGCTGTAGCTGGCAGAGGTAATCAAACACTGGCATGTATCTATTGAGGCATCTTGAGCAAGGCTAAGGATGTCATTCTCCTGCCCTACCTGGCCTTGGTGAGACCCCAGCTGGAATACTGTGTCTAGTTCTGGGCACTGTGCTTGAGGAAGGATGTAGAGAAGCTTGAGAAAGTCCAAAGGAGGGCCACACACGTTTAAAGGCTTAGAAACCAGGTCATGTGAGGAGAGACTGAAAGACTTGGGACTGTTCAGCTTGGAGAAGAGAAGACTCAGAGGTGACTTGGTGACAACCTATAAGTGTATCAGGGGCATACATCAGGTCCTGGGAGAGCATCTGTTCACCAAGGCTCCCCAGGGGAGGGAAACAAGTATTGGGTACAAGCTGAGTGCGGATCGCTTCAGGCTAGAAATATGGAAAAACTTCTTTACAAGTTTGACCAGGCTCACTCCAGAGGTCATACAGTCACTCACCCTGGCAATCTTCAAAAAGCGTTGTGACACCCATCTCACCGGGGTCATCTGACCCTAGCAGTCTTTCCTGCCCATTTATAGGGGGGCTGGACCCACTGATCTGTAAGGTCCCTTCCAGGCCCTAACAATCTGTAAAACGATGTTGAGGTAAAATTGGTTTATTGAACTTTTGTCTCCGATCCCCTCTAGATTCAAGTCAACTCACAGTCCCCAGCATCCCAGGATGCTTTGCACCTCCCCCACATTGCAGGGTGGGCAGACAAGCCTTGGCCCAAGCTGTTTGCTACATCAGAGCAGGGAGCCATGCTCTAGTGCCCTCCTGGCTTCTGGCCTGGGTCACTGCAGGCATATGATTGCCTTTCTGGAATCAAAAGTGAATGTCTATCCACTTGCATATTGGTTCAATCTATGCAGCTTAGATTAACCTGTGAGACTTGAATTGATTTAGCCTCAGGCTTTCTGACTGTCTGTACTTAGCCTTACAGTTACATAGCAGTGTTCTTGGAGTCTCTTACTGAAGCTTGCATTACTCCATACACGCTCATTGGCCTCTGCCTCTGACCATTAATTGCCAAAAAATAGAAATCACAAATCCTTCTAGATCAGTAGTTCTCAAACTTGCTAGACTCAAGGCACCCCTTGGAAAATGCCAGCTCTTAGTTTTCACACTTTTTTTGCTATAGAAAAATACTAGAGCAATTCTGTTGCAAAGAAATCAGAAACAGCCTAACAGGTCAAAATGGTTTTAACACTATAGACTCCTATATGAAAACTCTGGATTTATCTTGTAGATCATATTTGTGCACCTAATAACGCAGCACCCTTGAAAGGATCTCATGGTACCCCGGGGTGGCACATACCTTAGTTGAGAATCATTGTTCTAGATGCAACAAAAACTTTTAATCCACTACCCAAGTTTTCCCAAAGTGGTTCAGTTTGCTTTCCTTTCAGCCTCAGATAGAGATTTTTAAAGGCTACTTTTTAACTTCCAGGATATGTGTTCTGCTCTGCATATGATAGGAGTGTGTGTTTGTGCATGTGTGTGTGTTCTGGCAGTTATCTTGACCATGTATACAAATGACCATTTAGCTATCTAAATAGTTATCTAAATGCCAGCTCATTGGTGAGCATTATGTAAACATAAAGAGGGTGCATCTACATGTTCAATTGATGTGATGCGATAAACTCCAGAGCTGTTTGAGCCAAAGGCAATTGCTCCTGGGTGCAACGTTTAGAGGTGCACCTGGGGCAGCAACAGTTTGAGCCAGGGTTGAGCAGCCCGGGGCTGGCAGCAAGCTTGGAGGATCAGCCTAGGGCTCTGGGTGGTGGTGCTGGGGCATGAGGGTGCAGAACCTGTGGTCGGTGGCAGGCAGCTCCTGCACTTTGGCTTACTGTGCCTCAGCCAGCCCCGTCACCGTCTACACGTGTGTTTCATCGCACTTAATTACTTCACCATAAGATAGTCTGTGACAGTAATATCTTATGGCAGAGTTAATTAATTTACTGTGCCCTAATACCAGCATATGTGTAGACTGTGATTCTTTACTGCAGAGCTAATTAGTTACTTTAACAGTAAAGTACACGTGTATATATTGTCCAGAGAGTATTCCAGCATATGAAGCAGAGTACCTTAATGTAAAATTGTCATGGTTGAATCATCACAAAGAAAGCAGAAGCACTTTTATTAGGTTTCCTAGGACCATTTTTGTTCTCAATTACTCTACAAAATTCTGCAGTAAGTGGTATCATACAAATTGGACCTCTGGCTATGGCCAGTAGACATCCTTCTGTAGAGAAAAGGCCACATGTGCTACATTAAATTTACAGCCGTCATGGTCATATCTTAAACTATTTGAGCTAATTGAGCTGTGTTTAGTTTGTACATTTGTTTAATATTGTCACAGAGGCACTGTAAACCACATAGTATTTGCCAGGTTTTACTGGGAAAAATGGTATTTTTGTGTATGTATATTTTTGTTCTGTTTATTGGAAGCTAAGCTGCGACTAGTTGGAGTGCTGACAAACCCACCAGTCTTGGTTGAACAATGTCTTTTTCCAAGGCACTGCCTCTCTGATATTTCCACGTTGTAATGCCAGTTTTTCCGTAGGAAAGAAGGAATGATGACATTGTCTGAAGTCCAAGGAAGTGAATGGAAGATGTCCATTGCCTTTAATACTTTGAATTAAACATAAAGAATTAGATGACATTTCCTAAAGAATTAGTCTCCTATACTAAACCTGCATTTTAAGACTTGAAATAGCTTACTCCCCGTCTCAGCTGTGCCCCTACCCCATTCCCCCCAAGATATACTCTGGTAAAAGTAACTGGTAGCACCAGCTAACGAAATGCAGAAACCATACCTGTAAATGAAGGCAACCTCAAAATTAGTATATTCCTTTGATGTTAGAGAACTGATTACAAGCGAAGCTGGTATCCTCTTACGGTCCATCTACACAGGAAAATTTATCAAAAATGCTAATAAAGAAGAAAGCTCTTCCCAAATACCTCCCTGCATAGAGGACACTTGAATGCAATGTCCCCTTTCCCCCTATTTAATTTAAGCCCCTAATTGCTTATTCTGAAGTAGCCATTTTGATAAATTTCCCCATAGAGACAAGCGTTCGGATATAAGGGGAGATTTCCAGAAACGCAAAGGGGTAGTTCAGCACTTCACTCTTCCTGGCTTGCCGCAGGAGGCAAGTATCACCCTACACGTGAAGATTTCACTTATTCTGTGCTAAAGCAATACCCACATTGCCTTTGATTTGAGATGCACTGCTCAGTTAGTGTCCTAGCCTCTAGATCTCACAAAGGAATATTACTGGGATGCTGACACACTTAACAGCTGAACCGTTCCAAAATGTCATTCATTGGGAACCAGTTCATAATTGTAGGGGAATTGCTCTTGGTCTAACATCAGGGAGCCTGAGTGAGCCCCTAGCCCAATATGCCTCATAGTGGGCAGGTGCGGGGGGATGAATGGTTTCAACAAAACTTTGGCAGTATGTGTAGGGTAGGCGAACCATGGCTGGGTGCATTTTCAGTTTTCTGCTTTCCCTTCTCTCTAATGCATGAGTTCAGCAAAGTTCAGTAGCTTGAACTTATCTGAACTTGGAAGTGTACTTGTCTGATGTGGGGTGCCTGGCAGCAGAGGAATGCATAGACCCATGTTTTTACATTCCCAGGGTTGGGAGGCATAATGTGTGGCCATGGTTGGGCAGGGAGAGAAGACACAACCAGTTGTCAGACAGATAATTTTTACTGAACAAGTAATGCACTGGAGCTCATTGATTTAAAAAAAAAAAAAAAAGCAACAAAAGGAAAATCAGAGGCTGTAGAGTTCAGGCCATGGACTAGTGCAGCCGTCTAGTGTGGGGAAGGTGAGGAATGATGCAGTGTGTGATGCCTGGAGGATGAACCAGTCCTGTGTCCAGAAATACTTGGCGTCTACAGATAATATGGAACTGGTGTACAGTCAACCAGTGCAAAAGAATACTTGATTTTTCCAGGTACACTTTTTCACTGTTCCAGGCAACTTCAAACCACTTTAATAGGTTTATGTGTCTTTCCACTTCAGGTTTAAACCGCATTTAAACCATCCTAAGTGTTATGTATGTACGCTGATAGCATACCAACACCTCTGGGTAAATTTTAAAGGTAGAGAAATCAAGGCACAGATAGATGTAGAGATTTATACAAAGTCTCTCAGAAGATCTGACGATGGAGCTTGGAATTGGGCTCAGGTCTCCTGACTGCCAGCTCCCCAGTGAGGCAAATGAATTGGATTTTTGAGTGAAAGCATACAGTAATCTATCTGCCTGTATGAACCAGCTGTAAATGCTGGAAATGTATTGAGCATCTCACTTTTGTCTTTTCTTGTCCCTTCAACCACTGATCCTACCCCCCTGAATTATCACATCATGACACGCTTTCATCTGGAATTGGTTCTTGTAAATTGATCTGTCACTATGGAAATTGCTAGTTGATCTGAAGGCTTGGAGACACCACAGTTCCCAGGTTTAATTGCTTAATAGTACCTGGGAACATGTATCCTTGTAGTAGGAAGTTGTCATGTTTAGTCTGAGTAGTTTGTACACAGACATTCCTTACTATGGATCAGTTCAGGAGAGAACTTGCAAGGAGGTGCAGCTATCCTATAACTAGTGCTGTTGCAAGAAAGTGCTTTGTGCTCTTCACAGCATTATCTTTGGGAAGATGGAAACACTGTATGTTAATGCTAATATTGCCTATAAATGGTGGATGTTTTTATTTTAAGTGCCTAGGATATTCTGCAAACACCTTTGTTAAATCCAGTAGGCTCAGCAAATAGCTCCATTAGAAAGCAAAAGTATGAAAGAAGATGATTGAAATGAGAAGTGTTTTTGGGGAGTTGGTTTTTCAAGGTTATTCTCAAGGAATGTTGTGTGATGTTAGACATTGGCCAGCATCACTTATTTATGTACTTTGAAGATCCCTGTAAACTAAATGGTAATTGTTGCTTATCTGTCCTCGTAAAGCCAGTTCACCAGGATCTGACATTCTCTTACAACTCTGTTTATTCCCCAGGTAAATGTATGAGCCAGTACATGTGCCTGTGCCACCTTGAACCTCACTGTTTTGTTTCTCATTAATCTTCAGGTTGAATATACTTGAAAGCTTGGTGTGTTACCAAGAACACAGGCTCTGAAGTGAATGGCAGCTCTGAAGTGAATTTGCTTTGCATGCGTTGATACAGCCCAGATGTGAGCAAAGCCAGAGCTGCTTCACTTGATTCAGAATTTTCCTATTTCCCTCGTTTAATTTCATAACTGTTAAGGAAGATTTTGGTTTAGTCTTACAAAATATAAAGTTGGGCTAAGTGGGGACATTTCTTCATTGCCCATAAATTCCTACTAAGAGGGATGAATATTCTTTTCAGGGAGGATGATGGGCGAAGTGGGAGAGGAGGGATATTAGCTTTATTTATAAGCTAATGAAATTAAATATTAATGAAAATGTGTGGATCTTAGACTTAGGCATCAGAGGCAATCATAAATGATTGGGGGCTTATGCAAGTTCACTATACTATGTTCTACTGTCATTTGGTCTTAAAGCTGTGGGCAAGTTTACTTCGGTGTAGAATTGAGCAGCTCTCATGATGAGAACTAACTGGAGACTGAGACATCTGCCCTTTCAGAACTTTTTGCTGTTTCATCTGCTTTCCGGTTCTGTTTGAAGTATAGATGCTGATTTGTCTTGGTGTCTGGTTAACTCAGAATGCCTCTTGGCTCATGCAACATGAGGTGTTTTAATTGACCACCCATCACAGTGTGCTTTTGAGTATTAGAAGTAGGGCATTGTTAGGAGATAAATCTGGGCTGTTAACCCTTCACAATGGGATTTATCAATCTTCAGACCAGTTTTTGGTCAAGAAATTTGCATGGCTATGGACTACCTTTAGTGAGTCCGCAAAATGGTGAGAACAACTGTTGACATCACTTATGGACAGCTTGATTTAATGTCCATTTGTTTTTAATCTCTCATGTGTCCAGACTCTGCCTGTGCATATCTAATAAAGCATAGAATAAACATATAATTTTTGTGCATGTTTTCAGGAAAAGAAGTGTGCTGTGACCAAGCTTACGGCATTCTGTTGTCTGATTATCGTTCTAGTTCCTCTGAGTATTGAATGTAGCTGTCGTTCAGGTTTGTGTATCATAGTGGATAGTGACTGCAGTGGAAATTTTATTATGGTTAGAGCTGGAAGAGAGTCTGTGGAACAGATGTTGCGTCTTAAGCCCCATACGGACACTCATTCCACTCTTAGTGTAGAAGTAGAGTATCCAGATAGGCACTTGTCAAATAGCTCTTGCACTTAGGACTTGCATTCTAACTTTTTCCATAGCATCTTTTCTGTGTTGACTAGCCCTGATTTAAGAAACTTAATGTAGGTTTCAGATAAGGGTTATCATGTTTAACGTTAAGCCAGCTGGCCATGAATAAACCTAGAATGAGTCATAGAGTTAACACGTAACAAGCTGAAATGAAATGCAACAAGACTATCCTTTGTGCTGAGAACAAAGTCATGTTTGACAGGATGTCAACTACCATTCATTCTAATGCAATATTGTTATTTGCCAGCATAGACAAGTCTTTAATTACACCCCTGTCAGACTTCTTCTTCAGAACTTTGCAGCCAGATACATTTAGCACTGCTAAATGCTTCCCCAGAAGCAGGACACGCAAAAGAGTGGGACAGAGGGTGTAATTACCACCAACACCTCCAGTAACTTGCTAAGGTCAAAGAAGAAGTCTGTGGCAGAGCTATGAACTGACCTCAGGTTGCAGGACCCCTAATCTAGCTTATTAGTGTTCTCCTCCAGGCTGCAAATGGAAGAGAGGCTGTACTGAGGCCAGACAAAAACCCAGTTTAATAATCAATTTTAAGGGCAATGAAAGATTGCAGGGATAGAAACAGTAACACATCTGTGGCATTTCCATATTAGGATCCTGAAACAGCTGACAAATCTTATTAATTGAACTTTAAACATTTAACATTGAACTTTAAAATGACATCTGGCTGAAGCTGATATAGACCCGGGGTGTGCAATTATTTCAGTTGGAGGGTCGTGTAGTGAGTTTTGGAGAGCTGTCAAGGGCCACAAAAATAGCCCAGCCCATTGACAGGTGCCCCACCCCTGGTCGCTATCTTGGGACTGCAAGTCCCACCCCTAGCCCCTCATCTTTGCCACCAGCAGTCCCTTGCCTTGCCTTTGGAAGTACTTCCTCTGGGGGCAGAGGGTTACCATCTTGGAAGTGAAAAAAATCAAATCATATACCAGAAGTCAAACATCTACTATGACATATTTTAATTTTATTTCAAAGGGATGACGAGATTGAACGGTCACAAATTCTGCCATGACCGATTTAGGCTGGACATAAGGAAGAACCTTACTGTATGAGTCCCCAGGGTTTGGAATAGACTGCTGCCAGAGGTGGTTCAAGCACCCACTTCGAACGCCTTCATTTGGATGTCTATCTTGCTGGGATCCTATGATCCCTGCTGACTTCCTGCCCCTGGGGCAGGGGGCTGGACTCAGTGATCCTTTGGGGTCTATGAAATCTGGCCTGTGGGTGCCCATCAATTAATTGTATCAATTAAGCTCAGCCTGTGCATTTCACTCCCACCCGCATGCATGGGAGGGCTCCGGCCCTGGCCCTGGCCACCATGCACAGCTTCAAGCACTGCTGCAGCAGCTGCCAGGGGACTTGCTCAGCTTCCCCAGCCTCCGGCAGCTCCTCCTGGAGTCCTTGCTGCACCACTTGCTCCGGGCAGCGGATAGGGAAGAAGCAGCGAGTGCGGGGAAGCTGGAGCTGGGTAGGAGCATGGAGCGTAGGGCTGGGGCTGGTGAGAGCAGGCAGCTTGAGGCCTGGGGCCCATGCCCAGTGGAGTAACGCAGGTGCAGAGCTCAGGTCAGCCTGTTTCCATCACACAGGGCTGCGCTCGCATGCAGCTCCTGGAACTCGTATGCCACCAGGCTGGCATGATGGAGCCAGTGGCCTTCCCCTCTCCTTGCTGCCACATACAGCTCCCAGGACTCTGCTGGACGTGGAGCACATCCCAGGAAAATCACTGGTGGGTTGGATCTGGCCCATGGGCCATATTTTGCCTGCACCTGATATAGACTTATTTTACAGAGGGCTAAATGAAGTATAGAGATCCTGTGATTTGCCCAGCATTAAGCTGTCAGTTACAGGTAGACCCATCAATAAGCCTATGTGATCCAAGCCATCTTTCTAAGATTGGTGGGAGAGAAGAGAAGTATATAACTTGAGTATGCTTAACAAGCCTCTAGCTTGCTACATTTTAGTTTCCAGAGCCCTGTTGCATTGTTTGCGGGGGCTATAAGTAGGGACCTACCCAAATCATGATTATGCAGATTTTGCAGAAATCACGGAATCAGGTTATCTCCATGAAATGGGGGTGGGGAATAACTTACAAAAATAAAATGCTGACTCTGCTGACTCCCACTGGAGTCTTCCCAGCTGTGCAGCTCGCCCCAGGGGAAGTAGGGAGGAGGGGCTTCCAGCAAGAAGGCAAGCAGGCAAGATGGCTGCTACCCTGCTCCTTGCTGCTGATTGGCTGAGAGGATTGCCTGTCAAGCAGCCCCACCCCTCTCTACTAATCAGCAGCAAGGGGTGGGGCTGTATGACAAACTACCCTCTCTACCATTCAGTGATGGCAGCAGGGCCACTGGGGCCCCTTGGCCAGTCAGAGGTGTGGGGGGCCTCCGACCATGATAAACCTTCAAAATTAGCGGTTAGCCCTGTCATCTGCCCACAAAATTGTCTGGCTTCCTCTTTGAGTTGGGGAGAGCCCTAGCTGTATGTTCTCGCACTTGCCACTATGCCCAAAGATGATGTGAGGGGAGGAAGTCTTAGGAGTGAGTAAAATTAGACTTAATACCTGAGAAGCCACCTGAATCCTCTCCTGCAAAAGTAATGATTTTTCCAGTTTAATTAGCAATCAGTAGGTTTCTCCATGGAATTATCTGTTCCTTTTCTGACAGGAGCTGCTGCCTGGAAGAACTTAATAGGCAAGTAATTAATACAAATGAGAAGCTGTATGTGAAGTTGACAAAGTGACTGTATATGTTGCAACTTCTTTGGAAGGTGGTAATGAGTTTTTGTTTCGGTGTGTTTATTGCATCTAAAAACATAGTTCTTTCTTTCCTGAGTTTGTTGAATGAAAGCACTAGAGCTTGTTATATTCCCAGCAGAGCTATTTACCCATGGTGCCTGCTGAAGGACTGCTTTCTGCACTTACCTCTTCTTTCTCTCTGAAACAAAAGATCCAGTAAAAATCAGAAACAAACTTAAAGAGGCACATGTGTGTCACAGCACTATTCATTGTAGAAAAGGATAGTCATTGGGACCTGGAGCAGACTTTGCAAGCATATGAGGCAGCACTTGTCCAAATTACTATTATCTAGAAAAAGCATCCTGGAAGTAACGACACTGAATACTATAGTCCATGCATAGTTTTAAATATAAATTGTTTTAATTAAAAAAGAGCATTTTACAGCTACAGCACTACACAGGTTTTATAGTTGGTCCAATAAAAGGTATTACCAAACGAATCTTGCTTCTTGAATATTCCCTGGGTTATCATGACTACAACAACACTGCAACACCACCACAAGTGAAGCTTAGTTTACTGATTGTAATAAAGTTATTTCTTCTTACTGTGCAAGAAAACGTATACAATTGATTCCTTACAATGCAGACATTTTTGGTGTTATCTGCTTGCATGGATTGCACTCAGGAGATGCAGGGTTATGCCAGAGGCTGAGCTGTTAAAGAAGATATAATCACACTGATACGAGAAACATTTTATTAAATTTAAAGTCAGTGATTCTCAGCTGGAGTTTTGTGAGGTCCTGTTAAGGATGCCATGCTACCTGGCCCCTATGTAAAGAGAGAAATGCTCTCCTCCTTCCATCCAATGCTCTGCACCTGCTCCACCTACTCATCAGGAACTGTGGCTGCTCCCCTGGAGACTGCTGGCTCAGCTACCCTCCCCTGCACAGCAGCTGCCCCCTGGCAACCCCTATGCATTATCCCTGTTCTCCCAGCAGCACACTCTGATTTGAGTGGGTGGATGGATGGATGGGGGGCCACAGTCACTTTTTCCCACCCAACTTGGTCCCTTCACTTCTCTCATGCTCCTGGGACCAGTGAAAGAGTCTGTTGGCGTAGTCATTAGTCTGTGAGATACTGTAGGAGCAGCCTCAGTGACAGAGGTTGCCCTCACCTGACAACAGCTAGATCAGTGTTTCTTAAATTTTTTAGCCTCAAGGCCCCTCTCCATATCTTTCTGAATGTAGATTCTAGCTCAGCGATTCTCAACTGGGATGATGCAAAATTCAGAAAAGTTATGGAGAAGTGCCTTGCAGCTAAAAGGTTCAGACCACTGGCTAAGGTGGATGGAAAAGATCATAGCACCATGACATAAGAGTCGTTTCCAGTTCTCAGCCTCTGAGCTGGCCATGTCTATTTTTCAAAAGAGATTCTAGGATCTGGCAAAATGATTGCTTCTCTTGTATTCCCTAAGAAAATCCTTCTTAGGGTGTGTGTAGCTGAAACTGGGGCTGAAAATTGAAGTGGTGGGTTTTTGGCTACAAATGTCCAGCTCAGGATCCTTAAAATTGTGGTTTATTAGGTGGATTGAAATACTGTAATGAAGTTAAATCATAAACCTTGGGGCTGGTCCCCCCCTCCCTCCCACACAGTAGCAAGCTACAAGAGTGTACACACAGAGTAGCAAGCTACAAGAATGTGTGTGTGCACGCACGCACGCACACTATAGCAAGCTACAAGAGTTGGGTATACCTATCCTACAGGCGTTGGAATCTGCTGTCGATGGCTAGTCGAGGCTTCTTCCAGTTTGGTGTTATCCTCCAGAAGGGGGTCGCTGGCTGGTCCTTCTGGCTGGACAGGTCAGGTGCTGGTCAACTTGGAGATCAAGAGGGTGCCCCTGAGGGTCAAGTTTGGGAGTCCGTTGATGAATTTTGAATAGGGCTTTGGGAGCAGTCAATGTGGAGTTGGTCCCAAAAGTTGGTCTCCAGTGTTGATTAACTCAGGCCAGGGCTTCTAGCTCTTGATCAGTGGCATTTAGAGATGTCCTGGTTGCTACATTGTCTTCTGTTGAGTTCTTCCGTTGGTTGATCTGCAGTTTCCTTAGGTGTTAATTTCTGCCTGCTACTGTGTTACACATTCAATCACTGATTCACTCGCTCTTTCAAGGGCCAGCCTGATACATGGAAGCAGCAGTTTGACTCCTGCGCTTGTTAACATTGTTATTAAACACATTTATAGTTGAAAGTTGAAAGGTGAGGAGTATAAAATATCAGCTACAAGTGCCATGGCACACAAATAAATAAAAATACCAAAATACATGGGGAGATACAAAATGCATACATACAAATTTTAAAACACAGTTCCTTATCTTAAAGTGAAAGAAAGAGGAAGGAAGAAAAGATAGAAGAGGAAAAACATATTTAAAGAGGGGAGAGCAAATGCAGGCAAGAGGAAAAGGGGGCTTTCTTTTACAGGTTTTAAAAAACACTAATTTAGGGCTGATTAAACCCCAGTGTCATGCACACACCCTTCTGACTTACCTGCCTCTCTGGCAGGGAGGGGAGGGTGAGCTGCCAACAGATGGAGTGGTCTCTGGGCTGTGGGGTGGGGTGGGCCAGGCAGCACCCACCTGCAGGCACCCGGTTTGGGTGGTCCTGTGGGACACCGCAGCCACAGAAAGAAGCACCGGGCCTTAGCACAGCTCAGGCAGACAGGCAGGCTCTGGGTGGCTGCGGGGGAGATCAGGCTTACTGCTTTTCTTGGGTAGAGCTGCTTTTCTGGGCTGCTGTCAGGCTGCATGCAGGACTTCCTGCAGAGCTGTGGATCTGCATGGAGCCCGGTGTTTCACTTTGTGGCTGTCACTTAAGGTTCATCACGCCGCCGAATTTATTCCAGCTCTGAAGGAATGCACAATACACAGCTGAGGTGTGCAAACACTGACACCATTAAAGCAGTGCAAAAGCATTTAGCCTGCTTTAAAATGTTCCTCATTTCATCTACACACAGCCTTAGGCTTTAGGAGTTCATTATTAAGGTTGTTTTCCAGGGTGGGCTAATTGAAGAACAGAGCACTTGATTCTTCTCTGTTCTACACAGTAGATGCATCTACACATGAAATTAATGTGACACAACAAACTTTGGAGC
This sequence comes from Caiman crocodilus, assembly GCA_030014935.1. NCBI lineage: Eukaryota > Metazoa > Chordata > Crocodylia > Alligatoridae > Caiman > Caiman crocodilus. The sequence goes on along the minus strand of JAGPOW010000729.1, from coordinate 97,278 downwards.
AGTTTGCACCAGAGTTAACTTCTCCCAGGCTCAGTGTCTACATGTGGGCTTGGCACAGCAGCACTTTGAGCCAGGATGGAGCAGTCCTGGGCTGGCAGCAAGCTCAGGTGCTTTGCTCCAGGCAGCAGCGTTGGATGGCAGAGGGGCTGGCTGGTGTACAAGGGTGCCAGATGGCAGGCAGGGCCTGCACTTTAGCACCATCATGCCCCAGCCAGACCTTGCCACCATCTACGTGTGTATTTCATTGCACTTAATAACTATCCCTGACAGCATTACCTTACAATGGAATTCATGGGTGACTGGTGCCACCCAAGTCGGGGGGTTGGGGGGAAGGGAGGGCATGTGCTTCCCCAGTGACCAGTCAATGACTGTGGAACTGCCAGCTGGGAGAGGACTGTCCCCCCAGTGCCCAATCTTGCCAATCAGGAAGTTGCTGTGGTGCTCCCGAAAATGCCAGCAGTGCTTCACCTGGTGCCCCCACTCCCCAGCCAGCACTTGTGGTGGGGGGCATCGGCCCTCCCATCTGCCCCCCTGCCCATCACTTAAGCAGGGAGCATGGCCTGTCAGGGGGTGCTTGAGCTCTCTCCAGTGGTGCACATGCACCCCCGTGAGCCCTCTCTGCATCGCCACTGGTGGAGTTGATTTACTGTGCGTTAATACCAGTGCACATGTAGACAGTAACGCTTTACTTCGGAGCTAATTAGTCAATGCTACAGTAAAGCACACGTGAAGATGCACAGAGTATGAAATCATTCATATCCTTATACACAATTTTGTGCTGCAAAATGTGGTCTAGGTCTAATATGATCAAGTTTTACTATGCCTCTGTTTTGCTGTATATAGTCAAGTTTTCTCCATCTTGTCTCATCTCTACTCATGATCTGAAAAGAAGCAGAGCTGTCTGAAAGGTAGGCAGAAAAGCCCCCTGTGGTGTCCTAATACTTGTGGCTTTTGTTTAGGACTCCAGCCTGATGTGTACTGAAAACAGAAACCTGGTTTCAGTCAGTACAGAGGGGAAGTCGGATCCCTAGCCTAATTGGCTAGACTGGGCAGTGCTCTTCTAAATTAATTGGTTAACAGAGAAGGTGGGAGGCTGGCAAGCATTGATTGGATACTTGGGATGATGTCACGCCTGGGTATATTGGAGTCTTCCAGCTACAGCTAAAAAAGGCGCAGAGCTGAATTGCTGAGTTGGAGAAAACTGGTCCCCTACATTGGAGAAGCAAGTTGAAGCTATGTGAAAGGGAAATCTGAGGTAAAGGGAGAGAGACTCTGTCTGTCTCCAGAGTTTTTGGACTCTTCTTCCTCCTTTCCCCTGCCCATTTTTCTTTACTAGGTTTTGAGTGGGATAATACCACTGGGGCATTAATCCCTGTAGCAAGTTTTGGCCAGGGTTAGGGCCTGGCTAGTTTTGCTGCACATTAAATTAATGCACATTAATTTCACATGTAGATGCACCTGGTGGAGTGGGGTTCTAACCAAAGGCCACAAGTATCAGGACATTGCCCTACCTGCCTGCCCAGACAGCCCTGCCTTTTTTCAGATCACAAGTAGAGATGTGACAAGATACAGAAAACATGAGACTATACAGCAAAGCAGATGCATATTACACATGATCATATTTGAACTAGAACATACTTTGTAGGATAGAATTGCTTGTAAATGTTGTGTAAATTAATAACTTTTCATGTGGATTATTTTTTTACACCTTCATGGGAAGGTAACAGGTGTGTCTGATGCAACTCCATGGGCATTATAGGTGCTGCACAGGCCTTTTAATTATTAGCACCATGGGTGTGGCAAGGACAGGTGCCCAGTGGCCATTCAGGTAGGTGCAGGGGGTAGATAATAGATGGTTGCTTTCTGCAAACACCCTTGTTGGTGTCTGGCCTCCAGAGTGTAATACCCCAAGACAAGGTTGATTTCTGGCTACAGCTGTTAATCAGGCTGCACACCAACAAGCAGGATAGTGCTATATGCATAGTCTCCTTAAAAGACTGCCTCAACATTGTTGTCCATCCTTCCTAAGGGCCTTCTTAGGGTTAATCATGTTCACAGGTTGGAGGGGAAGACCCACCACCTCAGACAAATTTGCTTTGGCCTTCCTTCCATCCTCCTCTGGCTCTACCTGTATTTTCCACACCCAGGTTCTTAACACTGACAGCTCCAGTTGATGTTTACACAATTCAAGGTGATACTTGTTCTCTACTATGTAACTGGTATCCCAAAATTTGAACATGGCCCTTGTTACTGCTTACTAGTGCCCAGCAGAAGGGTAGCAGTACTCATATACAAACACGTAGAGGCCCACACGCTTTTGCAATAGAAATATATAGTTCTTAATGATGCATACAGTATTAATCACTGTCAAATGTAAGTCTAACTATGTATTTGTAGTTGTTTTGTTTGGAGTGCAAGGTTTTTGACATCCTCAACCACTCATTTCCTTTCTTTAAAATGCTCAGTTTTTAAATGATGTCATAGGTAAATACATGTTGTCATTAAATGGCTTTGAAGTAGGTTTTGAACTTTTTTTAAAGATTTTGAAATAGAGCAATTGGCTTGCCCTCGTGCTAAAACTTGTCTGAGATCACCTGTGGTTATAGGTTTGATTTAAATTTAAAACTTTGTACTCATTATTAGAGTCATCTCCTGTTGCTTGTTCCAGTCTCTTAATTATTAGCTAACACTGTAGGCTTGCCACATTATGGATTTTTGAGGCTCTGCAGAATTTAGTGGCTGTTTATAGAAGTTACGTTTTTCTAGGTTTAATCTGGACTACAACCATCACTATATACACATGTACATCTCTAGTCCAAATTAAAACTGATTTCAGTTTGAATTAACTAATTCTTGCTGAATGACGATTAAAGTTAATTCAGACTAGGGCAGTCTGAACTAGGCAATTTAAACGGCATTAATTAACATGCATACAGGGCTTGCTGTTATTCGTGTCCACCACCAGGTGTCCCCTGCCATCTATACTGCAGAAGTGCGGAAATGCACAAAAACCTTTCTGTTGGTCAATGATCGTCTATTAACCTTTACTTGAAACTGAAATTTGATTTGAACTGTGTGATGAGAATCAGTTAACACAGTTTAGAAAACAGTGAGCACATCTACAAATGGCCAATGTTGCTAGGGCTAGTGCTGTACAAGCATCTGCAGAGAGTTGTGTGTTTCTCTTACAAAAGAAGCTTATGATAATTTGTGTATACAGATTACATGAAACCATGTCTGGCAAGTGGGAGAGTTGGTCAGTGCCAATATCCTTTTTGTCTAATGGATTTTCCTGGTAAAATATAAAAAGACAGAGCAATCCAGATTTTTAATCTCAATTCCAGATACAATAGGGTTCATATGCTGTCGTAGCTGTGATGGTCCAGGAAATATATGAGAACTAAGAGTTTTCTGGTGACATCTTTTAGGAGACTAATTTTATACCTTAGAGAGGTTAGACAAGCTTTCAGATGTAAAAGTCTGGTTAAGGCCTAAAAAGCTTGTCTAGTGTCTGTCACAACAATACAGTTGGTCCAGTAAAAGATATCCCAAAAAACCTTGCTTATCCCAGATATAATCAGTTACTTACTTACGTGTTGCATATAGCCCCCTTTGCAAGGCAGGCTTTATTGAAAGAGCATTCTCAGAGTGCAGCATAAACGTAGTTGCAGCGACCTATTCTAGCTCAGTTTGTCCCAGACAGTATAACCTCATATGCTGGCTACAAACATCCAACCTGGGATCCTTAAAATTCTGGTTTATTAGATGGATTGAAACACTGTAATGAAGTCAAATCACAAACCTTGGGGCTGGTCTGCACACCACTTGCGCACGCACGCACGCACGCACGCACGCGCACACACACACACACACACACACAGTAACAAGCTACAGGAGTCAGGTATACCTATCCCACAGGTGCTGGAGTCTGCCGTTGAGGCGTCTTTCAGTGTGGTATTATCTTCCAGAAGGGGGTCGCCGGCTGGTCCTTCTGGCTGGATGGGTTGGGTGTTGGTCAACTTGGAGATCAAGAGGGTGCCACTGAGGGTCACTTTTCACTGCTTTTTATCTGTCCTTGGCAGGCTGTGGTGACTCCCCAGTTTTCAGGTTTGCCCAATCCAGGGGTTGTTGACCCTTGTGGGACTTCCCCCCGCCCTCAGTAGCTACTGGATGGCACCTGTCAGCCTCAGGGGTTGTCCACATGTATGTGCAGGTTTGGGAGTTGGTTGATGAATTTTGATTAATTTACTGCTGTCATGAATAGGGCTTTGGGAGCAGTCGATCTGGAGATATTCAGCCCAGAAGTTGGTCTCCAGTGTTGATTAACTCAGACCAGGGCTTTTAGCCCTTGATCAGTGACGTTTAGAGATTTGTTACATTGTCTTCTATTGAGTTCTTCCGTTGGGTGATCTGCAGTTTCCTTAGGTGTTAATTGCTGTTTGCTGCTACAGTGTTACACATTGAATCACTGATTCACTCCCTCTTTCAGGGACCAACCTGATACAGGGAAGCGGCAGTTTAACTCCTGCCCTTGTTAACATTGTTACTAAACACATTTATAGTTGAAAGGTGAGGTGAATAAAATATAAGCTACAAATGCCATGGCACACAAATAAATAAAAATACCAAAATACAAGGGAAGATACAAAATGCACACATACAAGTTTTAAAACACATTTCCTTATCTTAAAGTAAAAGAAAGAGGAAGGAAGAAAAGGTAGAAGAGGAAAAACGTATTTAAAGAGGGGAGAGCAAATGCAGGCAAGAGGAAAAGGGAGCTTTCTAAGGGGGCTTTCTGCTACATACAAATCTGAGTATCAAAAATCCAGAATTCTTGAATATCTGGCACTTTTTAAGCTTCCCTCTCTGCTTCCTTGGACATGGAGTGGGAAGCTTGCATGCCAGCCACCACCCTGCTCCATGTGTGGCTGCTGCTCTAGGACTAGCTACCACTACTCCTGACTCCCGCTCCGCAACTGGCCACCATTCTGGCTTCAAAAATCTGGAATGTTTAAATTTCCGACAAATGCTTGGTTCCCAGCATGCCGGATTTATGAGGTTATACTGCATGAAAACATGTAGAACAAAGTTCAGAAACAATATTCAAGATAGTTTAGGAATCTAGACATGAGTAAAGTTAGAAATACCAAGGCACTTAAACGCTTTGGTGGGAATTTTTGGGAAGAACAGGCATGCATCACCTCAGCAGCACAGACTCAAACCCATCTGTTTATCTAGGCTAATTATAAGTTTGTGATTCAAAGTGCTATGAGAGTACAAACAAGCTCAGAGACCCATGCCCTGGGTGAGAAAAATTAGCCAAACTTTACTGGTAGTTGCCCTCTTAGTGGGACAAATGTAAGAGAGAAAGATATGCCCCTGTTCTGACTGATGTTTTTTCAAAACAGGGACTGCCTTTGTTTCAACAGTTCAGAGATCACCAGGAAGGGTATGAGGTTATGAAAAGACTTCAGTTAGCAGATGCTGTCAGATTCTGAAACCTTATGCCAGAAGACAAACAAAGTTATCTGATAGATGGGAGTGGAGGGCTCAGGAGACCATTAATTGAATATGCATTCAATTCATTCTTTTTAGTCTTCCTTGAGTCCAGTTCAGATCTGTACGGACTGAAAGATGTTACTATGTAAAATAAGTTTGATGTTATGAAATAAAGAAGGGTTCCAGATGACAGGTACCCAGGCATCTTATGTTTTGGTCAACAAAAGGGTAACAGCCCAGTTTTATCACACAGAGAAAGGATGAAATGGAGTTCTCAAAAGCATAAAAATGTTGTATAGCAAAACAGGAAACGGAGGAAAAAGTAACAACTTGGAAGCTATGCAGGAGTTCAGCTTATCACTGCTTCTGCAGCAGGGGCAGGCAAAAAACAGCCCGCGGGGCCCCTAAAAAATTTAGAACATTAATATTTATCTGCCTTGGCATCCTGTGAAAGCTGACAAGAGACAGGGGCAGTAGGACCCAGGGGGAGCCTCAGCAGGACAAACAGCCCAGCCCATGTACCCCCAGCCATTTCACTCCCTCCCTGCCCCCGTCCTGCTCCAGCACCATTGCATTGCCAGACTGGCAGGGAGTGTGTGTGTGCGCGTGCATGTGCATGTGCGTGTGTGCCTGCAGGCAGGGACTGTGTGTTGGGGGGGCAGGCAGGGATAGCATGTGTGTTGTGGGGAGGCAGGCAGTGTGTGTGCGTGTGTGCACAGGCAGGCAGAGAGTGTCTGTATATATGTAGGTAGGGAGTATATGTATGTCCCTATGCAGACAGGGAGTGTGGTGGGGGGGCAGGCAGGGACTGCGCGTGCGCGTGTGTGTGTGTGTATGGGGGCAGGCAGGGACTGTGTGTGTGTGGGGGGGGCAGGCAGGGACTGTGTGTATAGGAGTAGGCAGGGATTGTGTGTGCACGTGCGCGCATGCAGGCAGGGATTGTGTGCGCGCGCATGCAGGCAGGGATTGTGTGTGCACGTGCGCGCGCGCAGGCAGGGATTGTGTGTGTGTGCACGCGCGCGCGCGCAGGCAGGCAGGGATTGTGTGTGTGTGCACGCGCGCGCACGCAGGCAGGCAGGGATTGTGTGTGTGTGCGCACGCGCGCGCGCAGGCAGGCAGGAATTGTGTGTGTGTGTGTGTGCGCGTGCGTGCGCAGGCAGGCAGGCAGGGATTGTGTGTGTGTGTGTGTGCGCGCGCGCGCGCAGGCAGGCAGGGATTGTGTGTGTGTGTGCGCGCGCGCGCAGGCAGGCAGGGATTGTGTGTGTGTGCGCGCGCGCGCAGGCAGGCAGGGAGTGTGTGTGCGCGCGCGCAGGCAGGCAG
>JAGPOW010000729.1:57147-84480 GCA_030014935.1 Caiman crocodilus | reverse complement strand
TTGGCTGGGGTCCTGTGACCCTGGCACGCGTTCCTGCCATTGGCGGGGGGTCAGACTAGATGGCCTGCTCTAGGCCCCTTCTGACCCTAGGTACTATGAAACTATGACAGTGCCCCCAGTGGAGGGGGCAGCAGGAGGGCAGCCTCCTGCTAATTAAGTAAGTAACATCAAAGACGTGGCAGATGAGACAAGGCGGGCAGTTGCCCAGAGACAGGTGTGGGGGCCACATTGAGGGCACCCCCGAGTGACAACCCGTCACAGCCAGCAGTGTAATGAGGCCATCAACAAGGCCAGTCACACCTTGTCATGCATTAGTAGGCTAATAGAACAAAGGAGGTGATCCTCCCCCTCCATGCAGCGCTGGTCAGGCCGCAGTTGGAGTACTGCGTCCAGTTTTGGGTGCCGCATTTCAAGAGGGATGCGGGGAATCTTGAGGGGGTCCAGAGGAGGTCACTCACGTGATTAGTGGCCTTCGTGAAAGACCCTACGGGGGGGAGGTGGAGAGAGCTGAACCTCTTCAGCCTTCACAAGAGACGGGTGAGGGGAGATCTTGTGGCTGCCTATAAATTTATTAGGGGAGGTCAAGGGGGTACAGGGGAAGTGCTGTTTGCTAAGGCACCACAGGGAGCGACTAGGAATAACGGGTGTAAACTAGTTGAAAGTGGATTTAGGTTAGATATTGAGAAGAAATTTTTCACGTTTAGGGTGGCCAGAATCTGGAATGGGCTTCCAAGAGAGGTGGTGCTATCGCCTAGCTTGGAGGTCTTCAAGAGGAGGCTGGATAGTCACCTGGCTGGGGTCATCTGACCTCGGTCCTCTTTCCAGCCGGGGCAGGGGGTCGGACACGATGATCCATTGTGGTCCCTTCCGACGCTACAATCTATGGATCTATAAGTGTGTGCTGATGCACTGCACAGGGGCAAGTTTTGCCCTAAGTGAAATACAAAGACATCTTTGTGTGTTTGCACAGATTCCCAGGTAACTGCTAGGAGAGAGAATGGCTGAATGATTCCCTTCTTGAGAAAAGAAGATTTTAAGCTTTCTGAGGGGTGGTGTGCGTTAAGTTTCTTTATGTCCCTGCGTGAGAGCTGACAGGTGGACAGTGATAGTGCACTGCCGGCGTTTGTGCTGGATTTGCCAGGAGTCCTCACCCTCCTGGCGGTAACGAATCCTGACGGCACCAGCTGTCAGTCGGGGAGAAAGATCTCCCAGTGCTGCAGTGCTTGCCACCTTGTTTTCCACTGCTGCTAGATGAAACGAACACCAGATGATGGCTAGTTTTGACTGAAGATGATGAAGGCTTGTGGAATCCTTCCCTGCAGTCCTTTTTGTCTATATCTTTGCTCATTATTTACCAAGTAATTTTCTGAAGTGCAAGAGGGGGCAGAAAGGGAAAAAACAAACTGGGAAAGGGGGTGGGTGATGGAAGTCCACACTATTTACATTCGAGGGCCACTCTGTATCCTTTGTAGTTTAATGTGTTTTGTTTGTGGGAAATGTTACATGTCTTCAACAGAACACTGATTCTGATCTCCTAGCGTCCATAGTCTACTCTGTCGGCCCTGTTTCTTGGGACTGTAGGGGAGCCTCTGCAACCGTAGCCAAAGTTACTATTTCCTTTTGCAATTTATTAAAGGCTAGTGGTTCTCAACTTTTTTAGACTGGATGCTCCCCCTCAAAAAATGTCAACTCTTAGTTTTCACCCATTTCTTAAGTATGGAAAAATAATAGAGTTGCAAAGAGCTCTGGAAGGCCACAACAGCTCAGAGACTACTGACAGACACGGGGGAAAGAAAGGAAAACAGCACTTTACTGGAAAAGGAAGCACAGTAATTCGACCTGGCTTCCCATCTGTATAGATTCAATCAGTTACTAGATAAAAGTGCCAAAAAGCCCTGCTGAAGTGCCCGATCTATACACATGTTGGGAAAGCCGGGTTAAACTACTATGATGCCTCTTCTGGGCATAAACTGCTCTTGGTGCAGGGGTGTGACATGCTTACAGTGCTTTTTTTTATCCTGCCAGGTCTGTAAGCAGCCAGAATGTTTGTTTTTAATACTATGGCAGCGCTGGGAGCGGGGACTATGCCCTGCTCCTGCTTTCCCAGCCCGGGGGGGGCGGAAAGGCCGCAATGAAGTCATGGCTCACTGTAAGCAGAAAGGGGCAAACAGCAGCAGTGCCTGCATCCCATATCCCCCCACGCCGGGTGGGCGAGTGGCAGGGGGGGTACAGGATGCAGGTGCTGCCACCGTATGCCCAGCCAGGGTGGGACGGCAGGTGCTACCGCTGCTTGCCCAGCTGGTGTAGGGAGGTGCAGGACGTGGGCGCTACTGCCGCTTGCTGAGCCAGAGAGTGGGGGCGAGTGCTGCTGCCAGTTGCCCAGCTGGTGCAGAGGGGCACGGGATATGGGCACTGCTGCCACTTCCCCAGCTGGGGCGGGGGGACGGGCGCTGCTGCTGCTTGCCCAGCCGGGGAAGGAGGGTGTGGGATGCAGGCGCGGCAGTACTGGGAGTGGGGGCTGTGCCCTGTTGCCACTTGCCCTCATCTACCTGGAGCGAGCCGCACCTGAATCACACACGGCCCCCCTGTAAGCGGCAGCAGGGCAGAGCCCCCGCTCCCAATGCTGCTGTGCCCACATCCTGCACCCCCCGCCTCGGCAGGGCAGCTTGTCCCTGCCACAGCCCCAGTCCATCCCTCCCCCATGCCACTTCCCTCCTCCCTCTGCCCACCACAACAGACTTATCAGATGCAGGCAGCTGTCAGATATGAGGACTGCTGCCTGTTTAGTCTATGGCAAAATCTCTGAAGCGGCACCGAATCTTTGGGTCGGACAGTGACTCAAATCTCCAAATCGAATCACTGTCACTGAATCGGCTGAATCTGAAGCAAATACTTGCCACTTCGCGCAAGCCTACAGTGCTAACATTATGTTGCATCCCAAGGCAACCTTCAAACAGTCTTGGGGCACCCTAGTTGAGGATCACCAACTAAGGCAAATGGTAGAAATATGGCATCTACTTCTAAGGTGGAAATCTGGCCCCATTGATTTCAGTGGAATTTTTGCTGTTGATTTCAGTGGAGCCAGGATTTTGGCTCTTGTACTATTTTGGAGTTCTTTGGTCATTAGGAGATTCTGAAAATAAATTTACATTAATCTTAGCATCCTGTTGCCATAAAAAAAATGTTCTTTTAAGGGTGCCTAGTTGTCTACTGATACATCTGATTAATAATGAACAGCTATTGTTAAAGACACTATTTAGTGAGCAAAAAGTAATGGTAAAGTGGAACCATGCACAGCTGTGCCTGAGAAAGCTACAAGATAAAAAAGCCGATTTAATATAAAAACAATATTTGGGAACGCACTACGGAGAAGTTCACCACAAAAGTATCTAATCTGTCTAGCTGTTTAATGACAAGTCTTATGTAGACTATAGGCTGTTTGGCACCTGGACTTCCTATTTGTCTTGTGTTCATACATAACCAAGCATCACGGTGTCCTGGGCATTGCTGCCATACAAATCATTAGTAATGTTCATTTTGAACACTTCAGCAGTTCTGAATTAACACAAGGATCCTCCTGGTCTTTCCTCTGTTTTAGGTTGCTTTTTCCGTCAGGTAGCTATGAAGAAAGGGAGTGGTATTTGCTGTGAAGGTAATGAAACTCAGTGTATTGTTGCTGCTTTGTCTAGGCTCCCAGACCAGGTGCCAATTAAGAGGTTGAGTCTTACCCTTGACATAGCAGTTCTCTTTTTTTTCCCTGAGGCACAGCTTTATAAGCCCATGGGTGTAAGGAGAAGTATGGTACTTATGTAATATAATTGGGACCAGCCACTTGGGAGGTGACTACAATAGTGTATGAGATTCAGAATCATTAGGTGTGTAAATACAAACAAGCTTGACTTCTGCTCACTGATTTACCTCTCTTTGATTGGACGGGGGATTAAAGTGGGAATTGATATGTGTCCACCTTTTGCCATTTTGATTCTAATGATGTTTTAATAAAATCATCATTAAGGCATGCTCCTTATCAGGATCTTCCACGTGAATCTGAGGTCCTACAATTCTTATAGTGGCAAACTGCTCTCATTGATGTGAACGGGAGCTTTCTCCACAGCTGCTCTTGGTGAATCAGAGTTGAGCCTATATAGGGGTCCATGTTATTGGACTAACTGGTACCATTCTCAATGTTTTGTTTGGCTCATTGTTTATTATAACAGTTAGGATCGTAGCCCTGGAAGAGACTCCCGTGGCCATTGAGTCCAGTCCTCATAGGCATTGTGTTCATTGGCATTAGTTAATTGAAGGAATTACTACCTTAGACCTTTGCTTACAAGTAAAAGGAATAAAATTCCAAAAGATTAGAAAAACCCTATGAAAATCCATAGACGAAAGCCGGGGTGATGAGCATACTGTCCATGTCTTGCAATTGCAATGGCAGGGAAGTAGATCAGTTCTCTTGTGGAAATGATAGTGTGCTGTCTTTACGGATATTGCTTAACGATCATTTTTTAGTAAGGAACATGTCTGGCTTTGGAAGGAGCATTATCATTTGTTAGGAGATGGATCCCAATTTGGCTTCTGAATTCAAACAGCAATGAACTTTGGATCTGAGTCAGAGCTTTGTAACTTAGACTCATCTCCATTTTCAATCTAATTTTAAATGGTATTTTAAAATTTGAGCTTCTTTAAGAGACCTAGAGAACTGTGGTATCAGAGTGAGATGTATTGTAACAAATGTGGACAGGTTGGTTGGATCTCTCTTAGGTATTGCCTTAAATCAATAATGACAGAGGATAAATAATATATCATGTTAAATCAGAGTACCTTGGTGAGTTAGTACTCACCAGGTGATTTTATTTTACTAAAAGCCATTACATCATGTATGTTTTAAGGACTCCCCACTGAGCATCAATTTGCCTACTGGTCTTGTGCGTGGAGTCATAAGTGGACTAACACATAGGGCAGTGGGGCCCAGATCCAGGGTCTGTTGCCAACTGGGGCCGTGTTTGCAGCTTGCTTCTCATTGTCAGGGGAGCAAAAGCTGCAGTTTAAAATTTGGTAACATTTTTGTCTCCCTACTGCTCGGCAGCAAGTGGTGGGAGCCCTGCACTTGTCGCGAGAGGAAAAGGCAGCAGCATGGAGTGCCCCAGCAGGGGCAGCACTGGGGTGGTTGGGGGGTGGTTATGGCCACCCCAAAATTTGCACTTGCCCCTCCCAGAGCCACCACTGCTGTCCTCCCTAGCTCAGCCCCCCTTCTGGGAAGAGGCTAGTGCAGTCCTTACACCCCAGCCCACAGCAGGCAGCCTGCCTTTGCCCCATGCAAAAATACAGGGGGTCATATGCCCCTCATGCCTCCCCTGGGATGTACACAGTGGTGGGGAGCCACCCCCCCCACATGCCTCCTCCCCACCCCCCCAGCACCCTCTGGATGAGCTGTCTGCTGCTCCATCCCACACCCCACCCCGGGGTCCTATTCATCATCTTAGCTGGGCAGCTCCTGGTGCTGCCCCACTCCCTCCTTCACTGTGGGGTCCTCCATCTGTCTTTATGCCCCTCTCCCCTCCCCCTCCCCAGATTTACTGGCAGGACCTTGCTCTCCAAGCTGCCTTGTTGCATTCCTGGCTGCATGTGCGCAGCATTTATCAGTGATACTATCAGCTACGCCGGCAAAAATAAAAGCCAATGGCCAGTAATGTTAATTTTTCTTTTTATCGATGCTAATCTGATATGTGACCAATGGTGCACCTCTAGAGGAGACCTCCAATTTTGTGTTTGCCCAGGGCCCCAATACATCTTAATCTGCCTCTGGATAGAGCAATTGAAGATGGTTGGGCTGGGGAGTAATAGAAGGGGGAATTTATTATTTGGTATAATGTGTATTAACACAAAAGTTAAAAGAAACCCTCTAGAAATCCTCTTCTCTTTCTCTCTGCAAGGATGATTGCAACTCCCTAAACAAACTTCACGTGAGCTTAGAGCCTGGAGGGATGAGAAGATTGATAACTAAACAAAATTATTTTAATGAATAGACATATTGACCAAATAATTGATTTCTGTTCCTAGTAACCAAACACAAAGAACATCTGGTTGCTTTAGAGTTCCTCATAAATAACTTTAACCTGCTGGCAGGGGGCATAACACAACTTTGAATGTCCCTTTGAAGGGGTTACCATTGATCCCTCTTCCCTTGCATTGCAAGGAACAGCTGTTGAGAGACGGCTGTACCATACCTATATCAGGACCTCCTCAGAACGACGAATAAAGACAAGGGCACAGAGACTTTTGCAGTGATCTTGGGCTTTGTGTGCATATTTTTAATGCCTGCCAAAGGTGCTGCACCAACACTTTTGGATACTGATTTCTGTGTCTATGTACTTGATCTCTTGGTCTTTATGCATATATCCAAAAAAGCAGTACAGTACTAAAGAGTGTACTGTCTCATTAATGTAACTCTAACCTTACCCAGACAAGCAGCCTATGTCAGGGGAAAAGATTAGTCAACTCTTCATTCTTGAGCCCCGTTCAGTCCTCCAGTTTTCTGCTTATTTTTCCAACGTGGATACCTGTTAATGGCAATTGATTGTTAAAGCTAATTTCAGGGGATTTTTTTAACGTATGGACCCTTATAGTTTCATAGTTATTAGGGTTGGAAAGGACCTATTAGATCATCCAGTCTGACCCCCTGCCCTGGGCAGGAAAGAGCGCTGACCCCAGCCAGGTGCATGTCCAATCTCCTTTTGAATGTTTCCAAAGAAGGGGACAAGACCACCTCCCTTGGAAGCCTATTCCATATTTTGGTGACCCTCACTATAAAGACCTTTTTCCTGACGGCCAGCCTGAATTTGCTTTCTTTTAACGTGTCCATTGTTTCTAGTTACCCTGACTGTCGACCTAGTAAACATTGTGTCCTTAACTTCCTACTGACCTCCCTGATGAATTTGTAGGCGGCCACAAGATCACCTTTCAGCCTCCTCTTATGGAGGCTAAAGAAGTTCAGGTCTTCTAACTGGTCCACATAGGATTTTTTTCTGTAGGCCTTTAACCAGATGGGTGGCCCACTTCTGAACCCTTTCCCGGTTATCCACATCCCTCCTGAAGTGAGGCGACCAAAACTGGACACAGTACTCCAGCTGCGGCCTGACAAATGCTGCATAGAGGGGAAGTGTCACCTCCCTAGACCTGTTTGTGATGCACCCTTTCTTGCGTAAGTAGATGCGGTTAGCTTTACTTATTACCTCATCACATTGGTGGCTCACGTTCATTTTGGAGTCGACTAGGACTCCAAGGTCCCTTTCCGCAGTCTGCTGCTTAGAGTGGTCCCTCCCAGGCTATAGGAGTGCTGAAGATTCTTCCTCCCCAGGTGCAACACATGACGCTTATCCTTGTTAAACTTCATCCTGTTCTGTTCTGTCCGCCTCCCCAGCCTGTCTAAATCTGCTTGGATTTGCTCGCTGCCCTCTAGTGTGTTTATCTCCCTGCATAGTTTTGTGTCCTCAGCAAACTTGCCAGGGTGCTTTCTACTCCCTCGTCCAAGTCACTAATGAAAGTATTGAATAGTACCGGTCCCAGGACAGAGCCTTGGGGGACTCCACTGCCTACATGTCTCCACGTAGAAACTGACCCATCCACCAGCACTCTCTGTATGTGTCCCATAAGCCAATTTTCCACCCACCAAACTGTGTAATAATCTACATTGCAGGTTTTTAGTTTATTTATAAGAATTGGGTGTGACACTGTGTCAAAGGCCTTTTTAAAGTCTAGGTAAACAACCTCTACCTCTGTTCCCTCATCCGAGTATTTTGTGACCTGGTTGTAAAATGAAATTAGGTTGGTGAGGCAGGATCTGTCTGCTATGAACCCATGATGATTGCCCCTTAGCATTACTTTACTTGCTGGTCCCCTGCAAATGTGATCTTTAACTATTTTCTCAAAGGTCTAGCCAAGAATAAATCCATAGATGTAGGGTTGGAAGGGACCTAAGTAGATCTTCAACTCTGACCCCCTGCCCTGGGCAGGAGAGAATACCGGGCTCATATGACCCCAGCTAGGCAATTGTCAAGCTTCCTCTTAAAGACCCCCAGGGTAGGAGCCGGCACCATTTCCCTTGGAAGTTGGTTCCAGATCCTAGCCGCCCTGAGTGTGAAATAGTGCCTTCTAATGTCCAGCCTGAACCTACTCTCAAAAACCTATGGTCATTATTCCTTGTTACTCTGGGAGGTGCTTGGGTGAACAGGGGCTCTCCCATCCCCGCTGGCCTCCCCTGCTAAGTTTATAGACAGCCACCAGGTCCCCCCTCAGCCTTCTCTTGTGAAGGCTGAACAGGTTCAGGTCCCATAGCCTCTCCTCATAGGGTCTGTCCTGCTGTCTCCAGATCATGAATGGCCCTCCTCTGGACCCTCTTGATGCTGGCCACGTCCCTCCTAAAGTGCAGCACCCAGAAGTGGATGCAGTACTCCAACTGTGGCCTGACCAGTGTTGCACAGAGGGGGAGGGTCACCTCCTTAGCCCTGCTCGTGATGCATCTGTGGATGCATGACAAGGTGCAGTTAGCTTTACTGACCATGTCCTCACATTGGAGGCCCATGTTCATTTTGGAATTGATAATGACTCCAAGATCTTTCTGCCACTGTGCTTTCAAGAAGGGACTTCCCCAGCCTGTAAGTATGCTGCTGGTGCTTACTGCCCGAGTATAATACCCTGTCTTTGCCAGTACTGAATCCCATCCTATTCTCATTCACCCACCCCTGTAATCTGTCCAGGTCCAGCTGTATCCTGTCCC
Organism: Caiman crocodilus; assembly: GCA_030014935.1. Lineage (NCBI taxonomy): Eukaryota > Metazoa > Chordata > Crocodylia > Alligatoridae > Caiman > Caiman crocodilus. The sequence goes on along the minus strand of JAGPOW010000729.1, from coordinate 75,701 downwards.
CACTTCTAGCATGCCCTTCTCACCCCAAATGTTGGTGTCATCAGCAAATTTGAACAGGGTGTTTTTCACTCCCTTTTCCAAGTCGCCAATAAAGAGACTGAACAGTGCGGGACTGAGGCCTGGGGCACTCCACTGCCCAAATCCCTCCAGGTGGAATATGACCCATCCACCACCATCCTCTGGGTGTGGCCCTTTAGCCAATTTGTGACCCATCTAACTGTGTAGGCATCAATGCCACAGCTGCCTAGCTTTTTAATGAGAATGGGGTGGGAGACAGTGTAAAAGCCCTTCCTGAAGTCCAGAAAGACTACATCCACCACGACACCTGTGTCCAATGATTTTGTGACCTGAATGTAGAAGGCAACCAGGTTGGCCTGACAGGACCCGCCCCTAATGAACCCATGCTGGTTGCCTCTGAGCATCATCACCCCTGCTAGTCCTTCCCAGATGTGCTCCTGGATAATCTTCTCAAATAGTTCCCCAGGATTGAAGTAAGACTAATGGTCCTAATGGTGAGGCTAACTGGCCTATAGTTACCTGATTCCTCCTTCTTCTCTTCTTGAAAATAGGGACCACACTGGCCCTTTTCCAATCCTCTGGGACTTGTTCTGAGCACCATGAGTGCTCACTTATACCAGATCCACTGGCACGACTCCAGCTAATTCTCTAAGTACCCTAAGGTGAAGATGATCAGGGCCTGTTGACTTAAATACATTCAGCCCCTCCAGGTGTCCCTTTACTAGGTCTGCATACACTGCTGTTAGGTTGGTATCTATTCTGGGCTTGTCTAAAGTCCTCATGGCATATTCGTATCCGTGCCCAGGAACACGGATGCAAAGAATTAATTTAGAATCTCTGCTTTAGCCATCCGATCTGTTACCTGTTGTCCTTGTTCATTCTGAAGTGGTCCTAAGTTATCCTGCACTTTCTTTTTGCTGCCTATGTGCTTAGAACTTAAAACTATGTTTTAACTCGGTGAAGAATTCGCTGTTAAGCCAAGCTGGTCTTCTGCCATGCTTGCTAGTCTTCTTGCACATTGGGATGGTTTATCCCTCAGTAAGGTTTATTTAAAGTACAACTAGCAATCCTGGACTGCTTTCCCACTCAGACTGGCCTCCCAAGGGATCCTGCCTACCAGTTCCCTGAGGGAGTCAAAGTCTGCTTTTCAGAAATCCAGGGTCCTTACTCTTAGTTCAGGATCCTGAGGAAAGGAAGGAAGGAGATAAGCAGTCATCTTGTGGTCCCTGATGCCCACATTGCCATTTAATTCTGTGTTCTCCACCAATTCTTCCCTGTTTATGAACAGTAGGTCAAAAATAGCATGGTCTCTCTCTCCAGCACTTGCACCAAGAAGTTGTCTCCAACACTTTCCAGAAATGTCCTGGATTGCCTGTGCACTACTGTATTGCCCTCCCAAAAGATGTCGGGGTGATTGAAGTTCCCCATGAGAACCAGGGCCTGTGATCAGGAAACTTCTACTAGCTGTTTGAAGAAAGCCTCATCTACCACTTCCTCCTGGTCTGGTGGTCTATAGGAGACACCCACCACAACATTACCCTTGTTGTTCTCCCCAGGGCATTTATACATGTACTGGACATCTGCTAATTAGTTAATTAATCGAGTCTGTTGGAGTGTGCTAACTAGCACACTCCAGCAGCATCTGTGTTACTTGTATTTAGCATCCCCATGCTTCAAAGGGGCCGTGGGGGTGCTTTAATTAAAGCTTACCAAACAAGCTTTAGTTAAAGCTGCCTTGCCACTATTTTGAAGAATGAGACACTGAACACACCTGACACTGGGCACTTTAATTAGAGCGCCACTCACAGCTATTTTAATTAAAGCACCCTCCTGTCCACCTTCGGGCATGTATAAAGACACTTCCAGAAACTTTTAACTGGCCTATATCCAGTTTCATACTAGGGCCCTGAGCAATTGTACATCTCTTTTACATTCAGCACAACTCCTCCTCCTCTTCTTCCCTGCCTGTGCTTTCTGAACAGTTTGTCCCTGTCCATGACAGTGCTCTAGTCAGGTAAGCTTTCCCACCAAGTCTCTGTTATTCCAATCAAGTCATAGTTCCTTGACTGTGCAAGGAATTCCAGTTCTTCCTGCTTGTTTCCCAGGCTCTGTGAGTTCGTGAGTTAGCCAATTGCCTTATTTCCTCAGGAAGAATGAGGCCTCCCCTGTTTCCCCTTCCTATGTGTGCTTCCTTCAGGCCTCCCACTTCCCCAGTTACCTCAGGGCTTTGGCCTACATCCCTTGGCAAACCTAGTTTAAAGTCCTCTTCTTCATTCCCTTTAAAGCAAACCTATAAATACTATTTTCAAGCCATCACTCTCCTCTTTGAAGGTTCAAAAATGCACAACATAAATGGATCATAACCAGTGGAGTCACCTGGGTTGTTCATGAGATTTGTGGGGAGGACCTCCACCAGTCATCCTGGGAAAAGTGTGATGGCATTTGTGGTCAGGGGCTCCAAAAGGCTGGACATTGTGATGAACTCTTAACCATTGTTCGAATGTCATCCTTACCCTGCCTGACTCAGTCTCTTGCCTCAACATTCCCTAACCTGGCAATAGTTCTATCCAGTCAGGTTTAAACAGGCTTCCTATACTGGGACCAGGGAATGTATGGCCCAAGATGCCTATTAGACCTTTATTCAGCATTTCAGGTAGTGTTACTCTCCAATCAGTGTCTTATCCAATTTTACAGGATGGAGGAGCACTGGTAGTGCTACCATGGCACCAAGAATCCAGTTGAGACAACAAGAAAGCATTGCCCTTTATACATGAGGGGTAAAACTGCCAAGAACATGTCTGGTCCCAAAGGATTCTGACCATAAGATGTTTAGCCATCGTGACAGTTGGATAAGACACTGATTGATGGCTTGAAAATGGTATTTAAAGGTTTGCTTTTGGGGAATTGGCTTATGGGTGTGTGTGTGTGTGTGTGTGTGTGTGTGTGTGTGTGTGTGTGTGTGTGTGTGTGTGTGTGTGTGTGTGAAGGCTGAGAGGTGACTTGATAGCCATCTACAAGAATGTCGGAGTAGTGGGGAGCATCAAGAACTAGGAGAGCAACTCTTTAGGAGGGCACCTCAAGGGAGGATGAGGACCAATGAGTATGAACTAATAGAGGGTAAATTCAGGCTGGGCATAAGGAGAAACTTTTTCTCTGTAAGGGTCACCAGAATCTGGAACACATTCCCAACAGAGGCGGTGCAGTCATTCTCCTTAGAGTTGTTCAAGGTCAGGCTGGACAGGCATCTTGTTGAGCTCGTCTGAGCCCAATAACTTCCTACCCCTGGCAGGGGACCGGACTCAATGATGTTACAGGTTCCTTCTGGTTCTATGATTCTGTGATTAGAATGTTTTAGATGGGGAGCAGAGCTTAATTGATTTTTAAAAACCTGGGTCTCATATGCAGTTTTCTGAGCCTTCAGAAGGAGAGAGGCTGTCTAACATAATGAAGTCAATGGATACACACACAGCCTGGGAAAGTGGGGGCATATAACATGAGATAAAGTGGCATCAACTTGCAAGGCCCCAGAGTGGGGGGCCAGAGTTTTCTGGTTTGGGGGCAACAGTCCAAATTAGGAGGACACTGGTAAAGCCCCAAATTAGGTTTATGAAAATGGGATTTTGGCTGACAACATAGGATGTAACAGTGTGATGAACACAGAGAGACTAATCAGCCATAGCCACAGATGAAGAGTCATCAGGAGGGAAAGAGAATACAAAAGAAGAACTTTGGAGTAGCAAAGGGTCCTGCCTGGGTCCTCACCCTCCCTAAGAGGGTCCCTAGGAGGGGTCCCCATCTCCATCCCCCAGGAGATGTCCCTAAGGCCACCATGGATAGAGGGCATACCACCTGCCTGTTTCATCTATGCCACTTGGGGAGTGTGGGCCTTGGCATCCCACCTCCTGGCTGCCAACATGCTGACATCTGACACCTGAGAGAGCCCCTTAGCCTGAAGCCTGCATCGTGGACAGACATTTCTTGACTCTGATGACAGCCCTAGAATTGGTAGAAACATAGAATTGCTTGATTTGCTTGTATTGTTTTATTTTTGTCCTGTTATCACTGTGTATCAATAAATTTTCTCGAATGGAAAAGTCATGGTCAGTCTGTGGGTGGATCTCCTCCTGGAACAAGGCATATGGGTCCTAAATCCAGAGTCAACAGTCCTCACCGTTCTGCCAGGCTGGCCCAGGTCAGCACTGCTCCCCAGTCCACGACTACTCACCAAAATTCCTAAAGTGACCTCCAGCTGAAATACTTGCCTGCTTCTGGACTGATAACATGCATGGTTTGTACTGTATAAGTAGGTACAAAAGTGCTGCTTTAAAGTGAATTTATGGACTATTTGTGCTAAAACTTGAAGCAGTTTCAAAAAAGATAAAATGCATTGATTTTAGATAAATTAAGCCTATGAGTACCCACAGTACAAAGTTAGTGTTTTCAAATTTACTTGCCACTTCCATGTGCTCACAGAGAGCAGGGTCAGACAGTACGGCAGGGGGAGGGAGGGAGGAGCTGCACAGGGGGCCACATGATCCCCCCCAGATTTATTTTCCTTGTTATGAGAAATGGAACGTCTTATATTGAGGGTTGCTTTATTCAAATAAATATGGTACCATGTTATTATTAAAGCAGGAAGTGGACAAAGACAAAATGCATAAAAGAAAAGGGGGAAGAAAATGGGTAAAAGGGTCAAAGGAAGGAACAAACAGGATGGTTAGATGAATTCTTCAAGCCTGAGAACCTTTTTCAAAAACTATAGGTCCATGAAGCTCATGATTTGAGGCAGGAATTCCAGCAGATGGCAGAGCAGCCCAGTGCCGCCAGAGAGCAAGACTGAAAGCACTACCGGAGACATCAACTACGTAAACTTCGTAGAACTGCTGCACTCGAGTGGCTTGAGCAGAGGGCTGGGGAATCAGGCTGGGCTTTCTTACCTGGTTCTGTTTCCGACTTGCTGCATGACCTTGGATGGGTCATGCAAGCTACTGTGTCGCAGGCACCTGATGGGGAGGATAAGCTCTCACTTGTGATTTTTCAGCATGTGACATCCCCACTGTGTTCTGCAATTTGAGGGGGGAGGAAAATGGGAACTTGTTTTAGTGTCAACATCTAACAAATTTCCCTGCTTACATTTTGAATGGTTTAACTGCCTTTTGTAATGGAGTTTTGAAGTAAATGCTTAACAATACTTGTGAAACACTTCCAAACATCTGAGTGAAAAGTGCCAGAAATGATTGCCTATTATACACCACTCTCTCCTTGCTAAGCATGCAAATGTTCTAAAAAGAGTCTTGTTCTGTTGCCTTAAATATGTTTCCAACCTGATGTGGAAATTTCTCCTTTTAGCTACCGTAGTGGTGGCTGAGAGCTTGAGTGCCCGTGCCCACCTCGGAAGAATCCTGATATGAAGCCCTCTCCGTTTTGCTATCAGAATTGCACAGGACGTACTGTACTACTGCTATATTTACATGCTGTCAGGTATCCAGGTTATAGCCATATCAGTCTAGAGGAAAAAACAATCAGGGCTCATGGTAGAGGTGATATCTTTTATTAGACCAACAAGATTTTTGCAAAAAAATGTCTTTACTTGCAAGCTTTTGAGCACAACCCCCCTTCATCAGGCACTGGAGAAAAAAATTAATCTTTTCTTTTCTTTTTTTTCTCTTCTATGCCTGATGAAGGGGGTTTGTGTCCAAAAGCTTGCAATTAAAGATTTTTTTTTTTTTTGCAAAAAGTGTGATGGTCTAATAAAAAGGTATCGCCTATACCACGAGCCCTGATTGCTTCTATTTACATGTTGGAATTTGTTTGCAGGCAGGCAATGAGGCAGAATACCATTTCTGTCTCTCCCAAACTCTGCTACCTGACAATCTGGTTACCACGGTCTGCAGAAGGCAGACTCATCTGCCCCATCTATCTCTTCATGTAACCCTGAGTTGTAACCTGAGCTGGATACATTCCTGAGGGAGGTGGGAAACCTGCTTCCTCTGCCTACATGACTGGCATCACATGCCTGGGCAGGAGGCTTAAGCTCCCTACACTATAAGCAATGCCAACCTGACTGGCAGGGAGCTAAAGACCCTGGAAGTCTACCCAGCAACCAGTGATGCATTTCAAACTGGTTGGCTGGCAGCCAACAGTTGCTGGGCTTCACTGGATCAGGTAAATGAGGTCATAAGGTCTATATAAGTGAAGGAGGAGAGGCAGTAGCCATGATGAAAACTCAGAGAGAAGCTGGACCATCTGAAACTTGCTGTCTCTTTTGAAGCTCATGATCAGTGAGCATGTGACATTCTTACTGGGCTCTGCAATTTGAGGGGGGGAAAGCGGGAACTTGTTGAGAGCCTGCTGCCAGAGGGAATCTCCACCTGCCTCTGGATGATACTCGTGAGTAAGCTACCTGAGATCTAACTAGATGTATAGCTTGCAGTAACTCAGGTGCGTGATCAAATGCTGCCCAGCCACCCTGTTTGCTCTATGGGATTTCTTTGATACTACTCAACCCTGTACCCTATTCCAAACCTAGTCCTTGTAACCAATAAAATTCTCCTTTGTACCTAGCGTGGGAGACTTATTGGGAGTGGGTCTAGATTATGCCTTGGGGTCCCCTTGGTTTGGCTGACTAAGGGAGACTGCTATTTATGCTTCAGACTGCGGGAAGCACCCCACGTTTTTGTAGTCGTTCAAGTACCCTCAAGGACTACTAGGCCTGTGTTTCCCTGGGGTCACAGGACCAGGATCAGTCCAGACCCTGGGTGGTGGCAGTGTTACCCCCAGGCTAGCGGGTGTGCTCCAGGAAGGGGTCGGCCAGATGTGAGGTGCCCCCGGGGAGGCACTTGGAGGCTGGAAGGCAGTGAAGTGGGTGGCTCAAGTACCCTCTACTGTCCCACCATGAGGAGTAACTCTCATTGAATTCGGGCTTCTTCGTTGCTGGGCTTCATCACAGGGCAAGGCTATTTCTTGTTCACATGTGTAGTTTGCCTACCGACATCTTCTCTCACTCCATCTCTCTCACCAAGTTCACTGGCGAAAAGAGTAGCCAACATTTAGGGTGCGTCTCTCCTGAAAGAAAAACCTTTTAAAAAGGGAATACTTAAGTAAACACCAACTGAGTTTTCCTAGCTGAGAGAACATGCCCATTGTGACGCTGTCCTGGTAGGCTGGCCGTAGCCTTAGGGTATCTATTAATTGCTACTACCTAACACCACTGCCTGAGGCAAAAGTTTGAGCGTAAATAGCTAAATAGCTGCTGTTACAGCAAGGCCCTGTCCCACTAGGAAGGGCTGCGCTGAGTGATTTGTTGCCAAATGAATCAGCTGCAACAGAGAGATTGATTTTATACCTTTCAGCCATAGGGATTCTTCTCTTCTTTTCTTTTTTCCTCAGCCATTGGCAAAATGTTAATCCTTTCAGGGTTTTCTGTTCTATGTAGAAGACATCATTGACCAGCAGCATTAGGTATATAGAAATGAGGCTTTTCTTAAATAATTGCATGCAGAAGTCTGGGATCAAATTTACTGTGCAGCATATTTACATTTATGTTCACAAACCCCTGAGGCTGACATGTTTCTTTAGATGATCTGCTGTTGTCAGACATCAGAAATTTAGTACCTTCTTTTCCCTTCTAAATATTTTAAATACGCATTTTTTATAGTTCCCTGTGATTGCCTTATTTTTTAAAGAGATTTTGTCCTCCACGGAGTTTGCCATTAACAACTGAATCCAGAAAAGCACTTAAGCATATAGAGAGAGCATTGGGAGAGGAGCCAGTGGCGCAAGTATGGATACAGCAAGGGGGAGGAACAGCAACGGGAATTTGAGATGGGGGTCTAGAGATAAAAGGGCTATTGTGTAGCAATGCATGTACTCGGGAACCAGCGCCCCTTCCGGTAGACAGGGTACAAACAGGGACTAGTACAGACAGTCCCTGATGACAAGAGCTTTAATTCTAAATAGGCTTTATGTTCTTTCTTTTTCCTATCCCATAGTCTGACAAACAGAGGGGCCAATCATGTATTGCACTTTAATTCTGTATTGATCTGTACCCCATGTAGGGCCTTGCGCCATTCAGTTATGTCATCTAGCAACTTCCAGTGTGGTCAGCCTCGTGGTCTGGAGTCCTCTGTGCACTGGAGAGCATGGCCGTTCTGTTCATAGTGTTCTCCTAGGAACTGCTGTTCAGCTGATCATCCACCAACCCATTTCTCTACCACTTTTTCCAAATCACAGGTTTTCAGGGTAGACTCTTCCATCATGTATACATGGCCTCCATACTTTGTTCCTAGGTGTATGACGTTACATTTGGCAGCATAAAACTACATTGTCTGCTAATGCCTGACTTACAAAACAATCCAAGTCATTTTTTACCCTTGCTCTTTTCATTTTTAATCTCCCACCCCAAACTTTGTGCTATCTACTAGTTTTATAAGTCATGACTTTTTTTTGCTGTAGGCAACTCATAGGAATATTACATAGTAAAGGGCCAAGAATTAAACTTCTGCAGGATCCCACTAGAGAAACTTACCCATTCCTGATTTAGAGCTAGATTTTGAGACCTGTCAGTTGGCCAGATTTTAATCTATTTAATATGCCATCTTATTCTGTGGTGTTCTAGTTTCTTAATAAAAAAACATAGCATTCTCCTAATGTCTTGCATAGGCCTACCAAGCCAATGGGAGAAGGTAGCTGTAGACAGGTGGTTTTAACACAAAATATTATGAATCCTATCTTGTTTATTCATCAATAAAAACTTGTGTCTTCACTAAAGGCAATGGCAAAACTTCCCTTGATTTTGATGGGGCCAGGATGTCTCGCAGGGTGTCCACATACTAGGATTTTTTACCACTTTGTTTTGACAAAACTGTCAAAACAATAGATACAGAATCAGAGAAACATGTAGAAGATGATGGAGTAGACCCCAACAATGGCTCTGATAGGATTGGAAATGTCAAAGGGCAACAGTTTATGCACCAGAAGACATCAATGGTTGCATTGTGATTCTGGCAATGCACATGGGACTAACCCAGGGGTGGGCAAAATACAGCCCATGGGCCAAATCTGGCCCAGGGCTGGCCCTGCAGTGCACTGCCTGTCGCCAAATCTTGCCTACTTCAACCCAGGGCACCCCATGCCGCCATCCCACTAGCACCTACTGGCCCCAGTCCCCCCACAGTGTACACAGCTTTCCCAGCAGGGCTGTTTCCAGTGCAGCTACAGCTGCCCAGGCACTTCTTGGCTTCTCCCATCTCTGGCGATTCTTCCTTCTCCTCCTGTCCCTGCTGTGCCAGCCCAGGCAGCAGGTAGTGCAGGGAGGGGTGGTGCCCAGGGGGATGCATGTCAGGCACCACATGCTGAGCCAGACTGGGGGAAGTTGCAGCCAGGAGGCTCCTGCCCTAGCACATGGGGTCCCAGCTGCCTTCCACCCACTTGGCCCATCCTGCGAATGGTTGAGTGGGTGGGAGGTGGCCAGAAGCTGGAGATGTTTGATTTTAGTATATGATTTGTTTTTATCTATGGTTTGTTAAAATTATACCTTCTGAGAGATTTTGTATGTGGCCCTCAACAGCTCACCAAAACTCATTAAGTGGCCCCCCAGCCAAAATAATTGCCCGCCCCTGAATTAACCGCTCCTTGGAGGGAAGTTTGCTGTATTTGGCAATACAACAAACAAGAGTACAGCCATCCTGATATAAGCACCTGTGTGTCTGTGGAAAATGTCATGAAACTCTTCTGTTCGCTTCGTGTGGCAGAAGTTCGGGTTCCACGACTGCCTGTTTACACTGTTTCTGTACGACCAGGTCGGGCGCTCCAGATTCCACGCTGAACCTGACATCTAGCGCCAGCTTTCTTCCCCGTTGCACCTCTCCCCACTGTGAGCAGCCTTTGATTCCCTAAGTCATGAGTGTCAGCATACAATCCAAGGGCCAGATACAGCCTTTGGAAGTAGATCTTCTAGCCTGTAGAGCTTCTCTCTGTCCAGACAACTTGTATTTGGATCTGGCTTGTGGTGCTCCTTCCTGCAGCTCCCAGCTTCGCCATTCAGCATGAAAATTGGTGGTGGGGTGGCAAGTGATGGTAGCTTTAATTTCTACATGCTTACTGTTCTGACAATACTTCTGGCCAGGGTTTGAATTATGGGGGAGCTCAGCAGGACTGAGCCCCCCGTAAGAGGTGAGAGCACCACCCCCCATAAGATTTGAAAATCATAACTGGGGGGTGTCTCCAATTTTATGAGGGCATCATGATGGGCAGCCCAGTTTTTTTTGCAGACCCCCCCCTCCCCACCTCCCAGACTCAAAGTGTAATTCAAACCCTGATCCTGGCAGCTGCCAAAAGAAGCTCCGTGTGCTGCATCTGGAGGTGGGTCACCAGTCCATGAGAAGCCCCAGTGACCGGATCCAGACACCGCCAGTTCATTTGAGTTTGTCACCCTCCTCTAAATTGGGGTGTCAGACATGTGACCTGTGGGCTGGATTTGGCCCATAGAGCCTCTTTATCCAGCCCAGTAAACTACCAGTAGCCAACAGAAGTTAGGGGATACAGCCTGGGGAGAGTGGCTTGCTGAAAAATCCAGGACCTTTGAGGCCTGGTGGATGTGGTGATTTCCAGCAGGAAGGCAAGTGGGGGCTGACACTGCTCCAGTTGCCCTCCAGCTGCTTCACCTGCTATCATTGCCATGCCCTAAGTCCTTGACCCCTGGTCCTTGTTGCATGCCCTGTGCTGGAGCTGGAGCTGCTGCCACAGTATGGGACACCCGGCAGCAGAATGTCTGGCCCCATCCCAGGGTATATGGTAGGGGCTGGAGATGGAGCTGGAGCTGCTGCTGCCACTGACGTGCCCCAAGTTGGATCTGGATCTGCTGCCACTTCCTCCTCGTGCCTTATGTGAGGAGCTCCCTGGTTTGGATCCACCTGAAGGCACAAGTTGAGTTTGACACCCCTCCCTTAAATGATACTAGGATTCTTCAGGCTCAGTGTTGCTGTGGTCAGAGTATCTCAGGTGGTCAACAGCTGACTTCATAAAATGCACAGTAACATGCACCTGCCTGCTTGAGTAGTAGGAACATTAGTCTGTGGCTGCCTGAAAAAGAATCTCTCTTTGTGTGATTTTCTTCTAAGCAGTTTCTATTCAGAGGTGGCTAAATGGAAGAAATCTCTTCATAATATACTTAGATTTCCTATTTGGAATGTAATGCAAAAGAAATAGGTTCACAGATCACTTGGTCACATACTGTTTAGGCTCAACAGAGAAAAAGCCCTGTTTGGGGTATTTGCATGCAGTCATACATCCCTTAATGAATTACACAGTTAGATACTACTATAACATTCAAACTGGGTGCTCCTGTTAATATAAAGGTAGCTCGTACCTCCCGCTCATATTGTGTATGCTCTTCTCTCTGTGCTATAAAAACCCATGGATCTCTCCGGTAAATATACTCTATGGCGCTGTGTTTCAGAGTATCAGTTGTATGCTTGTATATAGGTGCTGGGGGCAAGGGGAGAAACGTGTATCCTTCTAAGCAAAACTCCTGCTTGCAGCCTGCTGGAAAATGACAGTGTTTCTCAGGTTAAATCTCACTGGATCTTCAGCTCCATCTGTTGCTATTTCTTTCCTCTCCTGTCATTCTCACACACTGAAATACCAATTATTTGATAGCTTTTCCTAAGGCAAGGGACCAGGGTGGGGGGCTTGCTCCGGATTATTTGTAGACTAGTAAATAAAGGGGCCCTATTTCTAGTTTAAGCACTTCATTTTTCTTGTTACTTTTCAGCATATGTTTTAATTTAGCACGTGGTAGCTGCGTGGCTTGCAAATGGCTCAGTGGACCTGCGTACTATAGCAATTTCATGTCAAGCATCTGTCTTTTCAGCTGAGCGTGTCATGTTCGAGAAGTGATTGGGTAATATTTTTAAAGTGTCTTTAAAAGGAGATAAAATTGGATAGTTTGACCTTGCTATTTTTCATTCTATTAGACAACTAGAGGCATTCTCTCAATTCTGTTTTATGACAGAATAATTTGCCTGTTATAGGCAGTGAGTCAGTGATGGTAGAAGAGAATTCCTGGGCTGTACGGGAAGCTTTAATAAAACCCAGGATTCTTGTTTTTCCAGAAAAAAAATGGCACAGCTGCTCCTGTAAGTCTCAGTGCACAACAAAATAAAGAAATAGAAATGCAGTGGTTAATTACTCAATTGCAAGCCCTTAAGTGATGGATGAGAGAAAGCAAGCCAGATAATCTGTGTAGTTTTACAGCAGTAAAACATTTTTTCCAAGCATTAAACTTCTTGAATCTTGAGCAACTAAATGAAAAGCTGGCTCCTGAATTTTTGTACATCCTGTCAGAGATATGCTAATGAAGAAGCTGCCTGTCAGCATATAGCACCTAAATACTTTTAAAATCCCTTTTTTCCCTTCCTGGTCCATTGCTGCTCTTAATTCTGTTGTAATTCAACATGTAATCTTTTTTTTTTTCTATCCAAAGGCTGTGTTTATGCCATTCTCTCTATCTATGGGTGAAATGTAGAAATGTTTTTTAAAAAATGGCTGGGGCTAGCCACGAAATGCACTGATTCGACTTTTTCTGACCAGCATCTACCAGCAGGACTCCTGGAAAAGAAGATTTGATAGAAGGAGTTACTTTACTGGTGCAGGGAGGTGATGTCAGTGAACGATGTGAAACTTAAAATTAGGGTTCTATAACATGTTTTAAGAGAAATAGAAAACTTTCAAACTGCATTACAGGCAACCCCCGCTTAGCGCTCTTAATTGGTTCCTGAAAAACTGAGTGTTAAGCGAAACGAGCATTAAGCAAAACCGAAAGTATTTGACCACCCAAGATGGCGACTGCGAGTGTTATCACGAAACTCAGCGAGCGCTAAGTAGAAATCAGGTATCAGTTTCAAATGAGCGTTATAGCAAAATAGAGCTAAGCAAAACAGTATTAAGTGGGGGTTGCCTGTACATTTGGAGTCTCCTCTTCTAGCCCCCACCTCTCACCTGCAGAAGGTTTTTGAGCTGGTGATTAGTACTTCCTATCAGGAGGAATCTGGTGTGTTTTATTGTAGGTTTTTGCACTGTTCCTTTGTGGCCAAAGCCCTCATTTTTGGGACTGCAAGGTTCAGCTTGGTTTGTGGCAGTTTTGAAGCACTCACTGCCACGAGGAGCCAGGGGGCATTTCGTCGGTTCCTTTCACTCACCTGGACTGGGCTGGGCCAAGGTCAGAGCCAGAGCTAGCGTAAGTGTTGCATACAGATACAGAGGGCAATTGTTTAAGATCCAACCTGGATATGATTCCAGAGAGTTATAATAATAAATAACTGTTAGTTCAACACAGGAGTGTCCACACTGTTGTTGTTGAACTTACAACATATCCGTCACTGTTAAGGAACATTTGTCACTTCATTAAACTTGAGCTGCTCCATAGCTATTCTGGTTTTTGCTTAAGATACAAATCATGCCATCATATTTATCTTAACTGGAGGACACCAGTCCTCTTGAGCATGAGGCTCCCTTGGTTCATGGTTAATGCTGTAACAAACTGTTAAGCCAGTGCTGCAGGGTGCTGGTTGTAGCCATGTTGGTCTAAGGACATAGGTAGGCAAGGTTCTTTGGGTGGATATGATATCTTCACATCTGTCCCAAGAACCTTGCCTGTTAAACCTATGTCATGCTTGGCCTGGAGTTTGCAGCATTGAAGTGTAGACCAGGAAAATAGCCTATAGAGATAGCAAGCAACATAAAAATAAATTCCTTACCCCAAAGATATTGCTCTTCAGCCCATGTTAATACTCTTCCATCCAGCCCTGTACAGAAGGCAATAAGATGAGGAACTCGGTGCCAGGTGCCAGTCTGAAGCGGTTTCTTAGCTAGCAGCAACTTCTGCCCCCCTGACAGATTCCAAAGGCAATAATTTTTGTATAGGGTATATAGATGCCATAGGATTTGTCATTTCATTAGGCTGCTAATAGCTTTCACTGGTGCCTGTTTGTGACCGAAGGGAATTAATGCGATATTCCACTTGGGTACAATTGATTCTGAGAACATCCATCCAGTGAACCTCACGTGCCTTTCTTTCCTAGCAGAACAAAGGAGTGTCTCTTTGTAAATACTCCTCTCCATACTTTTCAAATATCCCATTTGAATCACGAATCTATGCTACTGTTATGAGGGCATCCTCTCAGAAGCAAAAGAGCTAGGATAGCAATCACTGCGCTAGTCATTTTTAAATACTAGGTATTATTGCTATTTATTTATCTATTAAAGGGACCTTTACTTAGAACTAATTATAGGGATAGGTAGCTTCCTGTAATTTCAGTTCTAAAACCAGTTTTGCCAGTTCTGAAGCAATTTGAGGCTATTGCGCTTTCAGCTGATTAATTATCCCCTAGACAGGCACTGCATCTGCAGACTCAGAAACTAATAAGAGCTATTTCTAGACCTATTTTCTAGGAAAAGATGGTTCCTTCAAAAGAAAGGCTCACCTTGGCCTGGTTTCAACATTTTTGGTGTCTCCTTGAGGGCAGAAAGCAATTATGCTATGTAGTAATAAAACTAGAAGACTTAAAGGCAAATTTGCTATGGTAGGCACTTTTAGCCAGAGAGTGGACAAAAGTATGGGTAGAGTATTCTACCATGTGGCGCACAACTGCTCTTGTCTGCTTTGCAGAGGGGTGGCCTATGAAGGTACAGGTTAAAGAAAAACTTGATCCCAAGAGATGGTTGCTAATGTCACTGCTGACCCTAGCATGCAAGGAGCTGTCTGTCAGATTCAGTCTGAATCTGCTGTTACGTCCCATTTCTGTAACAGAGAAGATAGTGGCAGCAATATGCTGCATACTTTTGCTAGTTGAGTTACATACCACCTCCTTTCTAGGAGCTTCATTATATATTTCTATAATATTGGGAATGCCTTCCTGCATGATGCTTGACAGAAAACATGTCTAATTTCATGACTGGACCTGCTCTTCCTGGCAGTGAAGTTCCTTGGTAGGGGGTGTGAAGCCTTTAATTAGCTTGATCAGTGCTTCTGGGTAAGCCTAAATTCAGTGGTCCTCAGTGACAGTAGAGTTATCCCAGAATACAGTGCATTGTAAAACAGATTACAAAATAGGATTTTGGATCTTTTCTTCACCTAAAAATGTGTGTAATTAAATATTAACTATAGGCGAGATCTGACTAATATATTCAATTGCTAATGAGTCCAAATAAGTCATGCTGACTTAGACTAGCTAAAGATTGACCCTGACTGTTTTCTTGATTTGATATGGAAAAACATTTTACTCTTGCTTCTAGGCACCACTTGAATAAATATTTCTGGGTAATGCTTATTCAAGAATCAGAAATGAAGAAGGGGAAGGGTGGCTTTGGCAAATGCAGTTAGGTAGGTTATTAGCTTTCACCTTAGTTCAGATGTTTGGGTTCAAACTGCACTTCAAGCTATGAATGAAAATGAGGGTCATGGTTTCAGGGCTGATTATTAGTACATTAGTTTCACATCTCATAAAACTGCAGCATAATTTGATGCAAAGAGCGGTGGTGGCCTCTTCTCCAGGGAGTCAGAGAATATTGCAACCATTGCAGCCTTGAACAATGCCTGCATCTGCTCCATGCTGGGCTTTAGTTAATGTGATTTAGAGTGTGTGTGTGTGTGTGTGTGTGTGTGTGTGTGTGTGTGTGTGTGTGTGTGTGTGTGTGTGTGTGTGTGTGTGTGTGTCTCTCTCTCTCTCTCTCTCTTTCTCTCCAATTGTGTTTAGACTCTTAACCCATTCCCTTGACTATGACAATGAGTAAGAAAAATAAATCTTTCTCCACAGGGGTCTTTGTTCTATATTAGGGCAACTGACCATTGTTCATAAGCATTCAGCGTGACTACTAGGGCCTCTGGGGTGAGGATACTGCCTGCTTATGCTTGCCAAACACTTGGCATATTTGGGATGTGACTTATATAAATATAGTTAAAATTAAAGGAATATTGCTTAGATTGCAAAAGTTAAGAAATCTTAGTTTATCTCCACAGTGAATCTAAATCCCACCTTGGGCTTCAGGCTCCTGTTTTTTTGGTCAGGTAACAATTGCTTTTCATAGGATCCATGTTGGCAAAGTGCGTGCCTTCAAAGGGCCACCGTCGATGCAGTAGCATACCGAGATGAGCAAGATGGTGACTGTTTTCAAGGGGAGGGTGCCTTTAATAAACTGCCTGTGGCAAGATGTGAGCGAGTGGTTGCCAAGGTAAAGCTCCCAGAGAGACCTCTTCAAGCAAGCAACCAAGCAAAAAAAGCTTGTGGAGCTGCGGTCCAGAACTTGGTGCCGTGGGTGGAAGGGGTGCTCCCCTTGGAGGGCTCCTACTGCTGCTCTCTGCTAGGATGCGAAAGTTAACATAGGCTCCAAGCCCATCGAGCTCTTGCGTTTGTGTCTCCAACAATCGAGTCCATGTTTGGGACGCAGGTTTGGCTCTGACGTGGATAAAAAATGTGTACCTGTTCAGTACGTATCAGTAGCAGTTCACCACACGTGGTCTCAAATGCACCAAAAGGAGCTCAGTGAAAGAGTTAGGCACATCCTGGCCCAACTGTGAGCAGAGCTTGTCCTTGAACCATCGCTTCACTTGGACGAGCTGAGGCAATTGCAGCCCAAAGTGATGTGGCTTCAGGGCCACTTTTAAAGGCAGACTGAAACAGTCTCATGCTGGCTCTGTCTTTTGAAGGCAAGCTCAGTATATAATCAGCAGCACGTCGGAAGCCAGTAGAAATCTTTGGGTGTGTTACGTTTTGGCAGCATTACCATGGGATCGCTCAGGGAATGATTCTTTAGGAAGTACTGCAGTCTGGTGGGTTTACCTAACAATTGGTTGTCACTTCTGTTCTTCCATGTCCTCCCCTCCCTGTTTTCTGTATCATTAACATTTGAGGGAACTTTTTCTAAAAGCATCTCCTGTGATGGCATGGTGAAATAGAATAGCTAGATGGATGCATCAGGTAGATAAGCAACACCCCTTTCGTATGCTGCTCTTTTTCTTCCTGTTTCTGGAGCAACCGAACCTCCCTGCATTGCTCCCACTGCTGCAGTCAGGCTGCACAGTGCAGCTGAAACAAAGATGCTCATTGCAATGTCAGGCGGTGGCCAGGCAAAATATTTGTTAGGTGCGTTTGTACAATGAACACCTGCAGGTTATTTTGCGCATGTTTGATTGTAGATAGCTGGATACATCATCCTGATAAATATTATAAAATTAATTAAGTTTCCATAAATATTTTTAAGCAGTACTTCTCTCACTTGGAAATGTTTGCCGTTTTGTACTTCAACTAACAAACCAGCATGCCTCAAAGTTTTAAAGGATGGAAGCATTTCAAACTCCAAGTCACTTGAACTGCTTTCTTGAATGACCTTTTTTTGCCTCTGATCATTGTCCTTTTTAGAGGCTCACAGGCCTTCACGTTTATAATCTGGTCTTGTATTCTGAGCATTTCTTACAGTTTTTGAAGCAAGTGGAAAAGTTTAGATGAGCAAAATGTCCTCATAGCAGAAGGCATAAACTGACTAAGAATGTGTTACCTAGATTACCATATCATAGTGCCTAGGGTCAGAAGGGGCCTAGAGCAGGCCATCTAGTCTGACCCCCCGCCAATGGCAGGAACGAGTGCCAGGGGCACAGGACCCCAGCCAAGTACCTATCTAATCTACTCTTAGACGCCCAAGGAAGGAGCAAGATATAGTAGCAACAATTTATCATTAGCAGGGATCCTGGTTTTCTCCATTTAAAAATCCCAAATTCTATGATAAAAATTGCAAATTCTCTCATTAAAAAAGCCAAAGCCTATGTTTTGCTGCTATTAAAATGAAATGCCACTATATGGGCATGTCTACGTGTCACTCTACAGCAACGTAGGAACATGCTACATCGTCACACAGCGCACTAGAGCAACGTAGCAATCACATGGTCTACATGTGATTGCCAGCTACACTGCCATAGCAACGTGCTCCCCAGGTATAGCGTGCCCATATAACCACCCACAGCAATGGCACCATACTGTGATGCACAGACACCCCCTATATATAGGTATCAGTTCAACAGAATGTTCTGTTCATGTGTTTACAATTGTAAAGCAAATTGGAAGCCTACCAGTGCATCAATCACTATTACAAAATATAAGGTATTCTAAATACCTATACATTTTGGCATTTGATTTTGGGTTTTTTTTATCATGGAAAAGCAGAGCTCCTTTGCTCACCAGAACATGGGTCCAGCTTTGGCTGTCCCTCTGCTGCTTTGTCGTGCTGAGCAGCCCTGATATGCTGGTGCTGGCCTGCCCATGCTTTTGCCCCTCACGTTCCACACCCCTCCCGACCTGCTGGTGCCCCTCTCTCGACCAGCGTTCCCTCTAAGCTGTGTGGTGCGTGCGCCTGGAAAACGCAGATCTCTGCTGAGAACCCATGTGTGTCATAGTTTCATAGTTTCATAGTGCCTAGGGTCAGAAGGGGCCTAGAGCAGGCCATCTAGTCTGACCCCCCGCCAATGGCAGGAACGAGTGCCAGGG
>JAGPOW010000729.1:19256-54860 GCA_030014935.1 Caiman crocodilus | reverse complement strand
AAGAAATAATGGCCACAAGCTAGCAGAGAGCAGATTTAGACTGGACATTAGGAAGAACTTCTTCACAGTTTGAGTAGCCAAGGTCTGGAACGGGCTCCCGAGGGAGGTGGTGCTCTCTCCTACCCTGGGGGTCTTCAAGAGGACGATAGCTAGGCATCTAGCTGGGGTCATTTAAACTCAGCACTCTTTGCTGCCTATGCAAAGAGTCATCGGGGGTCGGACTTGATGATCTATTGAGGTCCCTTCTGACCCTAACATCTATGAAGAAAGGTATTAGAGTCTTACGCAGGCTAGATGTGTTTGTGTGTGCTGGGTGTTGGTTGTAGCTGTGTTGGTCTAAGGACGTAGGCAGGCAAAGTTCTTTGAGTAAATGTGATATCTTTTATTAGACCAACTAAATAGTTGGAGAAATTGTTCTTTGCAAGTTTTCAGGCACAAAGAAGTGTGTTTGTGCCCAAAATCTTGCAAATAACATTTTTTCTCAAGTATTTAGTTGGTCTAATAAAAGATATCACATTTACCCAAAGAACCTTGTGTACCTATATGCACAGAGGAATTTATAGAGAAGTGATTCTCAAACTTCTTAGAGTCAAAGCACCTGTTGTTAGATTCGAAGAACCTCTCAGAAAATGCCACCTCTTTGCTTTTACGTATTTTTGACTACAGAAAAATAATAGAGTGATTTTTCTTTTACAAAGAGCTCAAAGATCACAACAGATTAGAATATTTTTAACACTATGACTTTAACACTTTTGTGTAAAGGACTGAGAGGGGGAATTTGTTCTTTCTTAAACAGGTAAATCTGGTGTTTCTCCACTGCATACACGAGTACTGGTCAGGGCAATAGATTCTACTGTCTCATATTGTCTTTGGTTAAGTGACAGAGCCTCCCCTGCAGTTTCTCCCACTGCTTTCCCTGATGCCGTGGTGCCAGGGACAATTTTAAGATTAGCCTTTAATAATTAGATTATATACTTGGAAAAATATAACAAATTTATAATTGTCTATGTATAGCGTTTAATTTTTTGTGGTGTCATATTAAGTTTAAAGTTGTCTTGGTTTTGGGTAAATACGGTAATTCGTGCTAAATTTCTCACTGAATAGATTATGTAATGACAATGGTTAGGGTCACTTCTGGCTTGGTTTTTTAAAAAGAACAAAAAACCAAAACAAAACCAGGAGCTTACTGCTGAAAAGACTATAACCTTATTATCTACCACCTGAGCAGTCTTGACAACTTTTGTGACTTGATTTTAAGTCAATAATAGCGTCTGTCTTAAAGCTCTAGCTCCTAGACTCATGCATTTATGAGAGGAGTTTAAGTTTGCATTGCCTTTTTTTCTTCTTAATGGAAGTTTTTGGCCCTCCTGGTAGCATAGAAAATCTTGAAAACATGAACCATGTCGGCCTGAGAAAGAGGACAAATAGAAAGAACCTCAGATGTATTAGGTTTAAAAAAATGTTATGAGTTTTAAATGAATCCCATGATTTTTGGTAACCTGACTCAAAGCATTTGAAATCCTGGGTTTCACAGTACTATCTCAGGTGTATTTTCTTTGCATTACATTTCAGTGAATGATCCATCAAGGTGGGAATTATCCTAAGTTGGCACATTTATACTGTTCCATAAAATAGCATGGCTTATTCTAATGCCTGTACAAATGACTCTAGAAAGTCTTGGTACTTAGTTCTCGCTGTGCATCTTTGTGAGTTTTCTCTTTTGCTCTAGTTACTAGCAGGGTGTTGGTTTCCTCCTTTTTTGCTTCGAGGAAGTTGAGTTGCTCTTGGAACTTCAGGATTAAAACAATCAAAGGAAAAGAAGATACAAAAAAGTACTTTAAAGAGAAGTCCTGGATAGCTAAGGTCCTGATTAGATAGTTTTCAGGAAAGCTTTTCTGACCTTTGCCCATGTTAAACTAGCAGTTAGGGGGGTCAGAGTGGGCATGGGAGCACTGACTGGTGGTGTAGGGTTGACAGCTCTCCCGGCAAGGCCCACAGGCCGTTCTGCAGGAGCAGCAGCCAGGGTTTTACTTCAAGTCCCTGTATCGGGTAACAATCTCCCTGCAACTCCCCCCCTCTCCACCCATTACCTCATTTCTCCTCCTGTTCACCCTCTCCTGCTTGCTGCTGCCACGGTCCACGCTATCCTTAGCTGATAGCGTGGGTTGGGGCAGTGGTGAGGGACAAAGGTCCAGAGTTGCTCCTGTTCTGCTTGTTGTGCACATGGAGCCAGGGAGCGTGGCCGGAGAGTGGCAGCAGGCTCCGTTCCCCCATCCCTGCTCTCAGGCTAGCGGGGGACACTTGGGCAGGGAGGAGGGATCCACTCACTGCTGTTGTCCCTGGCTGATCCTGGCTCCAAGCCCGGAGAGAGTGGGCAGGAGCAGCTCGAGCTGCCCGCACAGACTGCAGCTCCCGTGGGGTAGGGAGGGAAGGGGAGCAGAATGGCGGGAGGGTTGGGGCGCAATTCTTATCTAATTCGGATTCTTAAAACAAGTCTCTGGCTGCTGCTGCCGGCTGAACGAGGCATGTGCCTGTGTCGCAGCACCCCTTCTGGGTCTGCCCCTGGAAGCAGTTTTACCAGGCAGATTTTGATAGTAGAGCACGATCGGCGCTGTGATAGGGAGCCAAAGGCTCCTGTTGTTTTAAGGGGACACCGATTTAGTTGTGTGGGGCAGGCAGCTGAGCAAAGGCCGGTTGCTAGAAAGCAAGCTGGCCAAAGACGACGGAGATGGGGGCTTTGCAGGGAACGGCTGTCGTGGAGCTAGCTGCACTGCACTCAGCAGCCAAGGCGGGGAGGCTGCAAGCTGCTGGGTTAAGCTGCAGCAGAGGAGGGCAAAATCGCCATTAAGCAAAAAGGGAAGTCCCCGCACGCGTCTGGGAAGCCACGTGATGGAAAGCGGAGGTGCTGCAGGGCATGTAAGTCCAGTGTCCGAGGCAGAGGAGGTCATCTGGCCCTGCGTGCGGCAGGGAGAGGAGATCCTGAGGAGAGGGGCTGTAGGGAATCGGCCCTACAGCCCCCTGAGAGACCTAATGGGGAAGGATGGCGTGTGGTGTGGTATTGACCCAGGGTGGGAGTGGACATTAGTTGGGAAATGGTTTGGTTATATTTGTGTTGTGTTTAAGTGAAACTGGAGGACCAGGTTGTGGCTGTGGAGGAGGACGGAGACTACGAGAGGGCGTGGAGGATGACTGGTGGGGCACTCCATGGTGGTAGCCTAGCCTGGGGTCGGGGACCCAGAGGGGTGAGGGACAGAGAGAGACCAAAGCCAAGAGAGCCGAGGCCCGTGTAGCAGAGCTGGAGCACAGGAAGGGATGCAGCCAAGTCGGGGCCAGTGCTTGGAGACAGGCAGAGGCTATGAAAGCTAAAGCCTGGGCCGAGGGGCTGAAGCAGGAACAGGACAAAGTGCCCAGGGACGAGCTATGGCTGTGAAGCCCAGGGTCTAGTGGGCTGATAGGGCTGGAGGGCCTAGAGAAATAAATCCAGGCAAGGTTGGAGGCCCAAGGGAGTAGGCTGAGCCTTTCCAGGGATAGTATTTTCTTACAAAGGCCAGGTGGTCTTTTCTTCACTGGAGCACATGAAGAAAAAAAAGCCGTATATTTACTAAGAAAATGAGTAGCAAGTGGTATCATTTTTCAGCATGGGCTCTATTGTGGGTGCCAGCACAGCAGGGTGCAGAGACAGCTCTTGGTTCTCTGTTGAAATCACGCTGACGCGGGAGGCAGGGATGTGGAAGAGGTCTGTGCGGACTCGGCTCTGTGACAGGTCGGGGCAGGGCCACGGGGCACCGGTGCAGAGTAGCCGACCACGGGGCAAGTGCTAGTGTACGTCCTCGTGGTGGCAGGGCTAGCAGAGACCTATTTCGCAAAGGAGTCTGGGTTGCTAGCGGACAGTGACCGACTCGAATCAATAGGGGGACTGGCACGGGAAGGTCAATGCACTAGTCTAACCTAAATCAATTAAGTTAGATGTCAATCCAGATCTATCTTAGACCCAGTTCCGCCATTTTTAGACCAGTCTGTGTGTGCCACACTTCTGTTCCAGGTTTAGACCAGTTTATGGTTTAGACCAGCAAAAATAAACGTCTGTACCTGGACTTTGTGAATGCCTTAGATGTTTTGCAATGTTTTGATTTTAGAGTCCACCACTAATCTAACTAGCATCCCTCTCTTCTACAGAATAATACCTGTGAAAGAGCCAGTCTCTCCACTGTGATAAGTGTCTAACTCTATGAGATTTTGAGTGCTTCATGGACAAAGCTGAATGTCCTCCTTAGTTCCTGCAGCTTCTGGTGGACTGCAGATGGAGATCAATCTTTTCTTGATTCCTGCGCATCTGCATTAGCGAAAGTGTCAGACCATTTCAGTGAAGGGGAGAGTAGGTTGTTTGGACCCAAGCCTTCCCTCGCTTGCATCTAGGAACTCTGCAGACGCGACTAGATTTACAGCAGTGTAAATCACAATCAGGCCCACTGAATTTGCAAGTTGCGGAGTGTCGTAAAGAGACCCAACTTTTCATGTAGCAATGATGGAAGAGGCAAGCAGCTAAAAGTGTCCATCTGGCTTCAGCAGGTGCATATTGTTTTTAGTGTGTTAGGCATAATGTACAGTACAAACTTCTGTAAAACACGTAGCAGTTCAGTGGCCAGGGCAGCATTGAAAAGAACATTGCTTCTGACAAGAAAGACTATCCTGCCCTTTCCAACTAAATCAGCAAAACAAAGAAAGCAAACCAATTGTGGCTCATCGCACCTGTGGGTTTCAATCCATCTTGTATATTCGAGCAGGCTACCTCTGGCCTTCACGGCTAACTGGAAATGATTACTGCGCTGTTGATGAACCCACCACATCTGTGGTTCCAAATGTTTATCTATATTCACTGCTATTGAAAAGTGCTGAAGAAGCGGCACTGGCAAAAGCTTGATAACTTGGAGAGGCCAATGCCACATTGGTATATATCTGTTCAAGAAACACATTTAGTATGCAGTGAACCAAATCTGATCAGAGAAATTGAGTAGACACTTCAGTCTTATTAAATATGTGCCCAGGAGCAGGATGAACTTGTTAAAATCTCTGATACTTATGCCCCCAAAGGCAAAAACTACAATAGGAAATGATCCTTATTAAAAGAATAGAGACCAAATCTCTTTTCTGAGAGTAACAATATTTTGCTGCAGTGTGGCTAGCTGGTTTATCACGGTTTCACTGATGTGTCTTTTGGGCTCGATTCCCTAAGGCATTGCTCCAGCATTATGGTAGCACAATTCACTGGCTTTAGTGGAATTATACCACAGTAAAACTGTAGTGATGAAGTTGTGAAACAGACCATTGTGCTTGGTAAGGCAACCTAAACATTTGTTACTGAGCAATGGTATTTCTTGCTGCTTGACAAAGTAGAGAAATGAGGCACTTGGGTTTGGAAAACAGTCCCCCTTCCTTATTGTCTAATTTGTGGTAATGTTTTTGAATGCATAGACCCTACAGTTAATCATGATGGTGTAGCACAGTGGGGGATAACCTGTGTGGTAGATGTGTCACAAATTAGCCCCACAGCTTCTTTGTGTGCCACTCCGGTCACCTTCCTCTGTCTAATTTGTTGCTCTGCTTTCTGCTCCCTACTCCATGCTTCCTGCCTGATCTCCTGCTCTGCTTTCTGCCCGGTCTGTTTCTGCTTTGCCTGTCCCTTCCACGATGTGCTGTGTGCCCCACACAAAGGATGTCAGTGCCACTTGGGGTACCTCAGGTGGCCACCCCTAGTGTAGCACATGTTCAAACACCCGGCCCGATCCTGCAGAACAATGTCAGTAGCTTCCACTGGACTCCAGAAACACAGGGAGGTCTGCCTCCATGGATCATTTTATACATTCTTATCAGTAAGTAGTGTAATATTTAAGGGTATGACTGCACAGCTAAATGAAGGTGTGAATATATCATGTACTAGAATATCTGTGCGGACTTAACCAAGCTAGCATAACAGTAGCATGCTGTCTGAAGATGTGACAGAGTGGGCTTTAGCATGTGCTAAATCGAGTAATTGTACTCGAGTACAAACTTTCCAGGGACCCTGCATGTGCTAAACCTCACGTCACCACATTTTTACTGTTGTTGCTATTCATGCTTGCTAGATAAAGTTAACACAGGCATGATACCATCTGTTACAGTCACATCTTCATTTTACAAGCATGGATATATAAAAGAGGTGTCACAAAAACAAACCTGGAAAAGGAAGAAGAGAGATGGTCCAGCTGCAACTGAGGGTGAAATATGGCTTGGAAAAAGTGTTACTGAAGATAATGTACGAGGAAGAAGGGACACAGCTTAGCTGTTCAAACCCAAATTGAGTTTGCTGGCTTAAGAGTTGGAAACTATCTTGTAACTTGTAAACCTGGAAAAATTAATATGGAAATTGGAAAGAGAATGTTTTACTGCCTCGCAGACTCAAGTTGCTCTGTAACTTTTGAGTCCCACATGAGGCGCACACAAAAACAAATGGGTTTAGAACAATTATTCTAAATTAAACTAAATGCAGAAGTGGTAAAAATGATACTGAGTTCTCATGTGTGCACCATTGCTTAGTCCAGCTCCAGACTTGTACGCCTGTCTTCATAATTAACATAAATTCTAATCAATATCTGAACAAACTAAAATACAAATTCCCTCATGACTGTAGGATGTATTTGCAAATCTAAAATGAAAGAGCTGTGTCACGCCTATCCTAATTTTGAAAATTATGAGGGTTCTGCTGGAAACTTTGCACTTGGCTGTGTCCATCCTTATGTGGGTGGGAGCTATTTATGAATTAGACACTGTCTAATGTCACACTTGTTGTTCTCCTCTGAGTCAAAGAACCCAGCAACTTTTAACACAAATAACAGTACTAGAAAATTGGGCTCATCCACCCACACCTTCTCCTGCATTAGTTAGTAGAGCTCGTCTTATACAAAATGGAACAGACTCTTGCTCTTTGTCAAGGCAAGGCAGAAGAACCAAGTTCATCCAGGGTGGAAGGTGCTTGCTTGAAGGCACAGTGGAGTTGATAGCCTTGCTGTTTTCACTCCCATTCCTACTGCTGGAAAAAAGTCCAGACCATCTTAGTACATCAGAGGCATAACTGATAGGGTTTACACCCTGGCATTTCCCAAGAGGGGAGGGGAAGGAGGCTGAGCCTCAAGTCCCCCTACCTCTATTCTGGTGCCCTCCCTCTCCTTAGTCTGAGCCCTGGGGCTCATGCCCTGTTCTCCCACCCATCGTTACACTGTTTGGATACAGTAGTTGCAGAGGAGAAGACAATGAATAAATTATGCTCTCATTTTAAGATGTTCCTGAGGCCAGAGTTGGTGCATAGTGGTGGGGCTTAGTGGAAAACCTTAGACTGTTGCTACTTATACCGCATCTGTTCTGTGAATGGACTGACGGTCTTTACGTCGGTCAGTCCAGTGCCTTTCACAACATTAAAATGACTTCAAACATGTTCTGAAATCCCACCCTTCTCCTTAACTCCTACAAATCCAAGTGGTGACGTTCAACCACAGTCCTTATCACAACCATTTCCTATGGGCTAGAGTATCTAAAGTAGTCAGGATGAGTCTTTTTAGTGCTTAGCACTCGCAGCTGGGCCAAAAGAACACAGCAAATGCTCAACTCCCTTGAGAATCTGGACCATTTACTTTCATACCTGAATGGAAACTAAGGCTCTCGGCTTATTGATAATGAATGACTTGCTTTGGAAACTCTGGCTCTGTTTGTCTCAGACACTGTAGATTAAGAAAGAAAAACTGCTAGCTCATTATTGCCGTGCTAATTGTTCTTATTGATCATTATCTGCTTAACTTCAGGGCTAGGGACAGATATTACACACAAAATGATTTACGTGATCAGAAACTGTTTTAAACCTGTAACAGAACAGACATTCATTGCACCTAAACTAATTTCAAAATAGCTGAAACTGGTCTGAGATGAATCTGGCTGAATGTAGTATCAGACTTAACTGATTGAGCTCAAACCAGTTTATGCAATGTCTGTCTCAGTCCAAGCCGTCCATTGCTTGTTCATGCAGTTGTCCAGTATACTTAAGCCATCTTGTCCTGGTGGGTGAGGGGAAGGCAGATTTTTCATTGACAATATCATTGTGAAACTTTTATGAATGAGAAAATAAAGAGGACAATCATGGTTCATTTCAGCAAAAGACACTGGTGAATCATTTGCATAAAACCCTGCCTGTGGGAGGGCTAGTTTTGGAGTTGGCGGCTAGTGAGCCCCAGTCCTTGACCTCCTGCTTCTTGACCTGACCTTCCTTGGCCACAGCAACTGCATCTTGAGGACAGACCAAAACAGACTCCTACTGGTTAGGAAATAAAAGGCAGAGTATACCACTGGTGGGATGTACAAGAGGCTGATTCTGCTAATTAGAGTGGCGCTTAGTAGTGTGTCTACATAGTTAATTGTCTGGTGTCTTCATTTCTAACTGAACTGGGTTTTGAGGGACTTAGTGTCTGTCATTTACTGCTCTGTTGGGCTGAAAATCTGCACATAGCTTATTAACATGGTTGCAATATTTTTTTATAACTATTTAAAATGGATTCAAGTTTATTAGATTTTAAGCTAAACCAAGGGAGGAAAAGCCTCATAAACTTTGAGGTTTCAGAACACTTTTTTTTGTTAGCCTTGTGAGCAAAACTGACTTCATTTAGAAATAGGCTGTAATGTTAGAGACTGATCCTGCTCTATCCTTTCTGTGCTAACGAGCTGGGTTAGAGTTCCTTGGCCCAAATGGGTCACAGGCCTGCAGAGCGCTATGGAGTTTCTGAGGAGACTGAAACCCTTGGGCTTCAGCTGTCACACTGCTCTGCTGGCCAAATAGTTTCATCCCCTCCTCTGCGGTGGAGTCCAAGATATACAGCAGTGGTGCATGATGATGCGGGAACCAGTGACATCTGTGTAAGGGTGGGTCTCCCCAGCTGGCTAAAAGCTGAGAAAACTATATTTTTTTATTTAAATGTATAAAGCATTGAGAACTGCTTGTTTGAATACTCTAAATGCCTCACTTTTAACATTTTTAAATGCCCATAAATCAAGCCAGAAATCCCATAGCATAAACTAATAATAAAGAACCGGGCACCACAGAACATTAAACTGAATTCTCTGCTTTCGCATACACATTTTATCCTCAACAATATTTGCTGTTTCAGCATCCCTCCTAAAGCA
This sequence comes from Caiman crocodilus, assembly GCA_030014935.1. NCBI lineage: Eukaryota > Metazoa > Chordata > Crocodylia > Alligatoridae > Caiman > Caiman crocodilus. The sequence goes on along the minus strand of JAGPOW010000729.1, from coordinate 45,659 downwards.
CTGGGTCTTGCAAGAAAGTCTGAAAGTCGCATGCTGTTCAGAACATTTTGAATCAGAAGAATATGTGGTACTAATGGGGGCTATATGCTACCTAGATGGTTGGAGAGAAAGTACATTCAAGGGAAGGGCAAATACTCTACCACTAGTCCCCACTGTCTTACATTTGGGGGATGGTGTTATGAGGAAGGATCCTGCTTCTCTGGTAGACTGTCTTACATGCCAAGAGCAGAGGAGCTGTAGTTGCAGCCCTGGTTGATGTTTCTGTGCAGGTGGTCATCAGGTCCCACCTCTTCCCGATTCTTGTGGCATATTCAATACATGCTCAACACATAGGACCATGTACCTAACAGCATATTAGAGGATGCTGAATTTAACTAATTAAATTGCTAAGTTTAACTTCCTCGGAGAAAAATAGCACGTGTACACAAGACATGGGGCCAAATAGGGTAGAGGGTGTTTCTAATCTGAAATCAGACAAAAATCCAGATGAGGGCTTTAAAACAGACACAAAACAAACTTCAAAATAGAAACTGGAAGACTTGGGGAAGTACGTCTAAATGTATCTCTGGGCCTTGTTACACGTTGCACTTTGAACTGCTCAAATGTTGATTGGTGTTACTGCTTGGTCAAGTTTGGAGGAGGCACACCTTAGGGTAAAAACCTTCTCTGACTCTTCTCCACCGGCATATCTGTGCTTGCCACTAGAGGGCTGGACTGGGTGCTCTAGCCGTGAGCTGCCACCGAAGGGCTGGTGAGCCAGGGCAGGCACCTCTCTCTGCTCTAGGTGGAGGGACTGGGGAGAGAGCAGGGCAGGGGGAGGAACATGAAGCGGGAAGGTGGGATGGGGTTAATGGGATGGTGTATATAATGAAATGGGATGTAGAAAGGAAATGGGGATGGGTGGTGAAATGAAGGAAATCAGCCAGTGAAGAATGGAATAAAAACAATTTAAAAGAAATAAAAAGGAGACAAATTTAAAAAAGGTCTCATGTTTTAATAAATGATTGGGGTGTGGGGGGTGCTGGTCATGCTTCCTCAACATGGCTCAGAGCAGTGAGGAAAGGTGCTTTTGGGGGAGTTACTGCTTAGGCACCAGGAGGGAACCCACGGCTCATGGGACCCGGTCTGACCTCCACCTCGTTCCTGGCCCCACCCCTGCTAGACCCATCCATGCCCTGCAACGTGCCTGTCAGGCTTGTGTTCTGCAGGCTGCTTGCATGGGGTTGCCATCCTGGGGGTGGGAATAGCACAGAAACTGGGGGGGAGGGGTGGGGAGGAACCATACATTAAAAAGCTAGAAGAACTAATTCATAATTTAAAAACTAAATAACAACTAAAGAATTTTGTGGCTTAGAGAGAAGTGCTGCAATTGTAAGAATACAAGAAGCAAAAAAGGAGAAGTGGTATTGTTTAGCATTTGTACCAGGAGGAGTTAAAGTTAAGATGCAACTGCGTGGGGAAAGAAAGATTTCATCCCAGCATCAGAAAAAAAGCCCAGAAAGGCGAACACTAAGTGGGGAATAGTTTCTTAAGGAAAAAGACTGGAAGCATATTTGTTTGAGCCATTTAAACCTGGCCTGAACAACTTACTCCAAAACATACTGTAAATAACAATCTTGTCCTGGCAGCGAATACTCTTCTTCCATAGTCAATTTTTATGATTTTCTAACAGGTGGTTTTAGGAGGCCCCTGCTATGAATTTGCTGGAATGGAAGGAGTGATGAGCTACATTTTGGCTTGGTGAGAAGGCAGGATATTGTTTTTTGGGTTTGTTTTTTTTTCCTTTCACCCATTTTAGTCAATGTGGAAATTGTTGACAGTTAACAAATATTCCAAGGCTCAGCAATATTACTGTACCTTCAATTTCAGCAGTAATTACAAAAGGGCCAGAATGCATACATTCAAGAAAATGTCTTTTCTGTTTCCCCCCCCTACCTGTAGAGACATCGCAGAATTAGCAGGATCTTTATTCAGACCCCAGGCAAAGTTCTTTGCTGAGACATTCCAGAACATTGAAAAGTCCAAACTGATGATTTTTTTTACATGATACGTGATTAGCTCTTTGCCACAAATATTATTGAGACCACGAGTTCAGCAGCAAACTGGTCAGGAGCATTCCAAGCAAAGTGTTGATCAGAAAGTGCTGGTGCATCAAACCGTTCGAATGAGACAGTGTTGACAGGTCTTCCAATCCGGAAAACAAAAATGTGCTTCCTGCTTTGCAGTTGCTCCATTTTGTTTTTTTAGTTAATGTATACTACAAATAAAATATTAAATATTAAAATATTAAAATGTTTGAATTGACACAATTTAATTTTTTTCGATAGCCCCTCTTCCAAAAAAGTAGTGTTTTTAATTTTTGTCCCAAGTCGAGATCGGAAGAATGTTCAAAATCTGCAAATCTGTCTCAAGCCGGTTTCCACCCTGGCTGTACTTAGAATCAATAAAAATGATTGGATGTCAATGGATAACAAGGATACTCAGAATTAGAATAATTAATATTAGAGAATAAATTGTCGCTATCGTCATTATTATTATAGTCAATGTTATTCATTTAATTAATATATTATGTTAATATCTCGTGTTAGAGCTGTGCGAAGCTTTGCCAGCTGTTTCATTTCAGTGCTATTTCAACTTGTTTCAAGCTCGAAACAGTGAAATTGAACTGAAATGAAGGGTTTTGAAACAACCGGGAAATGAAACAAGGCCAGTCAAAACATTTCAAAAGTTTCAAAATATTTTGAGTTCGGAAGCAGCAGCCAGTTGCTGGGAGGGCAGGGAGGGCCAGCGCCGCACTCCAAGCGACCCCACAGCCCCACGTGGCTCGGCCTGGCAGGGAGCAGAGCCCTGGCCCTTCCTACCTCCCCCCACCGGGCTGTGCTCCCTGGGGCTGGCAGAGCTGATCCGAGCACAGCCAGCTCTGCCTGCTTCCCAGTGCTGGGCTACCCTGTGAGCGCCGCCGGCCCCACGGAGCTCAGCCCGGGGCAGAAGGTGGGCAGAGCTGGCGCCGTGCTCCACTCCCTGTCATCGGGCTGCAGGCCACTGGGAAGTGAGCATGGTGGCAGGAGGAGGCACGTCGCCCCGCTGGGATGAGTTCCCCAGGGCTGTGAGTTTCTGGGAACTGAGCCTGGCAGGGGGAAGTGCCTCCTGCCGCTGGAATCAGTTCCCGGCACTTGGGAACTCAGCCTGGCTGGGTTCTGTGCCCAGTGCTGGGAAACTCAGCCCAGTAACACCACGGCTTTGAAAAGATGAAAAACCTTCAGGACAGAAAGAAACTTCCTTGAAGCATTACTGCCTACTGCTATCGGAGAGTTTCTCTTGCATTTCTCTGAAGCAGCTAGTGATGGCCACTGTCACAGATGAGATATGACACTACGTGGAATCTTGGTCTAATACCATGTGGGTCTTCCTGTGTTGCTGTGACCAGAAGTTCAGGATTTGGCTTTCTGATTTAGCTCTGGGTTTGTAGGATTTATTTTCAACCGAATAGTTCAGTTGAAAGTAGTGGTAATAAGTGGATAGCAGCCTGCAGCAAAAGATTTCCAGATTCCTTTTACCATAGTTTGACTTAAGAGTTTGAATTAATAGAGTCACTTAAGAGAGAGTGAGGGGGAGTCTTTACTTACTGAACAGGAACAAGACCTATATTGTAAGTTTAAATGGCGTAACATAAAATAGAGCTATGTGACATGCAAGTCAATAGAGCTTTTCCGCTGAGAGAGAACTTTCTTCAACTTCCACAAAGAACCTGGATTAGAGCCATCTCTTCAGTCTGAAGGAAAGGTGCAAAAGTCTGCCAGGGGTCATCAGAGTTTTCACTTCATTTCCAATCATAACACAGCAATGTGATGTTAGCAAAAATGTGACTCATTGGAAAAGTTCTTGGCACTGAAGTGCCTGGAAGGGTCACAATGGAAAGACATCTGCTTTCCACGTTCTCTCTTGCCACTGTACAGTATAACAATGGATGAGTGGTACATTGAGGTTAACTCCTGAAGCAGTCTTTTCATGAAACAGTTGCATTTGGGTAGTTTTCTTTAATTATGACTGAATAATTCATTTTTTTTCCTTGTGCCTCTAGCATCAGAATATGGCTTTCAAAAATTCTGTCAAGTATTTTATTTTTTTCTGCTGGGGACAGCTTGTTGCTAGTGGTTAAAATGTGTGGGAAGGCTCCTCAGATGGTTTTAAATTAGCTAGTTACACTGAAATCATATAGCCCTGCGTATGTTTGTATACGTGGGATTGTGTGTGAAATTCTGGCCTATGTTGCTTACAGATTTTTTTTTTTGCTGCATTTGCCATTTCTATGAAAATATGATGAATCCATGAGATTTAAGGGTGATTTTACTGAGTAAAAATGTGTGAGATGATAACTGCTTTAGTTTTACTGTAAAGTTTTTAGAAAGTGCCCAAACCTAGACAAATCAAACTTCTCTTTTGAAAATCTCTTACTGCATATATTTTGTAATTAACTTAGAAAAAGTCTGGATGACTTTTATTGGAGATTAAGAAGAACCACCACAAAGAACGTAGGAACAGAATTCGCACAGGGAGGAAAGGAGAGAGAGAGAGAAGAGATATGAACAGCGTGGTTATTATGTGATATCCGTCACCAGCAAGTAGACAAGAGGGAGACCTCTTGTATTTGAAAGTGTGGTATGTAGAAAACTGAGCCATAACATCAACTGTATGCTTGAGATACGCAACATGTTGCATTTGAACGGTGGCTAACCGGGGTACCTCATCATGAGTACTCAGAATTTATTGCTCTGCTGCACTGTAGATGTAATGCAAGATACAGCTGGACCAATGGGCACTGGCCAAGTTGAAGGAAATGCCAGTTATGCAGGTCTATAGTAATTCTCTTCCCCTTGTTTCAGTCAATTCTAAGTCACAGAATCTTAGAAAACCAGGCTTGGAAGGGACCCCAAGAGGTCATTTAGTCCAATCTCCAACTAGATCATTTTAAGAATTTCTAAACACTGAAATGACATGTACAGTCTATGATTAGGCAGTTGCAAGACTGTAGGGAAGCTTAGAGCTGTGATTTCATTTTTAACACTGAATAAAACAGGAAAAATATTTTTATATTTTTAATTTGCACTTAAGTGTGTGTGTGTGTGTGTGTGTGTGTGTATGTGTACTGCTCAGACTAAACCAACATTACCTGATATTAACAGGGACTCTCCCAGCATTTTGTTTAATTTTACTTAAATTTACAGATTTTTTGTATAGGTCTTCTAACACTAACAGATACTGCTATCTGCACATCATTTAATAATTCAGTTTGGGCAGTAGTCAGTGGCTACTGTGAATGCTAATTTGTAGAGAAAGATGGTGGCATTTAATAGAGCAGATATGTGCTTCCTTTCAGATCATCATCAGAGCTAGATTTAAGGTTCAGTTGGCTTGGTATGTCTGGCAAGTTTGTATAGCCATTGCAATGAATGTGACTACAGCCCGGCTTCCTTCCCTTTGCACTTTGCTGTGTATGGAGAGTGCAGTCCTCTTTGTTGAGAAAATGGTGCTCATGGAATATATGTGGATTTATAGACTTACATTTGACAGTTGCATGTATGATGATGCTTGTTAAATCTTTTTCCACCAAGTCCTGCCACATGCAGACCTGCCTATGGTTTTGGTCCTTGCTGTGTTTTAACTTCAAAATAAAAACTCCCATTACTCATTCCAGTGTTAGTAATGCTATCCAAGGAACTTGGGATAACCCATTCAAAACAGGAGGATATTGTGTAATGTTAATGTGTGTAAGAAGCTTGGTGGTTTCTGTCTTCATTCTTTCGTGCAGTATTCACAGAAACCTCTTTACCTGTAAGTGGCATTTCCAGGGATGCCATCACACCAGAAATTATGCTTGTAAACAGAGATCTGAAGAAGGCTGAACTTTCCCCTCATTTTAGTTCTTCTCATTTTACTCCATCTGAGAAGATGGGTATCATAACCATCATCTTTCCAGGTGAGGTGACCCCATATAGGGCTGCCCTTGCAGTTTGGAGTCTAGTGCTATGCCTAGATCATTTGGACAAAGTTGCTGTTGTGGTCTGGTTAATATTTTTCACCCGTTTCCAAAGTCTGAATCCACTGAAGCTACAGCTTGAGCTCAGAGAAGAAATCAAACCAGTTTCCAAATATTACTAGCTCAGCTTGGAGGGTTTGTTACTAACATTTTTCAGTGATGTAGTTTATAGAAGGTTTTAGAGGTTAGTAACAAGTAGGAAGCCTGAGACATGATGAGAGATGAATTTGTGCAAAATGACTGAAGTCAGATTGTGAAGACATTGGCACGAATCTCTTCTTTGCGGTATGCAGGTGCAAATCCTCAACAACCCCATTGAAATCAGTTGAGTTCTATAGCCTTGATTTGAAGATATCAGCTTCAAGCAAAGGACACTAATTTTAATAAAAAGGCTTGGGGGCCCTGATCATTAACAGAATGCATAAAATGGACTTTATAACAAGCTCTTGCATATTATTTCCTCCCATCGTGTCCTACTTTAACTTTCTATATTGGAGGAATTCCTTTGCCTATTCTGTTTTGAATCAGATTCTTAACTTCCTCCTGGTTCCTTAGCTCTTAACATCTTTTCCCACCCACATCTGAGAAATCACCAACCCACCCTAGATATGTGTCTGTGTTATGAACGCATACATTTGGCAGCAGATAGCAAAACTCAAATTAGAAGCACCCTTTGCCTTGAACTGTGGAGTTTCAATAAATAAGACCCAGATTTGAAATACCCTATGGTGTTTTCCCTGGGAATCTAGGTAAGATTAGATATGTTAGTGGCTTTATATAAATTACTTTAAATAGTGGCAGCAAAAGGGTCGTGAACTGAGGAGAAATGAAAGGAAATTTCCTAACAGGGACAGATTTTTCCTTTCAAACACTCTTTTTCATGTGACCACTCTTGGGACATAGGCTGTTGGAGAGGAGAGCCCACTGGTCTGTTTCAGGGTGGCAGACCATAGCTGGAGTGTTGCACATCCACGAAGATAGTCCACTGAGCTACTCGTAGTGGCAGTATCCTCTGGTTTTGCAAGGAAAACACAGAACACAGAATTTAGCTGTTGATCGGAAAACAGACGGATTCTCCTATTAATATTCAAAGTGAGCCTAAACTGAAGCATTGGGTTTGAATGCTGTTAAAGGCTTATATTTAATTAATGCCTTGTTTTATTATTTTCACAGAGATTTTGCTATTTGTTTTTGAATGTTTCTTAACCTTGTGTGAGAAATTGCTGGGTTTCTCAAGAGGAAGGGGAATACAAAATTGAATGTCAGAGGGCTGCGGTGGTTGTATTTGTTTTTACTGCATGGAGCTACTGTTTTTGCAGACAGTTAAATTACGGCCCAGTCTCAGAGAATAAATAGCCATCCTCCTCCTCCTCCTGTGTGGTTTGGCAGCTGTATGCGATTGCTTACAATTCTAGTTTCTCTGCTCAGGCTATTAGTTTTAGGTTCTGGGGAATTTTTTTAAAAGTTTATCCGCCTGTCTGGAGAGGGAGAAAAAAAGACAGAGAAAAGGGACTGAGGAGGAGAGCAGAAAACAAATGCACAGGAGCTGAAAAATAATTAAGAATATGGCAAATATTTAATGCAAGGTTGATTTATAAACTCATGTGGTGGGTTTGCTTCCTCCATTTTCATGAAGATCCATTCCTTTATGTAGAAAAACAGCACACCCGCTGTGGGTTGCAAAGCTGTTCACGGTGATGTCCATGTAAGTATGATCTGCCCAACTCCATCTCCAGAGCGCCCATCACTGAGTTCCTGGGCTCGGGCACCTCCCGCTCGCTTCCTTCCATTGCTGGCTGCCCACAGAGCCCAGACCTAAGCCCCTACAGCCCCTTTCCCGCACACTGTCCTACACCAGCTTCAACCCCCATCTGGTCTTCCCTGCTATAAGTCAGTCCCACCCCAATTTTTGATGTGTCCTTCATCCATTCCCTTTCCCAGTGGCTTTTTCCTGCCAATAACTCTGACCCCACAACATACCCCCCTCCCATGCCCTCTTCCTACAGTCCCTCAGAACCGACTCCATCATAAATTCTCTTCCTGTCCTGCTGCTGTGGCTCTGTCCAGATACTCCCCCTGTCCCAGGACGATTTCTCAAGTGCTTCCCCTCTAGGCCGTGGAAGGGGGAGAGGGGCTAAAGGGACTCGACCCTCCCCCAAACCTGAGGCAGCGGGTAGGGCTGCAGGGCAGTCCAGCATGGGCTCTGGCACCTGCAGCAGGGGCAGGGAGGGGCACAAATACAGCCAGGATCGCAGCCCGCATGTGGATGACTGGCTGCCCTGCACAGCAGGCAGGTACCAGCTGGTTCTGCCAAGGGGAAGAGGCAGGGGCTGAGGAGAGAGGGATATGAGGCTCTCAGGGTGAGGGGAGGGAGTGGAGCACGGACATGGGCTGCGGTGAGTAGGACCCTAGCTGGGCCAGGTGGTGCAAACTCAGAGCCTGGGTCGCTCATCTAGGAGCGTGGGGGGCTCCTGCCTCTGCGCGCGCCCCAGCAGAGGCCCAGGGGCAGGTTCCTCCTGATCTGTGCGCAGGGCAGGGGTGGCTGGCGCTGTGCACCGCACTTTGCTTTCCACGGCAGGTGTCGTGAGAGCCCTGCGACACGACACGTCGCCTGCCCCTGTGCTGCTCCGCACCCCCTGCCCGCTCAGCACCGGAACGCATGGTGCGCTCGGGGCAGCTGCAGCCGGAAGCAAAGCCCAGCGCGCAGTGGCAGCTCCCTCGCCCCATGCACAGATCGGGGGAGACGTGCCGCACAGGTCTCCGCCGGGGTGCACGCAGTCCCCCGTGCCCCTGGATGAGCTGCCCAGGCTCCGTTTGTCCCACCGCCCGGCCCAGCCGACCCGCCCGCTCCAGCCCTGTCCTGCACAGACTTGCCTGCGGGGGAGGGAGGCATGCATGCGTGCACGTGCTCAGCCCCCACCAATACTTTTTTCTCTCTGTCTATGCCTTCCCCCCACTTCAGTCTGCCCCCTACAGCAGTCCAGGCAGTATCCTAAAATCAGGCTCTGGACCCAAGACACATAGGAAACAAAGATTTATAAAACGTAGGAATTGCCACATCCCTGATACTAATCTGGCAAGAATGTGACAAGACAGGCATTTTTAAAACTCCCTTTGTTTCGGCTGGCAGGTTAGCTTTACTGAGCAAAGCACCTTCAGTCAGTCCCAGGCTGTGGTTTGTCTCTTCATTTTACTAACACACGGTGCCCGGTGCAGTCTTTGGTCCTGCACACTGAATGACAGGTGTTTGCTGATTTATGTCACTCCGATCTCTCGCTCCTATCCTGAGGGTGGGCTGGTTTAGGAAACGGTTGCAGGTCACTTAGGCATCATATTTCCCATCCGCTGGTTGTGTCTGATCTGCTTCCTTTTAATAGTGGCTGATTCCTACTTGCTGATCTGGGGTAACCTGCAAACGCTCTCAGTGCCCTGGCTTCCTGGTGTGAGGACAGAAGAGCCAAGCGGGGTTGAGAGAGGCAGATTCTTGTGGTTATTGGAAAGCATTATTTCAAAATCAGAGCAGGGGAAGGGGAAGTGCCAGAGTCCACACTTCTCTCTTGCTGCCATCTGGAGGGTTAACAATTGTTTCCTCTATGCCAGTGAAAGAAATATCTGCTTCTTAGGTGCTGGCAGTTACTGTAGATGCAAAATTAAAATCCTTGGTTGGCTGATGAATTTTTCATAGGTTAGCAGGAAAAAAAAGGTGAAAAGAGGTAGAAGTACTTCCCCAAGGTCCAATATTATCTATAGGTCCTGGCCAAGTGGAGAGCACTACAGACATATGCTATCTCGCAAACGCAGAGATTAGAAAGCATCATTTAAATTGCAAAGTGAGACGCACAGGCCTTAGGACAGGCCAGATTTAAGGTGACCATGCCACATAAATTCTGCTCCTTTGTATGTCTATCTTGCATGCTGAATGAGGCAGGCGTGCTGCGGGGAAAATAGTGTGCAATCAGGTAAATAAAGATTGCATCATAATGTGCACACGCTGCGAGGTGAGAGGGTAGTCAAACCAAGATTGCATAGGCAAATGCTAACTTTGAAGTGCCTGACTTTACAGCCTCTCGCTGTAATGTTCCCTTAGGATTTGTGTGTGTAATTTCCTCAAGCTGCTTTTTCAATAAAAAAGTAAAGAATGCCTCTGTGATGTGCCACTGGAGCAACTCCCCTATTGCAAGCCATCGCAGTTCAACACCTGGAAGCACAGGCTGCTAGTACTCAAGCTTAGGCCTAACTAGACTTAGCTATAGCAGGACACCATGATTTTCCTAGAGAAGGGGTTGGACATTTCTGCATGACAGACTGAGCTGGGTTTCCTGCCCACCCAATCTGACTTTCTTTTACCTGGGACCCTGGGGCGCATCTGTCCAGGTTGATGAAGGCAATCCATATGCTGCTGTGGTAGGTCTTGGGGTTTCTGGCTCTCATCCTCTCTACTCCAGCTGTCCCCTGCAGTTCCTATTACTATGGGTGCTTCTCCCTCCCCTGCTTTGGTGGAGAGAGCGTGGCGTGGCCTTAGGATGTTCCCGGCTGCTAGCATGTCCCAGAGAGACACAAGTGCAAGAAGGAAAACAGACACATTTAATGGGTTGTATCTTGGCCAGATATGAATGGAATGTAGTTGGACAAAGAAGGGGCACTTTTGTAGCCTAAAGGGATTTCCTCTGCCAAATATCAAAGGCCTGCGGCAAACAAGGGAGGTCTGAGTGTTCCTCAAAAAAAACGTCCCTAACAACTTTGCAACCGGATGGCTTTGGCAACCTAACATAAAGGTCACAATCAGCTTTTGTTATAATACTGCACTAGTCAACATGACTTGAGCTAGTCTGGGCTGATGCTGGGGAGGGCGGCTGAGAGAGCAGTGGGTCTGGGCCTGAGGTGGGGAGGAGGCCTGCTTCCCTACCTCCCCCCATTGCTTCTCCCCCAGCCTGGGCTCATTCCTCCTCCCCCCACTCCCCATCAGGCTCGGGCCCACTCCTCTCAACCCCCTCCCCCTGCCCACTGCCGCCGCTGTGCACCCACTCCTCCTCCCACCTGTATTGGGTCCACTCCTCCCCCCACTGCCGCCGCATCAGCCCTGCAGGTGAGCCGATGACAAAGGGGGAAGGGTGGCTTGAGGCTAGTTCTGGTGGCCGTGCCCCTCCCATGGCGTCCCGACCACGCTCCCCTCCTGTGCTGCTGCCACTACCACCATCACCTCCAAGGAGCAAGGGTTGGGGGACGGGTGAGGCGAGGCCTTCTCCGATCAGAACGCTCATTCGCACTTTGATTGGCTGTTTCAGTCAGCCAATCAGAGCGCGAATAAATATTCATATATATAAAATAAATTTAAGGGTATGGCTTATTACCAGAAATTGGGTCACAGAGATTGTTTCTATAACCCAGTGGTTAAGATGCTCATTGGAATGGGAGACCCGAGTTCAAGTTCCTGCCTGAAATCAGCCAGAGCCACTTTGTAATCGATGGTTTTGTCACCAGAGAAAGAGAGAGAGAGAGAGAGATTCCACTACAGGAGAGTCAGTAACTTTCTGGCTAGGGCACTTATCCTGGGATATGTACTGTTAAGACTGCTGTCTGGATTAGGCAGAGCAGACTTGACTCTAGGTCTGCTCAGCAAAGTACCGTAACTACCAGAGAGGAATAACCAGTGTTATTCCTCTCTCTTGTTATAACAAAAATTCTGTCCTGGATCTGTGAAGTGAATTCTACAAATTGTCATTTTCCAGTGAGGATTTTTTTCCCCCAAAAAACATTCCTGACAAGCAGCAATACACCAGTTAAAATATGTATGTACAAAATATGTTCTGTAGTTGTATCTGTCATGTATACATAAAACACACACTACACAAGATATTGATGGTATGAATCAGCGTGAATATGTAGATTTGAGCCAAGATAAGTGCATACAGATTTGTGCATGCATCTATACATGCATTTGATCTGGGAGCAGTTTACGTGCAAGTAAACTACTCGTGAGTAAATGCTCCCAGGCAGGCATCTACACATGCAAGGACATAGGAGCAGATATGCTGCTCCTAGCATCAAACTGTTTCCACTTTCTTTGGCCCTGCAATGGGCCCCTGCCACCACCAGGGGGAGCTCAAGACTTCAGCTGCACCTGTCAGCAGTTGGCAACTATCTTTAAAAGGCAGCCCACTCTCTGACTAGCCACTTTTCTGGCCAGGAGCAGTGTGCAGAGGCTAGGCTCAGCACGTGGCAGCGCTCTCACTGCAGCCTCTGCCTCCCTGTGCCATGGTTGCTCCAGCCCCTTCCCATAGCAGCAACACTAAGTGCCCTGGGTTTCTGCTGGCCCCACTGGGCTCCTGTCACTGAGGAACTGGGAGAGCCACACGTTGACCACTGAGGGCCAGGGTACTGGGTATGGGAGGCACTCGCTAAACACTTCCTTCTGTACTCTGCCCCACCTGGACAGGTGCCCATGGACTTCCCACCCTGTTGCCCATCCCCAGCACCATGCTCACTGCAGGTAGTTCTCAGGAAAACATTATTGCCCTCACAACAAACAGACTCGTCTCTCCCCTGCCTCCACAACAACAGAGTCCTTCCACCATCCACTTCACTTGACAACAATAAAAACACTCTTTCCCCCATGTGAACTATGTACAATGTGGCCTGTATGTGCACCATCTCGGGATGGGTGGCCATGGGGTGGGGGGCACTTACGGAGCAGAACCTGGTAACATGTGGCCAGCACCCTGGCCTCTGGCCATTCCCCTGAAAGTGTGCACACCGTGGCAAGCCTGGGGGGGGAGGGGTTTACCCAGAGTGAGGGTGGCAACCGGTGCCCTGGCACAGGCAGCTCCTCCTCCGGCAGCCAGTGGCCAGAGCTAGCAGGTTCTAGCCCTGCTGCAGGCAGCTCTGGCTCTGCACCTGCATGAAACCAAGTCAAGTGGCAGAACTGGGCCTAGGTGGGAGCACTGAGTAGTGAGGGACCCAAGGCAGCATCTGGAGAAGGGGGTCCTGGCTGGTGGAGGCAGTGCTGGACCACATGGGGGCCTGCTGGTGGGCGGTGGGTGGCTTCCAGGAGGCAGACAGGGTTACAGTTGGGGGCAGGGCAGCAGAGAGGTGACTGCCAAGACAGTGTCCAGCACCCAGCAGTCCTCCTCCGTGGCCTCCACTGCCCTGACCATGAGTGCACCCTCCTTCTACAAGGCCTCCATGTAATCCCACTCCAGAGCCAGGAGATGTGCCCTGAATTCCCAGTCTGCCCAGTCGTACATATCCTGATGGGCAATGTCCTCGGCCCACCATCTGTTGTGGTAGGTGATGTCCTCTGCCTACCATATCTGCATGTCTGCCAGCCAGTCCAGGGGAAGGGTCCAATCCTGGGTCCTCTTGTGGAGCTAGTGCATCCACAGGGCTTCAGCCATGAGCAATGGCAACCCTGAGGCCATATCCCAGCTGCAGCCTCTCCCTTGTGTGCAGCTGTAGGACATGTAGAGCCATGAAAAAGAAGCATTTTGTGAGTTTGCAACATTTCTGAGATAAGATGTTCTGTACCAGGGACATGTGTGCTGCCTGGCCTTAGATTGGGGGTCATGAGTACCATGACCCCCAATCATGTACCACCATGTTGTGTCAGCTGGGTAGGGCTGGGCCCAGGTGGCTGCCAGCCAAGCCCACATCCCCCCTTGCTCCCCAGTGGCCAGCGGGCCTCTGGGTGCCATTTGCAGGCAGCATGCCTCCTCTGCCCTGTTCTTGGGCTGGGCCAGACTAGGCTTCTGGCAGCACCTGCTGCCACAACTCCAGGTAAGTCTGTTTCCTTTGCTGCTGCCAGCATGCCCCTGCTTTGTGTGAGGAGCTGTTTGTGTGGGCTAAGGGGTGCCCTGGTGCATTGTATTTCATGCTAAATCCTTATGATAATATCACCTGGCACTTGCCAGTTATGACACGCTTATGCCTAAACCCCTAATTAAAATTGATATCATACCTTAATCTTACTCAAAACATTGCATCGATTCATGATGGGGTTGGTTTCAGATGATGAAATATAAATGCTAATGTTTGAAAGAGAAACAGTCAGAATCTACACTTAAGTGAACACAATTGCAAGGATGCATGGTGGGAGCTATCATTAAATCATCATCAGGTTCACAATAACCACTCAGCCTTCCCACTGCTAGGTGGCTGCATCAGCAGAATCTGCTGTACCTGTAACCTTGGTTGCCACTGTATTTGTTATCTGTTACTATAGCACTGTCGATGTGTAGGGAGAGGGAGAAAGTACAATTTCAAGATTAACAATTCAGCCCATCACCTTTTTATTTTTATTTTGAAATGTCCAATTAACTTCTTAGTTCCTTGGAAAAACAGCAGATTTCTCCAGGGAGGAATTGGTGTGTGCAGTAGCTGTTAAGAATTTTATGCATAGAATTTTCATTCATCAATGGATCTGATAATGACTTTCATCATTTTACTACATGTCTCAAGGTTATTGTGTGCGTGGGAGGAGGGTGACTGTATATCTAATACATGTGTAACTTAGTCAAATGCTGTAATAACACATAGTACATTTGAGAAACATAATTATACCAGCTTACTGAAGGCAGAACACTTCAAAGTCTGTTCTGCTTTTGTTTGCTGCCAAACAGGTCTGTTTATTTTGCATTCATGCTGCTTTTAGCATCCGGAAGAAAAACACATTTTGCAAATCTTGTCTTCTCCACAAGCTTTTTTCCAAAGAGTTTCTGCAACAAGGCCAGTGCACACCTATTTGCCCCATATGTGAGCCAAAAAACAGCTGTCCTGATTCTTGGGACTGCTAAAGGCCAGCCCACCAGGGATTTTATGAACCGTGGAAATTGCCTTTCAAGTCAACAGCTCTGTGCTGTCAGGAGCACAGGAAAAATATGCATCAAAGTTCGGCTGTGTTGCTTTTGAATAACCCATTCTTCTGCAACATGTAAATCTGCCCTTTATTTTATTTAAAGTCATGGGCCTGTGTGCTGACATATGAAGCATTGCACAATAGCCCTTTTCATGAGTTGGTCAAATAATTTCCTTCTTCTCTTATAATATTTTAGTTTTATTTAAGAGGAGTAGGAGAAGGAAGCCACAGGAAATAACTGTATATATAAACAATAATGGCCATTATTAGAAAGATATATACTATAAACATACATGTTAAAAACCCAGAAGAAAGGACACATTTCTTTGAAACACGCTTTCTCTCTTTTTTTATGTTTACCTCTGTCCATTTGTATGAAATCCTTTCTTAGTCCCCCAGTCCTGAAAACACAGTCACTTAAGCAAACCCCTGCACTGGGCAGAACATCAATGACATAGAAGGGCTCAGCAGTTTTTCAAGGATCTGTGCAGTTGGATCTAACTATAGGCTTTAGGTCTAAATTTACTACTAATTTTCATATATTTCTCTGTTTCTATTTTTATTTTATTAAGGACATTATTCAGATTTTGTCCCAGTTTAAAAAATATACCCTATAGTAATAATGGTAAATCAGCAATGCCTCTATGTAATGCTATGCCTTAAAGTGCTGTTGATGTTGGAAAAATACCTGTGTGAAGTGGTATTTTTAAATGTCTTGCTCTTAAGGGCTTCTCTTTTTGGGTACAAGCAGATATTCACTGTCCACATTCTGCAATCATGTAACTTAAATTAGCATGAACATAGTGGCTTGTTCACATGTTCGCCAGTGCTGGGAATTGCACTGGGCATAGGCGACTGGTAGGGGGGGCGCATGTTCCCCTGACGGGGCCAGTGCCTCCCCTGACAGCTGACACTGATGCTGTCCATAGGGCTGGGGCCCCCCCTGACAGGGCCA
Source organism: Caiman crocodilus (assembly GCA_030014935.1). Classification (NCBI taxonomy): domain Eukaryota; kingdom Metazoa; phylum Chordata; order Crocodylia; family Alligatoridae; genus Caiman; species Caiman crocodilus. Next base: position 29,816 of record JAGPOW010000729.1, on the reverse strand, counting down.
TCGCCATCGGTGGCTTCTGCGGGTGCCCCCCAGATTTAGGAGGCCCCAGTCACTCGTGGCACTGGGAACCCGATTTAAGGAAGTTGGAGTGGAGAAAAGGGGCAGGCAGGTTTGGGCGAGGCTAGTCCACAGGGGGCTGAGGAGGGAACAGGGGGCTAAAAACAGCCCGATCAGATGCGGGGGGCGGGAGGGGGACGACAGGTAAAGTGCTGGTACTGGGGCAAGCAGCTGGGCTTTCCCAGCTCTGGAACTGTGCTCTAAACGTGTAAAGACTATTCCAGATCTAACTTAGTGAACTTGTTTAGATTGGGCCAGTCATTTTTTGCCTGATTTAACTTCCTTCCCCAAATGCTTGTGCAAATCGGCACTTAGATCAACCTAACCCTAGCTAGGCCAACCTGAGTGTAACATCGGCACGTGCTCTCTGTGTATCCAGATGTAATGCTTTATCCTGAATAGCTGTATTGGCCTGGCAGCATTTTGAGAAAGTGAGCTAGCGCCTATTTTCTCACACGTTAATTAAAAATCTAATCCAAACCTAACAAAATCTTTGGCAATCTTTTGGCTGCCTTCAGTATATTAGGTGTCAAGTAGAAACTCTGCTTTCAGAAACATTGGTTCAACTTCGCTGAACTTTCACCGGTACAGTGCAACTGAGGTATTGCTGCAATTGGGGCAGTGCATTTTGTCCCACCCAGTGCAGACAACTTGAATCATAATCCAGCACCATAATGACTAGGATCTCTTTGCTTCCTAGAGGAAGGGAAGGTTGAAGTGGGCTGTCTTGCATGCATGTGTTATATATACTTATAGATAAGCTACATCTGTCCCTATCACTCGAGTTCTCCTTGCTAATGTTAAACATCATGACAGTAATTTTAGGTAACAAAGATAAACGATTGATTATCCAAAAAACAAATAGAAGTGTCCGCTACTCTATGATATCAACTCCTGTCTTAGTTATAATGATTTCTTGTCTTGTAAACAGTTTCCTTAAAAAAAAAAGACCAAGTTTTTCCATGATAGTTTCTGAGTTTGTATTTAGGTATCTAAACAAGTGACCCAGTAGACTGGAAGATGGTGACATTCCCACAGGTTTTCTTTGCTGAGTACTTACTTCAGCATGGCTAGTTCAGTCAATGCAGCAGTCAAATGCCAAGTGAGAGGTGATCAGTCCAAACAACCAGCAGTGAAAGACCACCCCGCAGCATCACTCTGCAGTGACCCGAGTACCACTGACAGCGCTGCAAACACTTAAAAAAAAGCTGCTAATATAAGCATCTAAATTTGGATACGTGAGCTTAGCTTTATATAACCATTTTTAGTACATACACCCATAAACCGCCCAAGGCATGTCATATTTGCCATCTCATTTTCTGTTTAACATTTACCACTTCTAGATTAACTCCATTGCTGTGAACCTGATCTGAACATTATCGAACATTTCCAGTTTCCTTACGTAAGGGGAGTAATAAAAGGGAAGCTGGCACTTTTCATCCCTAGCAAGGTCACTAATTTATTCATATGGGATTTTGTTCCCATCATTGATGAAAACAGGTGTGGGTGGAATTTCACCAGTGATGTCTCCTTGAAGATTTCCAGAGAACATTTCCAACCATAACCTAAACTGGTATGAGAAAGACAGATTGTTATGAGTCAATAGCTTGTGCTTATAGGATTTGACTAAGTTTCATCTGGATGCTTTTGCAAGCAACTTGGATTTCACTTACAAGTACAATTAAGAGAACTAAAATTAGGGGTGGATTTAAACTAGATGAAGACATACTGGTGCTGATGTTCAGGAACTGTTAGTAAATTTATTTGGGGATATTTGGAGGGGCAGGGTAGAGGTAGAGTTAGGTGATCAGGGCACTGCTTGCTCTAGTCATTTTTTCTATGTCAGTTGGAAATGTGTACCAAGGCAAAATCAAGAGGAGGAGTGGGAAACATGGATCTGAATTATGTAGCTTCAGTGCATGCCTTCAGTTTAAGGAGACAGATTCCAATAGCCTAGCTTAGGCTGAAGAGCAGCTTACTGATCAGGAAGCACTCTTCTGATTTCTGTGGGAACGCTTGAAGGATAAGGTTCTGCTCACTAGATGAGGGTCACAGTCTGGTGCTATGTTCCTTAAAGTGTTTTATCCACGTTTATGTTCCTAGGGCTCAAGATTTCCATTCCATTCTTTAGTCCCATTTTCTTACCCCAGACACATGTTTACATTTCCCCTCTAACTTTTTGGCTTTTGGGTACTTGAACTTTTCTTTTAAATAGGTTGGAAAGGGCATAATTAAAACCCAGTCGGCCTTCCCCTCCCTCCCCCCTCTGGTGCATATTGTGTCATCTCTCTTCTGCATTCCACCCTCTTGAATACATTATCAAACTAAAATTGGCTTTGTTCTGTAGTTAGTGGCCTCACAAGTGGATGTTGCATACCAGTGGAACCGCAGGTTATCAGACGTGATGGAGTTATTTCAGAGGAGAGCAAACGATAAACAAACAAACAAAATTCCCGTCCTGGAGGAACAGCCTGTTAGTCACACAGTTCAGCATATTTTCTAAACTTGCATTATGAAATAAAGCAAAATTGCCGGAGGAATGTTGTCAAGCCACATAAAATATATGTCGGAGCCCCTGAGCGCTCTGACCTAAACAGAACTCTCCAGCTCCAGCTCGTGAGCTCTGTTTCCTGACTGAGTAGAAAGCTTCCCGCTGGCTCTCCATCTCGTGAACCGGACTGTGATGAGAGAGAGGTCGCTGAAGCAAAGCCTACCTGATTGTTCCCAAACATGCCAGAGAGAGGTAGATTAAACTGGGATAGAACAGGGTGGTCTTGCATTCCAGGAGGGCTCCTACTTTTCTTGTCTTTGTCCTAACCCTCCCTTCTCCACAAAAAGACACATTCATTAGGGCTGTGTGAAATGGCTGTGTCTTGTTTTCATTTTGGATTCAGCCATTTCGGAGGACAGTGATTTATTTCAGTGTTTCAGATCACTGCTCCGTTTCAATTCGACCGAATGTGTTTCGGACTTTCAGTGCTGTTTTGGAGATTTGGATCGGCTAGGGCGAGGCAGGCACAGCTAGGCAGCTGCAGGTTCTCCTGTGGCTCCTCTGGCTGTGCCTGCCTCTACCTGGGCAGGGGGAACCATGGGAGAAGCCCCCATGGCTGGCCTGCCTGGTCCCATTCCCTGGCCAGCCAGCCCCAGCCTAATCCTGCCACTTAAAAAGCCCTGCACTCGTGGGCTGCAGCAGCAGCGATCAGGGCCTCTGAGGGTTTGTGGCAGAGCCCCCCTGTGCAGCACAGGGCAGCAGGGGGAAGTGGGGAATGCCCCCCCCACCTGGCACCCTTACGGCAGCTGCCCCGTGGTGCAGGTGCAGCATGGCTCGGTAGAGCACTGCATTGATGTCCTGGAGCTTGGGTGGCTCCATGTGTTAGCTGGAGCCCAGCACCGCTCAGTCCCAATGGCCCCAGCGTGCAGCACCCTGCCAAGCTGTGCTGCACCTGTGCCATGGGGTGGGTGCCAGATGGAGGTGGGGAGGGGAATCCCCACTGCCCTGCGCAGTGTGAGGGAGCACTGCCACAAGCACCCAGAGGCTCCAATCGCCACTGCCAGATCCAGTGAGTGAGGGACTTTAAGTGCCAGGATGCTGGGGTCAGGTGGGGGAAGGAGCCATGAGGGGTGGGGTGAGGCTGGGGGGGGATTGGGAGCTGTGCAGGGAGGGCTGCACCAGGTGGCCCCAGAGTCCCCACTGCCCCTGCTACAGCCAATGAGTGAAGGACTTTTTTTTTAAAATGCTGGGAGGCTGGGCCAGGCGGGAGATAAGGCCAGGCAGGGAAGGGCTGCCCTAGGGGCTTTTCCTGCAGCTCCCCTTGCTGTGCTTGGTGCAGGCCGTGCTGAGCAGACTTGGGTGCTGGTGCTAGCCCCAGCTGGCAGCAGCAGCATGCTGTCATCCTGCACAGAGATCTGGGGGTCCATGCTCTCCGGGAGGGCTGCGGGGCTGTACCGGTCTCCTCCCAGGGACTGCGGGCCTCCAGATCTGTGCACAGGATGACAGCAGGTTGCCATCTCTCCCCCAGAGCAGTGGGATTGGAAGGGACCTCAGGGACAGATCACAGACACTGGCCAGATACAGATGTGAATATCAGAGCAGTCCTTCTACCCTTCTTCTGTCTCCTTCTTAGTTTCTGTTTCCTTGCAAGCCCAGCTCTGAAACATCTGAAACATTTCTGAAATGTTTCAGGTGCTTTCATCTCATTTTAGAGATGTTTTGGAACCTTCTGTTTCATTTTGGATTTGGTGTTTTGGCTGTTGAAACACCTCTAAAATGAAATGGCTGCCGAAATTTTGCATAGCCCTAATGCTTGTTATCTGGAGAAATACAGGAGGGCTTCAACCCTGTGTTTTCAAAGAGAACCCCATGTTCTAGTGAGCCCAGTATATTCAGCTAACCTTGCCCTCATGAATCTTTTTTCCCCTTGCATCCTAAATCTGTGGTTGCACTAAAATTGCCCAACTGGACCAACTGATAGCTTTGCACAACTCCTTACCAACCCTCCAAATGAACAAACGAAATCTTTTTGTTTACCTTTATACTAGTTCACCCAGATATACTTGTTTGGTTTAAAATAAAACTTCTTAATCCAGTAACCTCAAACTCAGAGGAAGCTTAGGCCTAGGTCTAAACACCATGGTGGTATGTATCTCCATATCTGTCTAGTGTCTACCATCTGGAGGAATGATCGCACATATCCCTGCCACCAGATTCTCACTGTTGGGCTAAGGATGGGCATTGCACATAAACTTAAGTGATCAGAAACTGGTTTAAACCTGTAACAGAACAGATGTTCAGTGCACATAAACCAATTTGAAAACAGCTAAAACTGGTTTGAGATAAACCTGGTTGTATGTAGTATCAGACTCAACTGATTTGGGTCAAACCAGTTTATGCAATGTCTGTCCCAGACCCCTTCCTGGTTTAAGATAAATCCGACTCCCCCAGCATCCCGGCATGCTTTCTGGGCTAGGTGGGGCTCTCTGCTCCACAGCAGGGCTGGCCCCTCCCCTCTGCTCCCTGGTTGCAGTTCCAGGGACTGCAGGCTCCTTCCCCCTCCCTCTCGCCACTAAGCATGAATTCTCCACTCCTCTCTGCCTTGCTGAGGAGGTGTCTGTGTACTAGCTAGAAGACCACATGCTGGCTATGGTCTGTCTATGCTGAATCAACAGGTAGCTGGTAATGTCCCTCTGTTGTTTTCTTAATGGGGTGATAAACACTGAGTTATCACTGTTATCAGTTCTCTGCTGAGAACACTGTTATAAACACTGTTATCAGTTCTCTGCTGAGCTAATCATAGCTCAGCACTGTGCTGTATCCTGCGGCACCTGCATTGAGAACCACTGGCCTAAGTGCCTAAGTGTCTGCAGGACCAGGGTTAGCAAACCTGATGACAAAAGTGTAGAAGATTCTGTCATTTCTACCAGTAGAAGGGTTTTTCCATTGATAGATTTTGCCACCTTTCTTCCCAAACCTCCCACCCCATTACATTGATAAAATAGTACATTCAAAGAAGATATTTGTATGCAGAGCTTGTCTTATACGTACAAGTTGCACTGGCTTGGAACCTCATTTAGATAAGCTGCGTACCACACCAACTGAAATGTTACTTATAGAGATGTGATATGAGCCACGTCTAAAGTGATGTGAGCATTCACCCCCAGATGCAGTGACTTAATCAGTTAAAAAAAACCCACATATCCTTATCATCAGACTTGGTGCAACTTTTGTGTGCAGATCAGACCTTAATGGATTCTTTTAACAAGTTAATGAGAAATCAGCACAGGATCCAGACTAGCACTGAAGGAGAAGGCATGTGAATACAAATCAGAAGGCACTAACACAATACAACTGTTTCATTCAGCGACAACCACAATGAATGTCAGAAGCATCCTGAGCATATCTACACATGCCTATTACTGTGTTTACTGCTGCCAGGTGTGTGTCTGCATGTGCCTGGGATCGCAGCACATTGAGTCAGGGTGGAGCAGGTCCGGTTGGCAGGGTGCCCCAGAGGTCAGCCTGCCAGTCCGGGGTTGCTCCCTCTGGCTCAATGTACTGCTGAGGGGCTGCCTGGGGCACAAGAGTACTTCAGTGAGGGCAGGCAGCCCCTGCACTGAAGCACTCTTGTGCCCCAGCCAGCCAGGGTAGCCTCTACATGTGTGCTGCTGCAGAGTTTTTTACTTGTGTTTAGTATTTACAAGTACTATCCTGCTGCAGAGTAAATTAGTTTACTTCAGCCAGCCTAGCAGGAGTGCATGTGTAGATGCTGAGAAGTTTACTGCTCAGCTCATTAGGCTACAACGCAGTAAACATCTTTTGTAGATGTGCCCCCGATGATTTGTTGGAAGCTGCAAAGTGTTTGCAACTGGTAAAAGTCCAGGGAGCTGTTCTGATAGATGATAGCTGTTCACTTTGAAAAAGCTGAAATCCACTTAGCTGAGATACTCCAAGCATCCCACAAACCCTAGTATCTCTGCAGTGCCCCAACAAGCTGCATGTTCTAGGCCTCAGTGGGGCTGGGTCGCCTGGCATTTTTCAGACAGCACCCTGTTAGTGAGAGACTGAGCCCAGTTTAAGTTCACTAGACTCAATTTCCTCTTCTGTCTTGAGACCTTACACAAGCTAGACTTGTTCTCAGTTTTTAATCTGTGGAACCATGCTGCTGGCTAATTTAGACTATAATTAATGTGACACTTCTTGAAACGGAGATGAGTGAGGGTGGGTAGGGAGATCATTGGAAAGCAGCTCAGCTTCACAGTTTGGTGCTGCCACAACATTTTTTTTTACTGAGGTTCTTAAACAAATGAAACAACTTGAAGCTACAAGATTTATGGGGTACATTGTGTGAGCTGTGCAGTCGAGGCTGAGAGTAACTAAGGACAGTGATTGAGTTGGTTTAGTGGAACCTCCCTCATAATAAGATAAAAAGCGGGGAGTTACCCTGTTTTCTTAAGCATACTGCCTGGGCTTGTTTTCCTGTTCACAGGGGCCCTGGAGGCGAGAGGTTAAGGCCTTGTGTGCATCTGCAGTCACAAAGAGGGATGGCCCTGGGGGAGATTTTTGTCACAATGGATCTGAATGTATATTGCATTTCTAATAGGATGAGGTTGTTGTAGGGCAGGAGGAAGAGGGAGAGAATTTTGTTGTGGTTAATGACGTCTATCATATGTAGGACTGATTTTTTGCTTAGTTGAAGAAGTAATTTCAATACAGGGTCTTATATGAGCATCACATGTCCATCCATTATTCAACTCTTAAAAAGGGTTGCATTTTCTCCTGCTGTCTCTGTTGTTACCTGTTTCTCATACCACATTCATCTGGGCTTTTTGCCTGTTGGGTATTGTCTAAATCTTAGATTGGGAGCTCTGTGGAGCAAGAATTGTCCTTGCGTTATTTCTGTCTGACACCTCAGATGTAGCATGTCCCTTGCCAGGCTCATTAGTAGCTTTTGCAAAAGAAATAGTAATAACGAGAAGCTCACCAAATGTGAGTAGGGATTTTTCTGAATGATTGAACACCAGTGGGTGTTCTCAGAACAATTTTTTTTAGGTATTCTTGTCTGTCAGAGAGTCGTGTCTTCTAGGTAATTTTATCTGTCAGTCTTCCCTTTGTGCCCCCCCACATTAGGTGAAATCTGGTATTCTGTGGTGTAAAAATAACTCCAGCCAGTTCTGGAAAGAGGCACATTTGATAATGTGTGTTTGGTATAGAGCAGGCTGGAAAATCTCAGAAGGGCTGGTTTCTGAGTGAAAAATGCATTTTCAATTAAATTGGAATGTTTTGCAGGAATGTATCAATCTTTTAATTAGGAAAAAGCTGGCATGAATCATCTCATTTTGCTAATGTCAGATATATATCATTTCAATTTGATACTTTGTTGAAATGTTAATTTCAATCAAATATATTTTAAAGTCTCAACATGATTTAAACAGCAATATGTGTCGATGGTTCCAAATAACACTTTTTTCAATTTTTTTTTTTTGAAGGAAATGTCAGCATTTTGCCTTTTTGTTGCACATGGTTAAAGGAAACTGACTACATAGCCCCAATTTTCTTCAGTACTAACCTTAAAAACTAGTTGCATTTTTGGAGGTCTAATCTTAGGACCCTATTGGAAGTAACCAATCCCTTATCAGGCAACAACTGATGCTATAATAGCTGGCACTTCTGGCATTAGTCCATCCTGTAGTAGGTGGTATATGAGGAGTTAAACCCAACCTCTTATTGAAATCAACGTTGATGCTCCTGTTGATTTCAGTGGGAGTTGAACTGAGATGCCAATATGAAAAGGTGATGCAATAAAGGACATACAGGGAATGTCTACATGAGAGACTGTGCAGTTGACTAATTGGGCTGGGGGTGGGGGCAGTATTTTTTTTTTTAACACTATGGTTGGATTCAAAGCCCATTTCATTCAATGAGAGTTTTTCCACTGACTGCAAAGGGAGTTGGCTGGGGCACAGAGAAACCCCACGTGGAAACCTGAAAAAGGAGGCAATTAACAATGAGCAACTTGCTATTTTTTTCCCACCATGGCCCCACCTGAACCCTCTGACCATAGAGCTGGGACTGGGAATTGCCTACTGCTGGGGTAGGGGGTCACTGTCCCAGGCTGGGCTCTGTAATCAGAGCAGGGGCTGGGACATTGCTTTCTACCCCCAGGAGTTGCTTGCTGCTGGAGTGGGCTCCAAGCAGGGTGCCTAGCCAGGGACAATGTCCCCCTGCCTCTGCAGCAAGCAGCTCCCGGCCCCACTTCTGTGGTTGAAAGGTTCAGGTGGGAAAAAAAACAACCTTCAAGTTGCTCACTGTTAACAGCCTCCTTTCCCAAGTTTCTGTGTGGGGTTTCTGTGTGCCCCAGCCAACGCGCTTTGCAGTCGGTGGAAAAACTCTGATTGACTGTACTGAGCTTTGAATCCAGCCACTTAGTCCTAAAAAAATAACTCTTCTGCCTGCCCCCGCTCCCCCTGCGAAAAAAGAACGGAAGAATGTTTAATACAATTTTACAGGGCAGTTCAGCTAAGGGTTCCATAAATGTCCCTTAGAATTGGGATTGATATGCTATAGTACGGCTATTTGTAAATTTTAAAATGCTGCTCCATAAAGCTAGAGACTATTACCATTTGATATATGGATTCTCTCCCAGAGGGGCACTTGTATGTTGAGGATTGACACACAATTAATGCACACAAATATCTAATCTACATTCCTTACTTCCTTTTTAGTATTGGAAAAGCAGGAGCCACTCAGAATATATTCATTCTCATAGCAGCATAACACTGACTGAAGCCCTTATTATAACCATTAATTGCACTCGGTGCATAGAGTAGGATCTACAGATGACTTTTGTGTTGCACCATGGCAGCTCAGACACAGGGAGATGTGGAGTCTCTTGAGAAAAATAATCAAGCCAGAGATCAGAACCCTTAAAGGAGAATGTGGAGGCATATTGGATTTGCTGCTGGGAAACACATGAGGTACTGGAAGACTACTGCCCACTGGACCTGACTTGAAATATTTTGTTTGGATTTTCCAGATAGATAATGTGCTGAATTTGATCTTTACCCCCAGAAAATTTCAATTCTGGTAAAACCCCATGTTCTAATAGGAAGAATTTGGGGGTTTATACTACTTTTTTTAGCCAGCCCTTATGTTATATTATGCTATACACATATGCATACAAGTTTCCCTCAATTTATACTGTACTTGTGTTCCCGGAGAATGGTGCATACATTGAATTTGTATAAAGCAAACCCAGTTTACAACGTAACAAATAGGGACAGATTCCCTTGGCAGTAAGGGAGAGAGGGAGGGGTGCCGCTCCCAGGGCTGCACAAGGCAGCAAAGCAGAGGGAACAGAACAGCGCTCACCGCAGCCACAGGAGAGGCCCGCACCAACAGCCTGCAGCCACTGGGGCGCGCCCTGTCCTATCTGCGCACACTCACCTCTGCTCCTAGGCTGCGCTGTGCCCTGGTGCAGGCAGCTGGTGTCAGCCGCTCCCAGGGCCGGTGCAGCCGGGGTTGGGGTGAGTGTGGACTAGTTTGTAAATGGGCACTAGCTCCCCCCTCAGCCTTCTCTTGCGATGGCTGAACAGGTTCAGGTCCCTTAGCCTCTCCTTGTAGGCCTGCCCTGCAGCCCCCGATCATGCGGGTGGCCCACCTCTGGACCCTTTCCATGTTGTCCACATCCCTCCTGAAGTGCATCGCCCAGGACCAGATGCAGTACTCCAACTGCAGCCTGACCAGTGTCATAGAGAGGGGGAGGATCACCTCCTTGGACCCACTTGAGATGCATCTGTGGATGCATGACAAGGTGTGGTTGACCTTCCTGACTGTGCCCCACACTGTTGGCCCATGTTCATTTTGGCATCAATAATGACGCCAAGATCCTTTTCTGCCTCTGCACTGACGAGAAGGGAGTTCCCCAGCCTGTAGGTGTGCTGCTGGCTCTTCCTCCCCAGGTGCAGCACCTTGCACTTGTCAGTGTTGAAACCCATCCTGTTCTCATC
>JAGPOW010000729.1:0-11499 GCA_030014935.1 Caiman crocodilus | reverse complement strand
AGGTACATGAGGTCACACGGGCTATATAAGTTAAGGACTGCCCAGGAGGAGGGGGCAGCAGCCATGAGGAAGACTCAGAGACAGAGAAGAGCTGGACCATCTGAAACTTGCTCGCTCTCTCAAAACTCGTGATCAAGGAACTGCCTGCCTCCAGAGGGAATCTCCACCTGCCTCTGGATGATACTTGTGAGTAAGCTACCTGAGATCTAATGAGATGTATAGCTTGCAGTAACTCAGATGTGTGATCCAAAGGCTACCCAGCCAGGGGAGTTTGCTCTATGGGATTTCTCTGATATTGCTCTACCCTGTACCCTATTCTAACCCTACCCTTTGTAACCACTAAAGATCTCCTTTGTACCTAGTATGGGAGACTTATTGGGAGTGGGTCTAGATTATGCCTTGGAGTCCTCTTGGTTTGGCTGACTAAGGGAGACCACTGCTTATGCTTCCGACTGAGAGAAGCATCCCAACTTCTTGACGTGAATCAAGTACCCTTGAGGGCTACTAGGCCTGTGTTTCCCAGGTTGCACAGAGCCAGAATTAAGTCCAGAACCTTGGGTACCGCCACCACCACCCTTAGGCTTCTGGTGTGCTCCAGGAAGGGGGTCGGCCAGACCTGAGGCGCCCCCAGGGAGGCACTCAGAGCCTGGAAGGTAGTCGGGCACAGTGAGGTGGGCGGCTCAATGCAGGAGCACCTCCTACTGGCCCGCTGCACTGCACTCCTTGCAAAAAAGTGCTGCTGACTCTGCCAGCGGTGCTGTGACTCTGCCAGTTGCTGCTTGCCACCCCCCTCTGAGCTGCTGATATTGCCTGCAGTGTCTGTGGTCAGTCCCTGAGCCCCGCCAGCCACGATGCTGCCAGCAGCAGCTGTAGGTGGTCTCTGAGCACCGGTTGGTGCTCGCCACTGCCTCTCCCCTGCTGCCAACACTGCAACAGCTGCCTGTGGGAGCTCCCCATTTGGCCCGCCGCTGCTGCCACCATCACGGCTGCCTGCAGGAACTCCTTGCTCGTTGCTGCCGTGCCCCTGCTGCTGATACTGCCACCGCTGCCTGTGGGTGGTCACCATGCCCCCAGGCCTCTGGGGGCACACAGCATTCATACTGCTCACTCACCCCTTGTTATGCTACTGCACTTACGAACCCTAGGTGCAACACACCTGGGCTTCTAGTCTGTCTATATGTCAGCACTCTCAAGCAGGCCCTCTCAGAGGTCGAGAGAGGCCTGGGCCACTTCCATTTTTTGAGGCTTAAAATACAGTGCAATAATTTGTAATAAATGTTCCTTTTTTATTTAACAAGTGCTTTTCTAGCTTTTTTCTTCTTCTTTCAATCCTGTCAGTGTCTGTATGTATAACCTCATTTGGAGATAATGTCAAAAGTCTAAATTTGAAGCCCTCTGTGAATGAGAGGCCCGGGCCAAATGGCCCTCCTGACCTGCCCCATGGTAGACCCTGCTTTCAAGTACCCAGAATGATATGAATGATCTCTTTTACTCTTTGGTTAGTTGTAAGTGCCACTGATGCTTTGTCACCTTTGTGTCTTTTGATATTCCTGACTGTCTCAGTACTTCTCATACCAGATACCAAGACTTTCTCCCATTTGTTGCATCTTGTCTTTGAATGTAATACTCTATTGCACTGGTGTGTCTTGAGTCTTATTCATGAGGCATAGCATGGAACTGTGAAAACTGAAGAGGGAATAAGGGACTTACAGAGCTAGACCCTTCCCCAGAGCTAACTCCTATTTTCCTGGCTAGACCCATGTAATTATGTACCAGATTATTATGAGGTCATTGGTCAAATCAGAAAATTTTATTGCAGCTCTGAGGAAATGACCTTTTAAATGACTTATGACATGACCTTCAGAAGTTAACAGTCTTGGGGGACTTCATGTTTGATTGCTTATATTATTATTACTGTTATTCATTATTTAGGACTCTACAATGTCTTCAGAATGTCCCAATTATTAAGTATGACTTCTTTCACCATTTCACGATAGTTGCTTTAATGTAGCTCCATTTTTCAAAGAGCTTGTTAGACTGTCACTTTTCATGAAAATATTAAGGTGCTTTATTAAGAATGAATGAGTGATAGGACTAATATAACAAAGTCCAGTACATACCAAAGAAATAATGGTGATATCTAGGTTTGTTTAATATTGTTGCATGGCTGAAGCAGTGGCAGGATATCTTGTCTTCAGGAGCACCTTATTTAGGAAAGTTACAGCAACTTAACCCAAACCCTCCCCAGCAACTATTCAGTGGTATTTTCTCTTTTCGTTCAGACTGTGGGATGGTTCTGTACACAGGGCACAAACTCAGTAGACCTAGTTTCAAATCTGAACCCAGCCACAGGTTTTCTGTATGACCTTGGCCAAATTACTTAATCTTCCTGTACCTTGAGATATGGTATTATTACTAAAGCCTCCTCTACATGTTACAGTTATTGTGCAATTAACTGGTCAATAGTTCAATTACTTAAACAGCTACACATGCAGAGTAGTTATCACACAATAAAAAGCCCCAACCAGCTATAAAGTTAGACCTTGAAAATGTGTACTAATTTTGTAGCTAGCTGTTATACAGATTTAATTTGCACAAATAGCAGATTTTCCCTTGTGGTTGGGAGTCTTGTCAACTGGTTGTACCTCATGCAGCTGCACTACAACTGGGACCGGGAGTCCCATTGAGATCCAGGGCTCTTGACCCTAGATGCCCATGAGGTGCAGCTGGGGCCAAGAGCCCTGTCAGATGCAGAGCTCTCAGTCCTGGCTTCACATGGCCCCCACAGCTGGGAGCCCCCTCAGCACAGGGGAGCCCACAGCTGTGGGAGCCTGCTTCTTGCCATTGCCAATAAGGCACCCATCAGATCTAATGTGTGACCCCACGGTTGTGCCTCTTGCCATGTACATGTGGCAGGGCAGGAAGCATGATTGTGTGGATTAAGCATTAGATTCAACGATGCCCTTACTAAAGGGGCCTAAAATAGGCATATAATTGCATTCTCTGGCTGCCTTGTGCTTGGTAGGAGTATGACTACGAAGCATGTCTGTGATTAGACAGCACCTTACACAGTGGGTTTTCTGCCACAGTTAAAGCACTGGTGCACTACCATACTGTAGTCAAGAATAATAATAATAATAATAAAACAACCCAGCAACAAAATTGAATTGTAATAAATGAAAATGCTTTAATTAAAATGGTTGTTTTCTCATGCAAAATTGTCAACAACTGTACACAGAAAATCAGCCTGTGATAGGGCTCAGCAGTGCCTTTGAACTGCTATTGCTGAACTGGTTCTTGTTTGGATTAAGATATCAAATAGTATTTACACCTTGCATCAGAGCACAGAGAAGAAACACAGCTAACACACATTAACTAAAATAAATGTATATGAATAATAATGGACAATGCAAGAGAAAATGAGAGTGTGGTTCATTGCTAATGTAGCAGGGGGCTTAGGGAGAGGTTGGATGGAAATCTTACATGTATGAAAGCTAATATTTAGGTCTCTTATTCACAGCCAGTTTTCTGGAAAGAATCATGCTAAAATTCAAGTAGAGCAGATGGATGTATCCACCTGATCTAGAGGTACTATGATGCAGTCTTAACACTAAATATATTTTCACAGATTCATTTAACTATCCAGACTTTCTCTGTAACTGAGATTACAGTTTGTACATGGTATTATTTCAGTTCAAAAATATTCACGGAATCCAAAGAATGAGAGAGTAAATCAGAAACCTTTTTACTCACTTTGGTTTAACTTGTAAAGAAAGAATCACATTTAAACTAGTTCCCCTGTATCATGTAGTGATACTGTGGCGGGACTGTCTTGTGTGTATCTATTCCTGTAACGGCCACAAACACCATAGGCCATGATGATCAGAAATATTATTATACTCTTTGGAGATTGTCTGTGGTAATTTTTTAATAAGCACTAGGAAAGGCAAAACAAAACATTTATGAATCACTAGAATCCAACGTGTAAGGCAAAGACACCCAGACAGCTGAGAAATATCCGAAAAGCCTAACTAGAGAATTACAGCGCCATAGGTTCAAGCGTGTAGAACATTTCCAGCATGGAACAAGGCAGAAGAATAAAGAGGGCTTGCTTGTGATGTGTGGAGGAGATTCTCATCCTCCGTTATACGTGGCTCTCTAGGAAATAACTGCGGTGGCATTGCTAAGTCTGATTGTTATAACACCCTGGGGTGGGGGTGATACAAACAGGTACCTAGTACTAATGCCATCAAACTGCGACTTGCATTGTTACACGTGACAGCGGGAAGTATAGAATGACTGTCGATGCCTGAGGCAGACAAGGTTCCTTGGGTGAATCTGATATCTTTTATTAGACCAACCCAAATGGTTGGAGAATAGTTATTAAGCAAGCTTTCGGGTTTAAAACCCTTCGTCGGGCTAAGGAAGCTGCAGCAGTTGGTGTGTGCTCTTCCTGGACGGGATGAAAAGTAAAGAAGCCAGAGGCTGGGCTGGGCTGGGCTGGGCAGTCAGTCGCCGGGCAGATTGTAATGTGTCAAAAATCCAATGCCTGTGTTTAGTCCACGATCGCTAGTATCCAGGAGGTTGATGAAATGGAGCTCATAGACTCGTCTCTGGGACGTGTTGTGTACGTTTCCCTTGAGGATCAGGACTGAGAGATTGGAGAGAGAGTGGCCCTCCTGTGAGAAATGTGCCCCCACCGGTAATAGGGTATATCTGTCTTAGATGGATTTCCAGTGTGCGTTCATGCTGGTGCGCAGTTGTTGTCTGGTCTCTCCTACATCTCTTCCATGATGCCTGAGTCATTCAGTGCTTAATTACCCTCCACCCAGCTCTTTCTCCCTTTTAAATCACACTTTTCCTCTCCTTCCTTTCGCCTGGGCCTGTGGAGCTGTTAAATCCAGCAGAAACGTGTGGAGCAGAAGAATTTCTCCATTGCCCTATTGACCCAAATGCCATCTGTGCTGGTTCAACCCACAGTGAATCCATCAGTACGCCCACAGATGTTAGGCTCTTTCTACCATATCCTTTACCCAGTAGGTTGAAGGGCGTTATATGTGAATAAAGGTATGAAGAATTTTTGTTGTACTGTCATATTGCCCTTTCTTCTCACTGTTCTCCTTGGCTGATTTTTACAGCTGGTTCCCAACCCCTAACCTATCTTTTCCCTCTCTTTGCTTTGCCACCCACTAGCACACTACTTTTCTTCTGCACGTGGCTGGCATGTAGCTGCAGCTCCTCCCTTAGCTGTGGCTGATTAGTATAACTGGGCTTGGCAGCATCTCTTCAGAGCTTTCCTCCCCTTCTTTGTCCATCCATCCATGCTGGTGCTGCTTCTCCTTCGCTGCTTGCTGGAATCTCCAAAACAGAAAACCACTGTACCTTAGGAGTCCATAGATTAATATCACTGAGGAGAAGCTGGTTTGGGATGTAAGCAATGATGCCATCTATTTTGTCTGATTCTGAGCTCTGAGAGACGCGGGGTTCCCTCAGCTAGTTAATATCACCATGTATAAAATCCCAAGCCTACCTCCATGTTCTAGGCCATTCTTCCTAATGCTACCAAAATTGGAAGTAAGGAATATTCAAAATTCAGTAGTTAAGAGTTCAGACAGATTTCTACATCCCTAAACAGATGTCTAGCTGGTATAGATTAGCATAGCTCTTCTGGCTCCTGAGGAGCTACACCATTTAACAGTAGTGGGGAATGTAGCTCCCTGACTTAGACTTTTAACTTTTGGCTCATCTGAAGCCAACGCTTAACTAAAATCCCCAAATGTTCCATAGCTTGGTATCGGAAATAAAGATAACCCCAAATAAAAACCATGGATTCAGGACTGGGTTTGGACCAAAGTTCACAGCTCAAACCTAACTCTGTAATAAGCCAAAATCTGAACAATTTGGAAAGTTCAGTTTGATGTTCAGATCCCTGCTGCCAGGGAATTTGGAACACTTCTTAAGTTGTTATTAATGTTGTTTCATAAAACAGCCCAAAGCAGGATATGGTGTTTCAATATACAATAGATTACTTGTTTCAATATGCAAGTAACACATTTTGATGAAAGGCATGTGACAGGCTTTATGACTTTGACACTAATTTGGGGTTTGCAATAAAATCTAAACTAAGTGAGTCTCATCTGGCCCTAGATAATGTTGTAAATATTTTGACCAGCTCTAATCTGGAGGGTTCAGATTTGTTGTGAAGAAATATTTCCTCTGGCATGGACATAAATTCGATTCCTTGAGACCTAAGGGTGGAGGAGACCTGATTAAGGAAAGGGGAGCCATTAACACCCATTGGAAGGAGCATTTTGAAGATCTTCTCATTTGAGACTCTGTTGTTTGACAAGAGTCCTCTCAAGTCCATCCCACAACACTCGGTCAGAAACCCTCTGACCTTTGACGAGGTGAGGAAGGCCATGGAGCAGGCAAACAATGCCAAGTCCTCTGGAGCAGATGGAGTCCCTGCTGAAATCTTCAAGCAGTGAGGAGAAGAGCTTACATCAGAGCTCCATGCCCTCGTTTCAAGGATCTGAAATGGTGAGGAAATCCCAGATGGACTCAGGGGCACCATGATCATAACAATCTTTAAGAAAGAAAACAGGTCTGACTGTAGAAATTAGAGAGGGATTGTCTTGCTGGCCACCACAGGAAAGATCATTGTGAAAACCCTCCTGAACCATCTCGTTCCACTTGCTGAAGATCTCTTCCTGTAGTCTCAGTGTGGTTTTAGGCAGGGGATGGACAATTACTTGGCTTCATGGGCCACATAAGAAATTTTGGTGAGCTGTTGCAGGCCAAGTCAGCACCCTCCATCCCCCCTGCCCCACAACTGCTCACCCAAACTCCCTAAGTGGCTGTCCTCTGTGCTTGACTGGGTGGTTGGGATGGGATGGGGTCATGGGTGGGCAGGAAGTTGCTTCTGGGTCTGGATCTGGGATCTTGGGGTGGTGACAGTCCAGGGCCAGGGCCCAGGGCAGAGCCATGATCTGTTCCCCACGAACCCCTGTTGGCAGAAGCCATGGCTGTTGCAGGGCCTTGTAGGCAGTAGATCATGGCTCTGCCCCAACCTGGGCCCCATGCTGTAACCACCCCATGACCCCATCCCTGCTTACTCGTCCCAGTCCCAAACACTGCTTCCTGCTCACCCATGGACCCATGCCACCTGCATGACCTCATGCACCACTTGCGTGGGTCCCATCCTCAGTGGTGGGTGTGGGGCGGGAGAAGCCACTGCAGCTGGGGATGCTGAGTGAGTCCAGTCATTGCACTGCCCCAGCTCTGTTATGGGCCTGGGGCTGGTGGGGCTGGTCACACTCACCACAGCACAGGCTGTCCTCTGTACCTGGGCAGGGTAGGACCAAGGGGACTCACCATGGGCCAGACAAAATCCCTCAGTGGGCTGAAGTTGGCACCTGGGCCATATTTTACCCACCCTTAGTTTCAGGCATCAAGAGGCACAACCAACATGATCTTCAATGCTTGCCAGCTGCAGAAAAATGCCAGGAACAACATATACCTCTCTGCATGGATGTTTTTGACCTCACTAAAGCCTTTAATTCTGTCAGCTGAGAAGCACTGTGGTGGATCCTTCTGAGATATGGATGCCCACTCAAATTCATCACCATTCTTGGCCTGCTCCATGATGGTATGCAAATGATGGTTCTCCAAAATGGATCTACTACAAACCCCTTTGAGATTAAGACAGGAGTTAAGCAAGGCTGCATCATTTTTTGATATTCCTTACTGCAGTGCTACAGCTGACCAGCAAGCTTCCACTTGGAGGGGAGCAACACTACCACGTGGATGGTAAGCTATTTAATCTTAGCTGACTTTGAGTCAAAACCAAGACTACCCTGACCTCAGTCATTGAGCTCCAGTACACTGATGATGCTCACTCAGAAGCAGATCAGGCAATTGTCAATGTCTTTACTGGGGCATACAAGAAAACGGGCCTGGTGTTTAACGTTCAGAAGACTAACGTCCTTCATCAAAAAGCTTTTAATGAACAGTCCCCAGCTCCAATAGTTCAGATTATTGGTGACACTGGAGAATATTGAGTATTTCCTGTACCTCAGAAGCCAACTCTTGAAGAAGGCTGACATTAATAAAGAAATCCAATATAGACTCAAATATGCAAGCTCAGTCTTTGGATGCCTGAGGAAATGGATGTTTGAAGATCACAACTTCAGATTAAATAATATGGTTTAACAAGCAGTCATGATCCCCACCTTGTGTATGGAGCTGAGAAGTGGACAACATACAAGAGATGCCTAAAATTGCTGGAGAAGTATTATCAGCGCTGCCAGCAGAAGGTCTTTCAAACAACATAAGCATCCTCTTGCCAGCAAAAGCCCTGAGCACCAAGGCAGTGATCATCTGACATCAACTTTACTGGGCCAGCTGTGCTGTCCGGATGTCTGACTCCAGACTCCTGAAGCAAGTTTTATTCTCCCAGTTCAGTCAAGGTGTATGCTGAACTGGAGGAGAGAGAAAGGGCTTCAAGGATATCCTCCCAACCAACTTGAAAAAATGCAGCATTAACATCAGCTCATGAGACACAATCACCCAAGCCTGCCGGTGACGGAGGAAGAGTCTGCAGCAAGGATCTCAGGACTCTGAAATCTCACAATGATGGCAGGAGACAGAAAAGCAGGAATGGCAGCAACAGTGTGCTGTAGACTGAACCGTGAATCTGAACCCTGCGCAGAAACACGTGCTTGAGCTGCAGTAGAACCTGCCATTCCCAGATTGAAAATCATCTTCAACTGCAAGGGATTGCCAGTGATGAGCTCAAAGCACAGCTAAATAGTTTCAGCTCCTTAAAAACAAAATCCTAAATCCACATCCTTTACTCCCAGGATGCCACCTTTTGGGAGGAGATACGTCCCCTCTCGGAGAGGTCCTTCCATATTAAAATCCTTCTCCCGCAAGGCTCCACGTTCTCTCTGAAAGCTTATGGGGTTCTCTTCCCCATCAGGTTTGGGTTTTTTTAATTAAATTTTGTGTTTCAGGCCAAATTAGCCAAATCAGCTGCAAATCCAATTATTAACTGAGCAGAACTCAGTCATTCAACTTCGTATGGATTTTACTTTGAGGTAAGTAATGATGCGACTGATCCCAAGACAAAAACCCCATGAGGAGAAGGCACTTCAGTTTTATTGCGAGAGAAATTCACTGACAGTGAATGCTGCAGGGAGAAGGGGTATATAAGGTCAATCTCAACAAGCCTACTTGGTGATAAAACATAAAGGCCAGGCCTTCACTTGCTTTTATCTCAGGATTCCTCATTGTTTGTTTAGTTGAGGTAAAAACCACACATTTTAAAGCAGTGAAGTAGTGCTATCAGTGCTACTTTGTACCAAATCACCGGGGTCCCTAGTGAGTTTTATAAGACCCTTCCCACTCCAGGTCTGAGCATGCTTTCTCTGCAGCAGCCTCACCCTCCAGGTGCTTCATGGGCTCCCTTTGAAGTTGCATGCATTCTTTTCCTGATTTAGGTGCCCTTTGTACTAGGGGATGCCTTTACCCTGTGAGGTAATCACCAAGTTCCTAACTATGTATTTAACGTTTGCTTTGTTGTTTCTCAGACAGTATCCTTCTAAGGACCCATTTCAGTCCTTCGATCTGAAAGGACAGTTGTTGCCTTCAGGGGAAGTTGCACTAACATGTCTTAGAACAATATGTGATCGTACAGGCACAGCTGAAAATGTCATCCAGCCTATGAGTGTTGTCTAAATCTGAAATGTAAATATCCCGTGATCTAGTTCATCTTAAGCTTTTTATGAGCTGATCTCCAGTAGTATACATTAGTAGAGGTACAGAGAAGTATTCCATTCCTTCACTTACAGAACTGTCTACCGCGGATAAATGTAGTCTGGGTGAATCAGGATCAGCATGTTTAAGCATGAGTTCCGAAAGTTTAGGATCCTCTACAGAAATGGGCCTCGTTTCAGTGGTCCTGAGTTTGTAGCATTGTCATGTGTTTCAGCAAGAACCAAGGATGCCAACATGCTAAAAATCAAGCTGCTTTCATTTAGGTGCCTGACACAGCCAAGCCCAAAGCTATCTGCCTACTTGTATTTCACCCTTTTTAATCTATACCAAAGATCCTGCCAGAAGTAGTTTAAGACACCTTTTTTTCATTTTGGTTCTATTTTGCTGATACTCAGTGCCATTGTAATAGTTAAATAATGTCTGCGGTGTACCAGTTTGGGGAGGATTAGCTATGATCATTTATTTTTGGCAGCTTTTGCCAGGCTTCCCAGAGCTTGCTGGGCATGGAACACCTATAAAGAAAACTCCCTGTTTTCAAAGCAATCCTTTACCTTGCAGCTCAGTTGTGCGTGCGCCTTTGTTGTTAACAATCTTGTTCTGGAAATAATTCTTCCCTGTATGTAAGCACTTTGAAACAATGGAATAATCCTTCTTAAATGGATGTTTCATTTAGTCATAAATTGTCGGTAGACTTCAAGAGTAATTATTGTTCTAAAGGCAAACATACTGCAAAGTAGTCTCTTGTCCAGAAAACAGCACTATACATCGCACATGGCAAATCACAGCAGGTGGTTCATCTCAGAGCTCAGGTCTATGTGTAAGGATACCCTCACCCATATTTTGCCCCTGTTGTACAAAGGTGGGATCAAGCCATGTTTATGGCCCCTTCCCTCAGGGATCTGCACAGGGATCTTTGGTGTAGAAAGGAATATGGAGGGTATTTTTTTTCTCTTGTCAGCCTTTGTCTAGCACCCAAGTGCTGCCAGATAGGCAGTGTGTGCCCAAATTATATTGCTTTCATGGTGGCCTTCTTTTACATAGTGAAACTTCTCCTCTGTAGGAAGGATGCAGGGATACATCTAGGGAATAGGAGGAGGCACAAGTGCCCTTCCAGGACTTTGAGGATGCCAGGGGCTTGGGATATGTATGATTTCTTTCACATGGGCAAAGATAGATTGAGACTGCTTTGCTATTTAGGGATTAATGTAAAGGCCTGTCTCTGATTTAACTGCATGATTTGTCTCTATGACTGCCAGGATGCTTTTGGAGAGATGCATAAAAGGGAGCTGCCCCTTGCTATACTACAAAGGTCCCTCACCACTGCAGAGTCATTCATTCTTTCCAGCCTGAACTGAGTTTCACATCAGTACTGCACTATATTATTACAGCAGTGTGTGGGTTCACTTTGTTGATTTAGGGCCTGGACAGCTCAGAGGATTAATATGGGTTACAGAGATTTTTGCTTTTAATTCATCCTTATGGGATTACTAGGTTAAGGGATCTGGATTTGTTTTTTACTGATGGCTTGTTGGTGGCCTCTACCAAATGAGTTGTTGGTTTGAGTTCAGCATCTAGGCCCTGACAGGCTTAACGTCAAAAGATTCCTTTTGGCTTGAATTTAAGTATGTGCTTTGCTAGATAAGGACCTTAGTGGAGAAATATCACACCAAAACTACCAATATCTACTCCTTATCTGGACAGTTTTGTAAAGATGAGAAAATG
>JAGPOW010000727.1:0-16653 GCA_030014935.1 Caiman crocodilus | reverse complement strand
ATCTATGAAATGCCATCAGCCAGTTTGTCAAGAATGGTCTCTTTGATCATTTTTTCCAAGATCTTCCCTGGGATAGAGGTCAGGCTGATGGGCCTGTAGTTCCCTGGATCTACTTTCCTCCCTTTCTTGAAGATAGGCACCACATTGCCCTTCTTCCAGTCTTTGGGCACTTCACCAAAGCGCCAGGAGCTCTCAAAGATCTGTGCCAGTGGCCAAGCTACAATGCTTGCCAGCTCCTTAAGTACCCTGGGGTGTAAACTGTCTAGGCAAGCTGACTTGAAGGTGTCCAGCCTCTCAAGGTGTTCCTTCACATGGTCTACATTGATGCGGGGTAATTGTTCTCCCTCACCCTAGCCATCCTATACGGGCATGGTTCCAGACCCGGGCACAGGGCCCTGCCCGCGGCCTAACAAGGGTCCTCTAGTGCAGGCTCTGACAGGCACTTCCATACGTGTGATCTGCCAGCAGCAGTGCTGGGCTCCGGCACCGCACAGGGGCCCTTCATCACAGGCTGCCCCCAGGGAGTGTCTTGCCAGCAGCAACACACGCTCAGACCCGTGGCCCTCATGCCCAGGGCCTGGCCCTCAGCTGCAGGCAGTGCCCGTGGGGCCACAGGAGCTGGGCCTGTTGCTCATGGCGCTTTGTGCTGCATCCACCCAGGCGCAGCCAGCAACAAATGCCCCAGAGCCGAGGGGGGAGCATGCTCCAGCCTGTGTCCTTGCGCAGCGTCCAGCGGAGCTACAAGCCAGTCGCTGTCAGCAAATGCAGCCATCGGCCGTTGCACTTCAGGTCTCAGGGACACGTTCACTTTCTCCCTGCGGTATCTCAGTCTGAGCAGCCCCAGGCTGGGGATTCCCCCTCTGTCTTTCCTGAGCGTGGCGGGGCGAGCGCGTCCTGTGCACGAGCACCGTCCTGGGGCAAGGAGCTCCCCAGCGCACCCGTGTCCTGCGAGGGGACTCGCTACCTCTGCCCCAAGCCCACCTGCTCAACTGGCCTGGTGTCCCCCTGGGCTCTGGGCTCCTGTGCTGGGACAGGAGAGCAGCAGCTCCTCAGCCCTCCTCCTCCACCTTCCTTGAACGCGGCAGGTGCAGCCCTGGCCACGTTTTCATCCCAGCTCCCCCACATTGCCCTCCCTGCCCTGCTCAGTAGCCCTTGCTCCTGCAGGTCCTTGCACCCCGGACCTCTGTGCGGGCAGGGACAGCTGCTCCCCTCGGGACCCGACGCTGCAAGGCTCAGCCTTGCACCCAGGCTGTCGGGAACGGGCAAGTGCTAGGGCAAGGCAAGAGGTACTGGCACCTCAGCAGCAGCCCCCAGCCTGAGGCCCAGGGTGGCCCTGGGCTTTCAGTGACTCCTTGCGGGTCTGTGCCTCAGCTGCTGCCAGGAAACCCACCCAGCCCCAAACCTCCCTGCCCTGCTCTGCTTCGTGCCCCTGTGTTGGCTCCCCCGGCAGCCCTGGGGTACAAGGGGCCCCACTCGACTCCGCTGTGCCCGGAGCCTGCCTGTGCTGGGCCGGTGGGCGCCTGCTGGCTGCTGCCTTCTGACGTGCGGGTTGCTCAAGCAGTGCGCGCCCAGACCACAGCTGGATTTCCCCACACGGCGCCGTTAGGTGCAATAACAGCCGGGCCGTTGGACGCTGCAGCAACCCAGGCAGCCCCCCTGGAGGGGGTGGGGGAGCCGGCCAGCGGCAGCACAGAGCGGGCAGTGGCCAGTCCCTTCCGGGCCCTGGGACGAGCGGCTCCGGGCAGGACGCGGACGCGCTGCAGGGGGGCTGACACAGGCCCTGCTGCCAGAGCCGTTGAACAGACGCCCAGGCCCGGAAGTGGCCTGAGCAGGAGCGTTGGTCGCAGCCCGGGCTGCTCCCTGCCAAGAACCGCAGCGGGGCCTGGGGAGGGGCCCCTGCCAGGCGCCCAGCACTGCAGCATCTCTCCAGCCAGCCCCTTCCCCGTGCTGGGCTGTCCAGGCAGAAACGGCCCGTTAAACGGCCATGCTCTGTGCAGGGGGCCCCGGGGCAGAGGCAGGAGCTGAGCCAGAGCCTGGGAGGCGGGGGGAGCAGGGTGCCTGCAGGGGCAGGGGAGCTGGGCCTGGGCTGCGCCCGGCGCTGGAGCTTCCCTGCCCGTGACTGCACGTCCCTTGCCCAGAAGCAGCTCCACGCTCCGGGCTGTGCAAACAGGGCCCTCTTTGTGCACAGGCCGGAGGGCGCCTCCGACATGGCACCAGGGACACGTCACCGCAGGCTCCAGTGCCACCTCAGCGTGCGGGCAGGGGCCAAAGTCCTGCCCAGCTGTGCTGGCTGCAAGCTAGTAGTGCCAGAGCCACCTGGCCCCGGCCCGTGCCCTGCAGCTCAGGTGCTCGCAGGCCGAGGGTCAGGGGTGGGACGCGCCCTTAGGAGCAGGCCTCGCGCAGCTCGGGCGCGGGACTGCAGCAGCAGAAGGCGGCGGGGCTGGGGCACGGCTTCTGGCCCCGCAGGGACAGCCAGGGGGAAGGGCCGGGCGCGCGCTCCCGGGCTGCCAGCGGCTTTGTGGTGCACGTGGCTGGGGCCTGCGGCACAGCGGGGTTTGTCAGACGGAGCCCGGGGCAGGTCACGGTGCTACCTCTGCGGCACGGCCAGCCCCGGGGAAGCAGCACGAACCCTGTGGAGGCCCAGGAGCAGCCCTGGCCCTCACTGCCCAATGCCCCAAGCACTCTCCTCCGCTCCCCACGGAGACGCCGGGCCCCGGCAGTGCCTCGCGGCAAGGCCCGAGGCCCACGGGGAGCATGAGCGGGGCAGGGTCCAGGAGCCCGAGGGCCAAGAGACATCGCGCAGGCGCCGGGATGGCAAACACAGCCGTGCACCCCCCGAGCCCGCGGGCAGGGCCCAGGGGAGCCGGCGCAGCCGCCCTCAGCGCAGACCAGGCCCGAGCACGCAGCCCCGGAGGCGCACAGCAAAGGGGCCCTGCCGGCCGGCCGGAGCCCGCGGGTTTGCCAGGACGTGGATTCGGGATTAACCCCAAGTCCCTGGGCTGCTGCCAGGCTCCGTGCAGCAGGCAGGTGGGTCACACGCACTTCCTTTGTGCAAAGGGCCCCAGGTAGGCGCCACGGCCAGAGTCAGTGCAAGCCTCTGCCAAAGGCACAGCAGAGGGGCCCTGCCCGGAGGAGCTCCTGCCACGGCCTCCCGTGCAGCCTCGCTGGAGCTGCCCAGGCAGGACGCGGGTCCCAGGCCTGGGCATCCTGTGCCTTCCCCTGTGCCCCACGGCTCTGCTGCTGCACCAGATCCTGGGCCCATCCCAGGTGGATCCCTGCCCCACTCAGCTCTTCACCCCATGCTGCCTCTGTTGGCTCCTACCCTTCCCAACGCCAGCCCCTGCAGGGGAAGGGCACAGACCTACCTCTGGTCCAGGTCCCCCCGTCCATGTTGAGGCCACATCCTGTGCCTGACACCCCCGTGGCCCTTGCTTACACCTCTGCCCTACATCAGCCTCCACCTGCTCCCACCCAGTCTATGGCAAAGCGTCAACGAGCCCAGCTGCACGCCAGCTCCTGCACTTCCTGGGCCAGTCACTGCCATTGTCACTTCAAGGCCCTTTACAACCCCCCCTCCTCAGTGTCAGGGTGCCCCCCCCACACACACAGCAGCCCCTGACACTTCTCCAGGCACTGGAGCATCTCCCTTTGCCCCATGCCGCCCTGTGGCAACCTGCACAAGCCCCAGTGAGAGCACAAGCAGAGCAGAGCTGGCACCATGGGGTGACCATCACCCCGCACCCCTGCCTCCAGCCAGCTGCTGCTCTGGTCTCAGGGGCGCAGGGTGAGGGTGCTGGCGCAGGAGCACTCCTTGCCCGTGGGGGTGGGGAGAGCACAGCCCACAATTAGGCCTCCCTTGTGCTGCTGCAAGAGCTGACCCCAGCCCATCCAGCCAGCTGCGCACAGGGCCCAGCTCCGCTACGCACCAGAGCCCGCAGTTCTCCTTTTCAAGCTGGCAGCTGCTCTGGTGCAGGGGCTCATTGTGATGCAAAGCAGGGGGTGCTGCACACTGGTATGCAAATCCCAGTGCTGCGCTGCCCCAGGGGACAAGACCTTTGCACGCACACCAAGAGCAGTGGGAATGGTGCAGGGCTGCGAGCCCCTTGGGAAGCCCCAGGGCCACCGGTGGGACCTGCTCTCCAGCAGCCCCTGGCCCCCACGCGGGGAGCAGCAAGACAACCCACCCAGAGCACCCACCACCTCATGGAAGGCTGGGCCCAAGCCAGGGCAGGGAGTCCAGATGGCCAGGCCCAAGGCAGACAGCTGCAGCCACAGGGAGAGCTCCCCAGCTCTGCTGCACAGCCTCCCCCAGGCCCCCATGCAGCCTGTGGCTGCATTCAGCTAGTGGGCTTCATTCAGCTAGTGGGGCCCAGGGCCGCACAGAGCTCCCCAGACCCATCCAGGCAGAGGCAGGAACAAAGCCCCAGCCAGGAAGCAGCACAGCCCGCAGGCAACAGCAGCACCCACTCAGCACCGTAAAGGACACGCCTGGGCGGAGGACCAGCACCTGGGAGGTAACACCTCTGCACCAGGCAGAGCACCACCCAGCACTTACAGCAGGGCTCCCCCCCAGCCAGGGGCAGTTTTGCTGCTCGCCCACAGCAGGAAAGAGCAGAGGGACACAGGCATGGTCAGTTTGAAGGCTTTATTTAACTGTCATAAAAGGGGAAGCCGATGACGATTCCAACCTGTTAATCCGGGTCAGGGATTTACAGACAAGATGCACCAGATCCAATGAACAAAACCTAGCTCTAGAGGGAGGGGGAGGAGCTAGAGGCAGGAGACTGTAGCTACGAGAAAACCACACGTACTTGGTCCCAGTTCTGGTACAACCTGTGTTAAAGCACCCGGCGAGAGGTGCGAGCTGGAACGCGCCCGTCCAGTAGCCGGGGGGCACGAGCCCCCTGACCACAGGGCCTGGGGGTGGTCAGGATGGAGACAGTGCTGCAAGGGGCCAGGGGGGAGCTGCTCTGGGACACAGGGGAGCAGGGAAAGGAGTCTACTTGTCAAGGCAATAAATACTGACAGGCCAGGCACGAGTCTCAAAAGGCAGAACAGATACGTAAGGCATTCGCCACTCTGGAACCTGCATCCATTGCAAGCTGGGGGCTCTCATGAGTTATGGAAGCAGCTGCAGAATAGGACGAGTCCATCTTCCAGCCTGGAACCGAACCAAGAGGGGCAGAGGCTGCTGCGGCATCTGAGCTCTGCAGCCCTTCCTGGCTGGAGTGGAAGGAGGTGGTGACAGCAGCACCAGCGCTTGTCCAGCTGCCCCTTCAGGCCCACCAAGGGGCTAGGGCTGCACCGGGCAGGGCAGGGCTGAGCAGAGCGCTGTGCTAGCAGGCCTGGGAGCCTCTGCCAGGCAGTGCTCTGGACAACGTGGGGCAGCTGACTGGGAGCATCTGGGACCTGCAACAGCCTCCACCTCTTGGAGGGGATCTTAGGAGAATTGGTCCAAGCCAGGAGCCACCTGAAGAGGGACTTGGGGCGTGACGGGCAAGGGCATCATGCAGACAGACACTGGGGCAGGCGTTTAAAAAGTGTAACAAGAGCAGGACCCCCTCCCTTGAGGATGCACGTTACACATTAAGGCATCATGGTTGCAGGGGACAGCCACAGATGGAGCCACTGGCGTCCGCAGGACGCGGCAGCGCGGGACGGGCAGGCCACAGACATGATTTTAGCTCACAGAGGGGTCAACGGCTGCTTGGCATCATGATTTCCTTGGCCACTGGGGAGGCACTAACAACCCCGGCTCATGAGCAGAAGCACTTGGAAAAGCCTCTTGCCCATGGGACGCAGGGGCCCTCCCTCCCCATCCGCACCTGCCTGGGGTTTGTTGAGCGCTCTGGGCAACTTAAAAGGAGGGAGAGAGGGGCTCCGATGTCAGCACTTTGGTACAGGGGGGTTCTACCGTAGCCACGGTCTGATTGGCTCTGGGGTTGGCACGGAAGGCCTAGTCCTTCCAATCCTTCTTGATGGTCAGGTTCCACTCCCAGGACAGGTGGTCAGTCTTGTCGTCGTCTGTGAACTTGGACTTGATGTTGTAGTTGCCCCGGGCCAGCATGCCCTTGGGTGCTTCCTCCATGGGAGTGAGGAATTCGTACTCCTCCCCACGGGGACCGTAGCTGCCCACCATGTACTCAGTCTTGTCAACTGGAAGGAGAGTGAATGGGAGGTGAGGGGTAAGAGGCTTCCCAGAGCCAACAAGGCAGCACCAAGCGGGCTCGACACCCCCTGCTCCATGCTTGCAGCAGCCCCGGCCCTCCCCCAGGAGCTGGCGGGACTCAGCACAGAGCAAGGACAGCCCCACTGCATGCAGATGCCACCTCGTCCACCGCCACTCCACCCCTCGCAGCTGCTGGCTCTCATCAAGAGCCGACCATCTCCCGCCAGGCCCGGGCCAGTGACAGGCTCCCTCACCACAGCTCTATCTGCTCCAGGCCAACAGGATGGAGCACAACTAGGGCTGGGAACATGCCCGAGACCCTTTCACAGCCCCTGGCTATAGGTTGCCCTCAGCCTTAAATAGTGAAGAGAGGTAGCTGCTGAGGAAAGCTGGAAAGGACACTTACTTTTCACCCCTTTCCTGAACGTATGCTGGATGTACTTCAGCCCCGACACAATCTCCTTGTTCACCTGGAGATAGAGACGTGGACAGTGCAGCAGCAGAGTCTGGCCCTCTCCACCCCATGGGCACAGCCAGCTGCCCAGGCACAGGCCCTGCCCAGCAGTTCCTTACCCGGAAGGAGATTTTTATCCGGTACTCCACACCCTCCTTCATCCAAAATGACTGCTTCTTGTAGCTCTCCAGGTCAGCTGTGGGGTGGACAAAACGGCTCAGACCCTTTCACACTGCCTACAGGTCAGCTAGGAGCTGGGCTCTGTGCAGACTGAGCTACCAGCGGCCAGGAAGCAGTGGCAGAGCCTGGATTCCTGACCCGTAAGGACCCCATGAGGCTCTCATCAGGGTGAGGGTGCCTGGACACAGCTGGGAGATCCTGCAGGCTCAGGGGTAGAGTGGCACTTGCAGAGTGGCTCAGCAGCTCCCCCAGCTGGTAACAAAGCCTCTGCAAGCCAGAGCCCTGCACACCCCAGCAGGAGCCAGGTAGCTGGGGGTGCTCCAGAGTCCAGCCTTATGCATCCCACTCACTACAGCAGCCCAGACAGGCAACAGCCAGGACTCCTGCAGACACATGCGTGGAGCCAGCCTGGCAACTCTCCCCTGGGAGGAACCTGAAGCACCACCCTTCACTTACCTGTCAGGTCCAGCTCAAGAGGGCCAGGGGCACTGGCACAGACCAGTGTCAGTTTGGTCACCACCACATTGGGGACAGTGGGATCTAGGACAAAGGAGAAGCAATGAGCAGCTTCCTTGAGATGCCCAGGACACTGGGCCCCAGGAGCCGGTCCACCCATGTCCTCCCCACCACACCCTGGGAAAGCAGCTGCCACAAAATGGTCCATCCGCCGCAGAGTCCCCAGCGCCCAGCCATCCTCTAACACTGTCCCAGAGCCTCCCACCTCAGCAGCCTCAGGGTCTCCCACACAGCAGCAGTCCAAGAGAGAGACCGATGTGGAAGTTTTGGTGACCGATTCCAGCCAGCCACCCAGCAGCACCCAATCCTGTGGCCCAGGACATACCCAGGCTGTAGCAACATGCTCAAGCGCAGGGCAGGGGTGGCGCGGTGCTGCGCTGTGCAGCACTGCCTGCTTGGCAGCTCTGATGGGGCCAGGGTGGGGCGCATGCATCCCACGGACCCACCCCAAGTCTCACCCATAGTGATGGTGACAGCAGAGCCCAGCAGGGCCTCCTTGTACTTGCGCAGGCTCTCGTCATCCTTGTCCAGCTCCTGGATCTCCTGGATGCTCTTCTGAGCAGGCGGCTTGTAGTTGACAGAGTGCTCGTCCTCCTCGTTCTCCGCAGCGATCTGGGCTAGCTGCTCCGCTGTCGGCTCCTGCTCTGCCATCTTTGCGCACGTGACCTACACCTGGGGGAGGGCAGGAGCTCAGTGGTGCCACCTCCCAGCTGCTCCGGGCCACGGGAGGCTGGGGGGCGCTTCCCAGCACAGCCCATTTCCTCCTCCAGTGCCCAGCCTTTGGAGGCAGCTGTGGGACGGCTCCCTGGGACAACCCCCTGGCCCCCAGCAGCTGTATGGGACCCTCCTTCAGTGCCAGGACCCAGTTGTAGGCAGCAGAGAGGACTGAGCTCTGCTGGCTCAGTTACCAGGACACTGGCCTGGCTGGACCCAGGCAGGGTGAACGCCCCTCCCTATCACTACCACCGCTGCTCCCCAAAATGGCTCAGCCAAGCCCCCAGGTCACTACCTAGAACAGATGCCTGCACACAGGGCCATCCTGGGGGTGGGCATGCGCACGAATAGGGGCAACCACCCAGGGCCTGCACTTTGGGGAGCCCCGCAGAACCGGGCAGAGTGGCTGCAGTGACTCGCACCACCGCCGGCAGCTTCTTCAGGTGCGGGGCACGTGGGATGGGAGCAGGGGCAGTGCCCCACAAGGGCTGATTTGCCTCAGGCCCCGCACCCTGCTCGGGTTGGCTCTGCCTGCACAGCACAGGCCCTGGGCTCACAGCCTCAGCCACCGCTGGTCCTTTGCCCCATCGGGCTGTCCCGAGCTGGGCACTGGCTGTGCCCCCAGCAAAGCGCGGCACATGGCTCATCCGAGCTCATGCTGGCCTGTTCCAAAGGTCAAGCCAGGTCACCAACTGGCTGCAGCTCCTAGATTAGCAGCCCTGGCATTGGCCTGCTCTGCACAGGGATTGGGAGGCTTCGCACACGACTCTGGTCAAACCGGTTTGCTGCTATACGCCCAGCCATGAGCTGCTGCCTCCCCACACCCCTGACCTTTCAGAGGCCCTGGAGAGACAGCAAGGGCAGCTTGGGCCAAGCCTGGCACTACAGAAAAACGTGAAGCCCTGGAACTGCCAAAGGCCTCCCCACTACTGACATCAGCTTCCTGCGTCCAACTCCCCACCTCAGGCCCAGCCACTCCCCTCAGCGCTCCGGCCTCACACCCAGCGCCACCTTCCAAAGCTCTGCGTAAACACAGTCCAAGACATGAGAGGATCTTGCTGACAGCACTCAGGGCCCCTGTCTAGAGAGCAAGGAGCATCGTGGCACTGCAACTGGAATGCCAGCCAGGCACGTTCCCCCCGCAGCCAGACAGCGCAACGGATGTGGGCATAAACCCACTCCAATGCCAAGGTGCAGGAGCCAGGGTAGGGGAGCAAGCAGGGAAACAGCCGGGGCATGCAGCAGCAAGGGGAGCCTGGTGCCAAGCCCAGCTGGGGCGCAGAGGCCTGCCTGGCACTGGCAGGACACTCTTCAAGCCCCCCCAAGCTCACACCTGGGTTCCACAGGCCAGAGGATCAGAGCTGCTCGTGCCTTGCTCCTGGCTGGCCCATCTGGCTCCCACTACCAGCTCCAGGCACTCGCACACTAGTCACCAGCCTCGGCCTCTTGGCTAAACTGAACTGACCAGGCTCAGTCAAGCCTTTGCCAAGTCTGCACACCTCTCCCCATGCTTAACACCCCCGACACCAGGCCTGGGGGTGGCTGCTCCAGGTCTCTCCCACCACTGTGCACAAGGACTAGTCACCCTTTCTCCCCCTTCCTACAGCCACATCAGCCCTTTCTGGCCCAACACTGGGGGCTCGCACCGAGCTGCTTCTCTGTAGGATAGCAAGGACCCGTGGAAGGGTCCAACACACCGTGCCCCTGCAGGCTCAGGTGCAAGATCTGGTGCTGGGGCCGGGAGTGCATCTAGGCTCTGCCAGTGTGCGAAGGTGCCGGGCAGGCCGAGCCATCGTGACTGCTCTGCACAACAGCTTGCTGTTCACCAGGCAGCCCTCCCGCCCACAGCTCCTGGCAGCAGAGATTACACGTGTGCTTCCAGAGAGCTGGTGCAGTTAATCACAGTGGGAACAGACCTCAGCTCTTATCCCTGCTAATGTGCATGGGAAACGTGCCCAGCTGCCAGGGCTTCCCCATGGACAAGCACTCCCAGCCCCCAGCCAAGCTCTGGCCAGGCCAGCTGGGCTGCTGGAGGCAGACGGTGCCTCCCTTACTGGGGTGACATCTGCTCTGCAACCTCCTCCACCTAACTGCAATTCCAGGCCCTAGGGCAGGCCAAGGACCCCTCCCAACTGCCGCCCTGCTGCCCCTGTACAGGCACGGGCCACCACTCGCCTTCAGGCGAAGCACTCTCCACACCAGAGATGAGATCCAAGGGGCAGGAGGTGCCTTAGCCAGGGCAGAAAGGGATGTATGGCTTCCAGCAGCCCCAGGCTCCAGCCAGTGCAGAGCACCTTGCAAGCCGTCAGCCCCGTGGGCCAAGCCAGCGCAGGCTGCAGCACTCCGCGCAGGGAGCTGGCAGGACACAGCCTGGGTGTGGCCACATGTTTTGGCTGTTACTGGGGAGCAGCTTCCTGTGAAGGGCCAAGCCCTTATGTCCAGCATCAGGTAACCACCAGCCCCAGCGCTGTCCCCTCCAAAGCAAGCCTGGTGGCCCCCCAGCACCATGCTGCACACGGCTGGGACTCCTGTGGGTACCACAGACCCCAGCAGCCCCCTGCCAGCACTGACGGCGAGGACAACTCCAGGCCCAGCAAGTTGTAGCTCAGGGAAGGACAGACACCTCTGTGCTGGGTCCTTGGGGCTGCCCACTCCCCGGCAGGGCACTGGAAGCAGAGTGCTGCCACGCAGGTGGAGGGCAAGGAACTCACTGGGGCCTGGGCTGGCGGTGCCAGGAGGGGCCCAGTGTGCCCAGCTGGAGAGCGGGACCCAAGGCTCAGCGCAGCCTGCCCGCCCACCCCAGAGGCTCCCGCTGCTGCCTCCTGCCCTGCCCAGGCCCAGCAGCTCATTCCAGCGTGCCCCCACCCCGCCCCGGTCATAGCTCCTTGGCAGCTTCCCCAGGGAAGGCGCCAAAACAGGCAGGAAGGAGACTCTCACAAAGCCTCCCTGAAGCCAGGGCTCTTCCTCCAGCCGCTGAGGGGAAGTGCCTGCACAGCCCAGGTCAGTCAGACAGAGAGGGCTGGTGGCAATGTGCTCTTGGCCTCTGCTTCCTGGTGCTCAGAGCTGGGCAGACCACACTGCCAGGCCACCCAGACTGACCGCGCTAGCTACCAGGGGCCCCGAGGCCCGTGCTCAGGCGTCCCAGCTGCAGTGGGGCACCAGCGCAGCCTCCTAGCAGAGTGGCGCCTGCAGCAGCTGATGCACCAAGGCCTGGGCATAGACAACCACAGTTCCTCCCTAGCTGCTGACCTCTGAACACAGGTCCTGCTAACGGCTGCCATGCAGGCAAGGGGCACCAATGCATGGAGACTCCCCCCTCAAAGAGCCTGGACTCCTCGCCGCTTTGCAGGCTCCCACCCCGATCAATAGCTCCCACACCGCACGGCCTCATCGCCCCAAGTTGTGCTGCTGCCTGCCAACGCGGGTGACCGCAGGCTGCTGCCCTCCTACAGCACGCACCGCTGCCGCACAGGAGACCCTCCTCCAGGATATCCCCAGACCAGTGGGTCACAGGCCTCAGGCACCTGCTGCTGCCATGGGTTCTCCCTTCCCAGCCCGGGAAGGCAGATCAGCGCAAGGGAAGCCCTGCCAACACGAACAGCTGCAGGTGCCAGCCTATGAGACTGGGGGCATCTTGCACCACGTGCAGCTACAGGGACTTTCCCTGCTCCAGACCTCTCCCAACCTGCACACACCCTCCTTAACCTGTCACCATGACAACCCAGAGCTAGCGGCACTGCAAGGGAAAGCCCCCAGGAAACCCTACATGCACCCGGAGCAGCCTTTCGCAGGCAAACCCACAGAGCTACTCAGCACCCTCCTTGCACTGCAAGCCTGGCGAGGGAGCCCGAGAGCAACAGGGCAATGTCTTTCCCTGCAGCAAGCCTTGGCCCTCACCATCGCAGCACCAACAAGGAAGTCAGCCATCAAGCAGAGGGGAAAAATGACTCACCAGCGCTTTCCCGCAGCCTCAGCAGGGGGCAGGACAGGACTCTCAACGTGCGCCGGCTCCTGCCCACACGCCAGAGGCAGGAGAACGCAGCGCCTGAGCCCCCCAGCACGAAACCACTCCCGCCCTTGGCTCTCAGGAGCACGAAGAGACCGCAGCAGGAGTGCCGTCAGACTCCCCTGGGGTCTCCGTGCCCACCTATGCTCAGGCACCCTGCAGCCGGGACCCCGAGGCTCTTGGCACACAGCCCCACTCGGGACTGCAGCCGGCACATGCATGCTCTCAGCGAGAAGGTGGGAAGCCGAGGCCCCTCCAGCCAAGTGCTTAGGGACAGACGACTCAAGCCAGCCCCAGAACACCTTGCTAAAGTGTCATGCTGTCCTGGGCCTGGCACGGGGACGAGCCAGACCAGCCAAGCGGACTGCAGGCAAGCTGCCGGCATCGAGCCCGTCAGCCAGCCATGGGCACGAAAGGACGTATCCGAGCGTCCCAACCCACAGCTGCCCTGAAAACGGCCCCCGGGCTCCGCTGAAGCCCTGGGCCTGGCAGCAGGGGCGGCGAGCGGGCTGGGGGGCACCGGAGCAACCCCGAGGAGCCAAGGGACGGACGACAGAGGCAGCCAGACCCCACGGATCCGGGCCGAGGTCTTGCTGGTCAGCCCCGGGGCACCCGCGAGCCTGGCACAAGGGAGGGGCAGCAAGCGGGCGCCAGCGCCTCCATCGTGTGCATCGGTGACCCGGTTTTGATGGAGGGAGCCTGCCACGTCCAGAGCCTTCGCGCCGGGCTCCCTGCACCGAGCAGAGGCAGCCCCGACCCCGCTCGGGTCTGCGAGCCAGCCAGCGAGGGAGGGAGGGAGGGAGGACAACGGCCTGCGAGCCTCGTCCTGCCGCGTTGGGCCCGACTCCAGCGCAAGCGGCTGCGAGGCCGGCCCGAGGCGCCGGTGCGGGCAGGGGGAGCGGAAGCACGCGGCTGAGAGCGGGGCCCGATGGGCAAGCGCGGCCGGGCCGGACCGCACCGCGGGCTCCCAGGCTCCCGCGGGCCGACACCGGGCCCAGCTTTTGTAGGGGGCCATGCCCGGGGGAGCGGCCGAGGACACGCCCGGCGAGACCTCGACACAGACGCGCGCTCGCGGCGGGCCGGGAGCCGCCGTGACCCCAGAGGCGCTCCCAGGCCCCGCTCGAGGAGGCCGCGGCACCGGCGGGAGCGGGACCCGGACCCGGGTGCCCCGCCCGTAGCCCCGGGCCTGGACCTGGGCACGAGAGGTGGCGGCCCCGCCCCGCCCCGCCCCGCCCTACCCGGCCCGTTCGCTGCTCCGCGCTGCACTGACGCCGCCACCCGGATCCGCCCCGCAGCCGCTGCGCGCCCTCGCACTTCCGGGACACGCCCGTCACTTCCCGTTATATGAGGCCGACCCCAAAGTGCCTCACTTCCGGCCCGGCTCGCGACACTCTGATTGGCGACCGCTGGGGGGACGGACCATAGAGTTCGGGCGCCGGAGGGAGCGCCCCTGCGAGGAGCATGGCGGGCGGCTCGCAACAGGAAGCGCCTGTGCCAATAAAGTGGAGGCGGCAGCCCGAGCCCCGCCCCTGCCGTGACGTCACCGGGCGGGAAAGGGGGGAGCAGATCGCGGCAGCACGTGGAGCAGCCCCACCCGGCAGGGCTCCGGGCGGCGGAGGGGGTGGGGGGGCACGCGAGGCCCCGCCAAGAAACGAGCAGGGAGAGGGGGGCACTGACAGATCAAGTCTTTACTGGGCCCCTCGGAGCCGGGCTTGGCGCAGCAGGGGTGCCCGTGTGGCTAGGGCGGGGTATCTGCCCGTGCACATAGCTCGCACTGACGCTGGGGATGGGAAGAGCGCCAAGGCAGAACAGCAGCCTCCTCCCGAGGGCAAGGGACTCAGCATGGGATGCGACAGCGGCCTGCCCACCGGCGCCCGCCCCCTCATGCTCCTGCAGCCGGGCTGGCTCCGCTCCTGGGCTCCAGCTGCAACAGGAAGCAGACGTTTACGGATCTAGACACATTTCTATTTTATTACAGCAAAGGTGAAAAAGCCACCTCCGCCCAACAGGCAACCAGTAAAATTTTTCCCAAAAATAACTCGGTACAAAACAGGTCTGTTTCAGAATTAAAAAAAACCTTTACATGAGTTTAAAACCTATTCCAAAACATAAAAGTAAAACAAATTCCGTCCTTGATAGTAGTAGCCACAGTCGTACACCCCTCCCTCCGGAGAGCATGGAATGAGATGTCTGGAGTCCTTTCCATGCAGGGGACGTGCTCGCTGCTTTAGCTGGTGTCCATCTAGAACAAGAGTGAAGTGCAATTACTGGGCTGTGCCATGGACAAGGCAAAGAGGACCTATGGAGCGTGCTCGCACAAAGCTTTCCGGTTCAACCCAAGCTTGGCCAGAGCCTCAGTCGTGTTCATGATCAGTTTAGAGCCAGCTGCTTCCACTGGAACGTACCAATATGGGAAGAAAGTGTCAAACTGGCTGAAATGCGTTAGGTGTGAACCCACTTAACTGAGCACACTTTAAAAGTGAACTGATGGGTGTGTTTCACCAAGGTGTGCAAGACCCTGCTCTCCCTTTCCCAGCACCGCTGTCTAGTTTTAAAAGACCTCATTTCATTTCCACGACCTGAGGGGGAAGCTGTACTATTCCCCCACCCCAAAATACAGCTCCAGCTCTCCTCATCCAACACCCTCTTATTTTTATCCTGTTCTTCCCAGTACTGTTTAAAAGGCAAGGCACACCCCACCCTTCTCAAATACAGGAATTGTTTTTAGTGAGAGCAGCTCTCCTGAATTATGAAGCACGCAGGCAGTCTGGGGCATGCTGCATTACTTGTTTTTGGTATTAGCTTCACATTAACAGGTGCCCATCTTAGTTTTCTGGGTCCTGCAGGTGTGTCCACAGTACAAACAACTGCAGAAACTGCCCTGGAGAATCTGGCTGCCGTGATGCACAGTTCAGCCCCTAACAAGTCCGGTACCCACAGCTCTACTCATGGCAGGGCCCCCCAGAGCCTTGGGAGGCAGCGCCAGACAAAAGACAGGCTCCAGTGCTCCAGGTTGGGGGCTGCCATAAGGCTGGTAAGCAGTTTTTCAAGGCAAGGTTGCCATGGCAATGGGAGAACAGGTCTCAGCAAGCAGTAGCGAGGGGTGAACAGCCTGAGCAACAGAGGAAACGGCTCAGGGCAGGAGTCAAAGAAACAGGCCTGTGCTACATGCACCTGCTGGCACAAGAGGCAGCTGAGCTGGGTAGTGCAGGTAGGATTCATGGCTGCCAAGGATGCAAGAGGAGGTGTTAAGGATGAGGTGTTAGAAGTGCCCCCCCACCCCTACCACCATGGACAGTAGCAACACACTGACATTAAACTGTTGTTAGGTTTCAGACCTTCATAACACCACCTGGGAGAGATCGCTCCGCACTGCTGCTGCTCAAGCCTGGCTGCAGCCACAAGCATTCAGCTCACAATTTAGTAGTTTTCTTTGCTAGTGAAGCACTGGTAAAATAAGCCTTTGTCTGCCAGTCACGCTGCTGGTGTAGATTCAGCAGGTGACCTGCAATACACCAGGCCCTTGCTGCTTCCTCCTTGCTTTGCAGATGCGAACCAACACCACACTGACCATGTGGTGACAGTCCTGTGTGCTCACTCCTGCATTTTTGGCAGCTGCTCTCCTCAGGACTAGGGACCCGTGTCACTCACCCCACCAGCCCTTTGAAAACATCCCTAGGAACAACCTGAGTGCTGTGTTCACTCCTCTTGAACATGAGTCCCAACACAGATCAAGCCTAGGGGTCCTCACTGGAAGTGTTTTCACAGCAGCTAGCTCTGCTGCAATTTAGTTTAAGCCTGTTCCAAGCTAAGCTTCCAGCTCGTGAATTAAGTCGCATGAGGTCAGGCCAACTCCATTTCCCTCTGCTATCACTGCAATTCTGCAAGACAGCCATCAAGTTGCCCATCAAGATGTCCTGTACAAACCCATCAAGCTACTTGCTGCTCGTGTCTTCATTATCTGTTAAATGCCTGGAAGTGGTTTAATAAAAGTTTTTCCAGCATGCACTAGACAAAACATGCCTAGTTCATTCTTATTCTGATAAACGGGCACATTTGCTCTGCTTCGTTCTTCACATGCCTCCCAATTTGTCCCTTAGCAAAGACTAGTGTCTTAAATAGCAGCCAGTTTGCCGATCACTTCCCCTTATCTAGGAGATTTTCACATAGCACATGCCCACATGCTCGTTAACAGGAGCCTGAAAGCCTCACAGTCTAAACCAGAGGTAGGCAAATAATTGGGCTAGGAAGTTTTGGCAAGCTGTTGGCAAGCTAGGTCAGCACCCCCCAGCCCACAACAGCTCACCAAAAGTCCTCAAGTGATAGATTACTAGACTGGTGTGGGGGGCACCAGACAGGGAGTGGGCAGGGTCTCCCCCAGTCAGCTAGGTGAATAGGAGAGGACTGTGGGCAGGCAGAGAGCAGGAGGCCAGGGGTAAAGCCACGATCTGCCCCCAGTAAGGCCCCATGATCCTGGGTCCAACCCCACCCATCCCACTTCCAGACACTTCCTGCTGCACCCCCATCACCACTGCCCAGCTGAATGCACCCTGACTACGGGGTCCTGGGTCTGTTTCCATGGAGACCCCTCCCACCTGCTCCGTCTTGCTCCTC
>JAGPOW010000726.1:104160-119322 GCA_030014935.1 Caiman crocodilus | reverse complement strand
GAGTGGCCCTTCTCTGGACCCTCTCCAGGTTATCCACATCCCTCTTGAAGTGCGGTGCCCAGAACTGCACGCAGTACTCCCACTGCGGTCTGACCAGCGCCCGACAGAGGGGAAGTATCACCTCCTTGGATCTATTCATCATGCATCTTCCTGACCAAAGCACATCAGCTGTAGTGAGTCACGTTTTCACCCCCAGACCCTCATTCGCATCCACTGTCCTGCCTTTGCCCCCAAGTTCAATATGATCATCACCACTGAATGTGACTTGGGCAGGTTTTGGACCACGTGTGAATCAGCTGCAGTCTCTATCCCCAGCTGTCCCATTTCTCTCAGCCTTGTTTTCTTTCTGGTTATTTGGCTAATGAACCTGTTGCTATTTCTTAAAATGTCCTTTTCATGTTGCAACTCAGTGCTGCTCAGGCACATCTCACCTCATCTTCCCGCTTCATCCCTACCAGCACCAGCATTAAGCCAGGTTTGCACATCAGGCCTTTCTCCCCAGAGACCTTAATGTCCTCTTTGGAGGCAGGTATTCATTCCCTTGGGGTCAGGAACCTCCCTTAGGAATTCTCCCCCCCTTTACTGTGACCTAGCAATACTCCAGGTCAAAACCCTGGACCTCCTCTGCTAACTGGCTTTACTAATCATCTCTCCTAATTTCACCAGCTTCCGCCTTTGACATCAAGAACTGAGTCAAAGAATTTGCCTCTGTACAGCCTTCCTTGTAACTTGGTGTCTCAGTCTGAGGTCATGCTGTGTCTCCATTGCCAGTGGGCATGGAGCCTGGAGCTCAGCCCCTTTTGGTGGCCCCTTCAACACGTGCTGTGCTGAGCAGGCAGTCGCGGGGGGTAAGGTAGGAGGCCCTCAGAAATTAGGGGTGCTGTGGTCCCAGCCCCACAGCTCCTGGCTTGTGTTGTCCCAGCATGAGGTGGCTTCTGGGAAAGCGTGGCTGACGTCCAAGAGGGTGAGTGAGCCACTAGGCTTGCTAAAACTCCGTAATTCTCCGCACATTGGGAAATCCTCCTTCCGGCTCCGTGCTACCCAGGACCAGCCGTGACTTGCTGGCAGGAGCAGAGATGATGCAAGCAGCACCATTGAGTCACTGATGTGTGGTCACGCTGCCAGCCCCACTTCTGGTTCAGGGCTTCCTCTGTGAGGGGAAGGAGCTGCTCCTGTCAGTGCTCATAGCTGCACAGGATGGTCCTGCAGCAGCAAGTTAAGCACGCTTGGAGGTTGGGGCTGTGATGTCAAGAGGGTGAAAAGCAAAGCAAAGTCAGGGAGGGCACAATATGGCCCAGGAAAGAGAACAGTTATGAGTCAACACCACTTGAGCAGGGAGCTCTGAGAGCCATGAGCAGGGGGCAGTGAGCAGGGAGCTCTAAGACAGGGCTGAAATGGTCCGATGGCCCCAGACTGTACTCCATCATGCATCCCTGGGACCTGGCAGCTGAGGAGCAGTAGGGCCCAGCCCCTGCCCTGCACTTAGCTTACCCTGCAGTTCGCCCCACCCTCAACCACTGCCCCAGGCCTGGTCACACTTGCCAGCTGAGTTGGGGAAGGAGAGACATTAGTGCCAAGGGTAGTCCCACCTGCATCCAGCTGAGACCTCCAAAGTCCATGCACGGGGCTCTGAGGCCACTTGGTCACAGACACTGGGTGCAGCCCAGTCTAGTCATAGGAGGGCCTAGGGCAGGAAACTCTTTTTTTTAAATTTAATTTATTTAATATTTTTTATTTCATGTCTCAAGACAAATTAGCCAAATCAGTTTCAAATTCTATTGCCTGAGCAGGGCTCAGTTGTTAGGTCCATGTGGTGTTACCACTGGCAAGTATCTTTCCTCCCAGATTCTTCAGTCTGTGGCTCCAGACACTCACAAATCCATGGAAGGCATCCTACATGCAGGCCTGAGCTCAGAGGTCTTGGTGTTGCTCGCCCTTAGCCAAAAGGCCAAAGAAGACCCCTAAGGAAGAGATCCCCCATCTCCATAACACAGGTGTGTATCCAAGATCCACTCATGGGCGGCTTAGTAGACTCTCATAGGGAGTTTGATCCAGCAAAACCATCTGGACCAAGACTACCTTCCACTGTGGTAGTGATCATAACATCTCCCCTGCCAGGTAAGTAGGGGACTCTCAGGCCCTTCTGGTGGCACCGCCCAACACAGCCCAGGCCAGCTATCCCCAAGGCCACACTGGAGGTGCAAGGCCAGGCCCAGGTGCACCTTGCAATGAGCAGCAGGGAGGCCTGGCAGGGAGCCCGGGCACTGCTGCAACTCCGCTTTAACAAGCAGGGCGGGGCGGGGCAGGGCAGGGCAGGCAGCGACAGGGCCCTGCAGGGTGCGGGGAAGCCCAGCCCAGCAAGCTGCCCAAGGGCAAGGGTAACGACTCAGACATGTATCCTAGCCTTCCCAGGCAGACGCCAGCTCTGCCACTGGCTTCCCTGGAGCTGCAAGCAGGGAGCAGATGGGGTCTTTCCCTGCTGCACTTCCCTGGTTTCCTGCCTGTGAGCGGGTATGAGCTCAGCCATGCCCATCCTATTGCATGGGGCTGCCCCACACATGGCCAGGAAACCTGCCCTGCCTTGGTGTGGGGACTCGGTCTCCCCGACCCTGCACTGCGAGGGGCCCCACAGCTGGGAGACACCAAACATTCAGACCTGTGGCCTGGCCAGCCCTGTTACATTGCACCGCCTGAGCTCATACCAGCCAGGACTCTAGTCCTGTCTGCATCAGCTGCTGCCCCCACGTGGTCACCCCTGCAGCCCTGCCTGGCTCCTCAGCCTCTGACAGTCCTGACCCCAGCCTGCCTGGGCACTGGCACCAGGGCACAGGGACTTGTGACCGCCTGGGCACGCTGGCCAGGGCACCGCCCCCACCCGCCAGAAGCCAGGGAGAACTGCATGGGCCAGGCTGCCTGGCATGTGGTGTCCGATGGGCCAGGGGTTAGGTAAAGCCTGGCTGGGCTCTGGGTTAAAGCAACAGGAGAGCAACAGGAAAGCGGTCTTGTTCAAGTCTGCAGGCGACATGAAATGGGGAAGGACTGAAATATGCTGGAGGACCAGAGCCCAGCGCAGAAGGATCATGGCAGAGTGAAAGCCTGGGCAGAGGCTTTGGGATGACGCTCAAGCAAGGAAAGGCAAGGTGCAGAGCCGCGGAAGGAGCCATGGATGGCAAAGCAAGAGAACAGGAGACAAGTGGCTGGGGGTGGTGGGGAGCACTGTGGAGAAGGTGCTGGCTTTCTATGAATCACAGAAAGAAAGAGCCCTGCGGCCCCTCACACCCCTTCCTGGAGCCCCTACCCGCCTCCCTGCGGCCCCTCACACCCCTTCCTGGAGCCCCTACCCACCTCCCCGCGGCCCCTCACACCCCTTCCTGGAGCACACCGCAAGCCTGGGCCATCACCCGGGGTCTAGACTGTCTCAGGGCCCTGTGCCCCCAGGTACACAGGCCTGGTAGACCTTGAGGGTGCTTGACCCACTGCAAGAACTTGAGGTGCTTCCTGTAGCCTGAAGCACAAGAAGTAGCTTCCCTTGGTTAGCCGAGCATAGGGACTAGAAAAGGCGTGCCCAATCCCTCTCCCAGCAAATCCCCCACGCTTGTTCTAGTGGAGAACTTTGTTGGTCAAAGAGGACAGGCTTGGGGAAGGGTACAGGATACAGAAGTATCTAAGACTAACCCAGAGCAAACCGTGTCAGCTTATTAACTGGCTGACACACGTCTACATCACAGTAAGCTGTATTTCTAGATACGTTTCAGGTAAGTTACTCACAAGTTCATCCGGAGCCTAGAAACCTCCAGAGGCAGGTGCTGACCCCATGTTCCCTAATGGGGTTTCCCCTTCCACAAAGAAGGGGCCCTTAAGTAAGGTCTTTGACATCATCCCCTGGATCCAATCCAGGGCAAGTGTCATTGGACAATGGCCAATCCATTTGAAAAGCATCATCGCTACCTGGTGGAGTGAGAGGCTCCAGCCCCTGCCCCATGGTCAGAGGTGGTAACGCGACAGGGAGCTTTCACTTCTCACCTGTCCTGGGGCACGTAGGCAGAGCTGTCTGCTTAGCGACGGACCGACAGACCGGAGTGACAGACACGGAAACAGACTAGCCCCAGGGCAAGGAGGGCCTGGAGCTGGATTCCTCCACAGGCTGCCTCCACCCTGCTTAAGCCCTGGACTCCTGCTCAGGGACCTGGGTAGACAGATGCCATCATGCTCACTGTCCTCACCCCTCTGGGTGCATTTGTGATGCCACACAAGACCCTGCCCAGAGAACAAGGGGCCACAGATGTCCCCATAAGTCTGAGGGCACAAAAGCCAGAGCTGGGTCAGTAGGAACTACTCTGGCAGGGAGCAGAGCCGCTTGCCTGATGCTCGCTGCCCTGGGGGAGCCGCACAAACTCCCTGGGCATCGCTATCTCTGGCTCAAGTGCACGGTGCTTTTGCTGCTGCCACTGCCCAGTGTTTCAGGAGGCCAAGTCAAAGCCCCAGGGCTTGGGTTGCGCTCTCTGCTGCCATGGCTGGGTCTTTGTTTTCCCCCAAAGTGACCAGCAGCCTCTTAGCAGCTGGGATGAGGGTGGTCACTCCAGGGCCCAAGAGCCACAGGCCAGGACAATGGCCACAGGAAACAGCAGTACTTGCAGGAGCAGCCATGGCCCCGCATGGAACCAGAAGGGCAGCTTGGCCGTGGCTGTGGGCTCCAGCCCCACAACAGTGTGCAGAGAGCCTGGCCTCGCACAAGCCTGGCCTCTCTCAGTGACAGTACACAGTCTCCACAGTGCCACCAGCACAAACCTTGGCCCCAGCCATCGATCACTGCTGCTGCACGGCTCTGGTCTCAGGCAGCCCCGATTACCCCACGGTCCCCACGGGCAGAGAGCGGCTGAGCCACAGAGATTTGTCACCATCAGCAGATGAAGTGTGGGGGAGCTGGAGATGAGGGAGCTGCCCAGCCCCTTGGACCCTGCCTTGGGACACTGTGCAGATGGGAGACGAGGCACACTCTGCTTCATCCCTCACCCGCCCCAACGAGGCACAGACAGGACAAGGAGGGCAAGGGCTGACAACAAGGGCTCTAATTGTGAGGGCACATCTGGTGCAGGGGGGCAGGGCACACATTCTCTCCCCTCCCCTCCCCCCGGGCTGCCCCAGGCATTCAGCTCTTGCCCTCTTCTCCTCCTTAACGGATTGCAGATGCACACAGCAGGCCCGCCTGGCCACAGAGCTCTTCTCCCTGGCTCAATCGGAGGCATGGCACGGGCCCATCCCCACAGAAGAGGCTGCATCTTCCTGGTGTTTCTACCTGGCATTGTGGCCCTGTAATGCTGGAGCATGGGCTGAGCAGGGTCTGCCTGTAGGAGAGGCAGGGAGTAAGGCTCAGGGAGGGTGGAGAGACTGCACCTGATGGCCCCAGCCCTGGCAGCTGACACAGGGCCATGCACATGGTACAGGACAAGCACCGTGGGTGCAGCACACGGAGCTCCAGCACAGCCAGCCTGGAGAGCTCTGCAGTGGGGTGGCCCAGGGGCACAGCAGAGGCTTCTCATGACATGCCCAGGGCATCAGAGCCAGGGCTGGGGGACATGCCAGAGCCCAGGATCCCCCTGCCTGCCTCCTTCCCCTCATTGCTGAATCAGCCTGACCTAGCTACGGGTGGCCTGTGAGGACAGAGGAGTCCTGAAACCCACCCTGGGGCTG
Organism: Caiman crocodilus; assembly: GCA_030014935.1. Lineage (NCBI taxonomy): Eukaryota > Metazoa > Chordata > Crocodylia > Alligatoridae > Caiman > Caiman crocodilus. Next base: position 113,631 of record JAGPOW010000726.1, on the reverse strand, counting down.
GGGCAGTGGAGCTGGGCTGGTCCCAGACTCCAGGCATCACTGCTGTCCCAGGCCCAGAGACAACCGCAGGACAGACCCAGAGAGAACAGCTGAGTTTATGGTAGCCCCAGTTAGGACCAAGCTCACAACTCCTCGGGCTGGGCAGGCCCCTGCCTCTCCAGAGACAGGACCAACCTCCTGACAGTCCAGCCCACCCCCAGCTCATCCCTGGTCTCTGTGGCACAGCTCCCCTACTCTGTCCCCACTCTGATCTAGAGGAGGCAGAAGAGGGATGGGGCTCTGACAGCCTTCACACAGCCCAGCTCTTACCTCTCTGCTCCTGCCAGGGCGCAGCCACCCTCAGTGCTGGGGGCTGGACAACAGCTCTGCCCAGGTGCGGTCGGAGGTCCCGGACGAGAGCTGCGGGGCCAAGCAGAGACACCATGTCAGGGACCAACGGCAGGGACCAGGCATTGCAGTCCCTCCCTGCTCCTTGCCAAGGCCCTGCAAGAGTCAGTTTTGCCACACTTCAAGATGGATGTGCAAAACCTTCAGAGGGTCCAGAGGAGGGCTACACATATGGTGAGGGGCCTGCAGGTAAGGTCCTGCAAGGAGAGACTGACAGACCTGGATCTCTTCAACCTCTTCAAGAGAAGGCTTAGAGGGGGTCTAGTGGCATCTACAAATTTGTCAGGGGAGGACAGCAAGGAATAGGCGATATTCTGTTTACCAGCGCATTTCTAGTAACTCCAAGGGATAATGGCCACAAAGTGACAGAGAGATTTAGGTTGGACATCAGGAAGAACTTCTTCACAGTAAGGGTTACCAGAATCTGAAATGGGCTTCCAAAGGAGGTGGTGCTCTCCCCTACCCTGGAGATCTTTAAGAGGAGACTGGACAAGCACCTGGCTGGGGTCCTCTGACCACTACGCTCTTTCCTGCCCAGGGCATGCGGTCAGACTCAATGATCTACTAAGATCCCTTCCAAACCTAAACATCTATGAAATCTATGAACCTCCTCACCTGGCGGATCTCCCGCATGGCCAGGCGAATAGAGGGGTAGAGGCGTGGGATGGCCCGCCGGGCCGGCTCCCCTTCACCCAGGCATAGTTCGGCCCCCTCGTCCTCCATGCCAGGTGGTGGCTCCTGGCACCTCCGGGGCTTCTGCAGCTGCATGCGCTTGAGGATAGCGGCAGCAGTGCCCACGGGCATGGCACAGCCATCAGTGGGTGCATGCCCTTCAGGAGGGGGCTCCTTCTGCTGGCCGGAGGAGCGTGGGGCTATTGTGAGGCACCACAGCTCCTCATAGTCAGCGCTCCGATCACCCTTCGAGACAGAGGCAGAGGTCAGCAGCCACGGAGTCCCTGCAGACCCTGGAGGGCAGTGGGGGCCATGGCTTTGGCCACAGAGCTTCCAGGGCTAGAAACACCATGGGGGCTGGGAATGCATCATCCCTGCTGGGGGGCAGCTTCCACAACGATTAGGGGCCAGGGTGTCAAGAGCCCCCAGGCAGCCAGGGCTGCAGTGGACAGGCAAAGCCCCAACAGAGTCCCAAAGTGGCATGCCCAGTGGTTGGCGTTCTGCAATGGACAGGGGAAGCAGGGCCACCTAAGCAGCTCATAGATGAGGGACATGTCACTATGGCAAGTCAGCTGCCTGCAGGACACAGCCCAGGCACCTGCCCTGCCCTAGGGTCACCCACCTGCCCAGATGCCTGCCCTGGTGTCACCCACCTGCCCGCAGGGCACTGTCAGTGTCTCCAAGAAGGGCTGGATGCCCACAGTGCGGTGGTACCGGACCAGATCAGTGAGTGAGGCGTGTGCCCGATCCTCACCCAGGATGACGTACCGGGCATTGGGCTGCACCTCAATCATATAGTGGCGGCAGCGGGTTGTGCCCCTGGGGAGGATGGACAGAGGCAGGGACAGATGGATAAACAAACTAACTCGCCCATGACCCTGGGCCTGAACCTCGACAGGCCTCAGCTGTGCTGTGCTGCGCTAGTCCTGCTCTGGCCAGAAGCCAGGCTGCTGCCCTGAGGCCTCCTGGACATGGACTCAGATGCACACAAGCAAGTTGTGTGGAAGGGGGAACAGGGTAGGGCCCACAGGGAAGAGGCCTCTACCTAGACCAGGGGCAGGCAATTTTTTTGGGCAGAGGGCCACTTACTGAGTGTTGGCAAGCTGTCACAGGCTGCATGCCAGGCAGCCCCGGGCAGATAAATATTAATTTTCTAAATTTTTTAGGGGCCCTGCAGGCTGGATAGAATGGCCTGGTGAGCCTCATCCAGCCCCGGGCCACATTTTGCCCATCCCTGACCTAGACCCACAAGGGTGCTTAGCTCAGAGATGGAAGAGAACCCAGGTAACCATCTGCCAGCCCAGTGCTCCACCCCCTAGACCCCACTGTCCCACGCCCAGCACCCAACCCTACCCTGCTAGGCCCATCTGGCACCCATGCTCAGGCAGACACCTCCTGCCCGTCCTCCAGCCAGGCCCCTGGCAGCCCCAGATGCAGCATCTGCTTCCTACCCAAACAGCACCACCCTCTGCCCTGCCTGCTGTGCTGTACATGCCAGCACACACCCACGGACCCCACTGTGCCCAAGCCCACCAGAGCCGCAGCCAGCAGTGTCCAGAGCACCCACGACCAGGGTCTCCAGGCACAGCACTCAGCCCATGGCAGAATCTGCTTTAATGCCATCCCCAACCTAGTCCCAGCAGCGGGGCCAGGGTAGGCTCCATACCGATACGTCAGGGTGTAGCCTGGCCTGCTCTGGCTGATCCGGACCAGGAAGCAGCCCAGAGGCTTGTCCATCAGCAAGTTCTCTGCTTCCCTGAAAGCAAGAGGCATAGTGCCCTGAGCAAGGGCCCCGTGCCAGGGTCCCTGGGCACTATCGCTCCCTGGAGTTGCCTGTCCTGGTCCCTGCTCCAGCCAGGGCATCCTCTGTGAGTCTGGGGGGATGTGTGAATCCATCTGCCTGGTTTAGGCATGGGTTTGCCATGCACCCACCCTGGCGTCAGAGAAGTGCAGTAGTGACCCCATCCCCCAGCAAGGCAGGGGCAGCTGAGAGCAGGATGAGGGTCTGGGGCTGCAGTTGAGGGTGACTCTGGGTCAGCTGCTAAGCCCAGGTGCTGGGGGATATCCCAGCTCTGCCCCTTCCCCTCTGCCTCCTTACAGGTCTCTGAGGGTTCAGTGGGAGGGCACGCTCCCTATGGGTGCTGCAGGCCTGGTGGGAGAAGGAGCTGCCACGGAGGGCAGCGAGCGCCTGCCTGCTACCCCAGGTTGGGTACTGCATGCATCAGCAGCAACCCTATCCTGGGGCAAAGACCAGGGAGGGAGCTCAGCCACTGAAACCCACGTGTAACCTGGGCTCTCCGTGAAGACTGCTCTGTCCACAGGAAACACATGGAGATGCCCACCCCACTGCCCCCACGGAGACCCAGAGCAGCCACCACAGATTCGTGGTGCCTGAGACCAAAGGACTCGTGAGACCGTGGTCCGCCATCCTGTGTCACAGGGCACAATGCCCATCCCCCACACCCCCATTACTCCTGCACTAGCCCAATAGCTCACATTCAGCTAAAGCAGTGCTTTCTCCACCTTTCTGGGCTCAATCCCCTTTCCTTGGACTTGAGGCCCCTTCGAAAAATGCCAGCTCTGAGCTTCCATTTGCTTCTGAATACAGCAAAGTAACAGAGCAATTCTTATGCTGTAAAGAACAAGCCCGGGGCAGGGCAGGACACTTGAGATGCCCTAGATTCCTCTGTGAAATCTCCAGATTAATCCTGCCAATCCCGTGCATGTGTCTGTCCACCTAGCAGTGGTGCCTACATGTTGTGCAGTGCCTACAGCACCCTTAACAGGATCTGCCACACCCCAGATGCGACAATCCTCAACCAAGACTCCCTGAGCTAAACTATCTCCAGGGCTTCCCAATGTCCCCATGGGATCTGGCTCCAGGGAGTAAGCCACACCAGCCGCCAGAAACCAGGCACCAACTGCTCATCTGAACTCATCTGGTTTCAGCTTCCAGCCCTTGAGCTTTGAAGCATAGAGCAGCTGGACTGCAGGGCCCTCAGCAGGTCACACTTTGCCAGCCCCCTGCACCGGGCAGGATCACCCTGTCTGAACCCTCCTAGGCAGGCATCTAATCTGCTCTCAAGTGCTGTGGGAACAAGCCCTCATGCAACAACCAGGGATAGAGGTACACAGACAGTAATTTGGGCACACCCCCATCTTCCATCTAATCAAGACCTGGTCCATTCAGCTGACATGCTCCTGCCTGTCTGCCTCAGGCTCCCTCTCCAGCCCTAAGATCATTGTTCCCGACTCCCCTTTGCCCCTCACCAATGCTTCAAGATTCCTTTACCCGACGGTGCCTAAAGAGGCTGCACTGACCAGCCTCAGCCTTGCCACTGCTGCTTGCATTAGCTTGCGCTGCAGTGCGGACCTGGCATCCCCAGCATCACTGCTTCCAGGGGCATGGTCCTTGTCCTGCTGGCCCAGCTCATGCGACCTGGTCCCAGGCACATCACTGAGACATGCAGGAGCTCATGACCAGGGCAAGAAGGCCCCACTACCTCCAACTTCTCAAGGAGCTGCCCCCCTACCCACCTCCTGCTGATCATTCCATGCAGCCAGCTGGGGAAGGCTCCGTCATCCTGCAGCACCTTCCGGGCCTGCGTCTCCCGGAACCAGCGCAACGTTGCTCCCCGCTTGATCTGCCTCCTCTTTGCCTCATCTCCAGCTGTCCCCAGTGCGGGGCAGGGTCCAGGGTGTAGGAAGTTGTCAAAGGGAGTGGACTGACGCACAGGAAAGCAGAGGGGAGCAGGGCATGAAAGCCAGGAGGAAGCTAGTTACCTTCTCCATGGCAAAGCTTGCATGCACGTCCCTTCTGCCAGGGCACAGCCCAGCTCCCTAGGGATGGCACTGATCAGTGCCAGGGTGTTACCTCTGTAAGCTTGCTGCGGGGACGTGGGATGGGGGGCTGCAGTGGCAGGTCAGCAGTAGCCTGAGTACGGGACAGGGGCTGCAGACGTCTCCTCCGCGGCACTGGAGCCGGTGGGATGGCTGTTTCTGCAGGGAGGTGACGGCACCAATAGCTCATGGGGGCTCTGGAGAAGAGCCTGCATCACTCTGAGGGGGAGCGCACACATAAGGGCCACCCATCACACCCAGGGCACAGTAGAGTGGACTGTTGCAGGATGAGGGGCTCCATGCCATGCTCCCTCATCCCCATGGAGGCTGGTTCAGCTCTGCCCCACTAGAGCCAGGGTGCAGGACATAGAGGGGTCTCTGCCCCATGCATGCATGGCTGGAGGTTAATAGCGCTGAGGCCAGGCGGCACCTTTCTCATCCCAGCTCAGGGCATGTGGCCTTCTCAGCTCAGGTACTGTTCCCCTAGGAAGGGGGCTGCATTTCCAAAGTGGGGAGAACTGGGGCTAAGGCTGGAGGAGGCAGTGACGCCGATTCCTCCTTCGTCCCCCCACCATGCAGGATGGCAAGGAAGGCAGCCAGGCTGAGCTCTGAGTAAGCAGTCAATCCCCAGGAAGGAAAGGGCAGGCATGAGCTACTCACCAGGAGCCTGGGCCTCCATCTCAACCTGCCTGTTCCTTTCCCTCTCTGCTGCCTCATGCAGCCGCCGTGCCTGAGCAGTCCGCTCGGCCACCAGTACTCGGTAGCTCCTCCGGCAGCGGAATCCCCTATAGGCTGCCCAGAGAGACGTGGCAGTCAGAAACACTGTCCATCACTCCTGGGCAGTGGCAGCACCTCCACACATGGTGTACCAGCACTCTGGGAGCACTGTGGGTGCAAAGGCTGAGCCCATCCCTGCTCCATGCTGGGTACTGTGGCACTCAGCACTGTCAGTTCTCAATGGCTTCCCAGCAGATTTCAAGCCAAGTTTAAGGTCTCGATCCAGACCTTGGCCTGGGCCCAGAGCACCTCAGTGCTTCTGATGCTCCAGAGTGAAGCTTGTGGTCAGTGCCTCCGTGCCTCAGGCACGAAGGAACTGGCTGTAGAGTGGACCCGATGCCCTGCTCCTCCCAGGCACTCACAGATCTTCCCAACTCAGGCACATATTCAAACTGTTCCTCTCCACCCCAACCCTGCCTGTCCCACTGTCATGCCATAGGGGCCCTGGTGGGACAGCAGGGGTGGAGCCTGGCCAGGCTTCCCAGCCCCAGTGCCTATGGTGCTAAGGAGGGTCCCCATGGTGGAAGAGGACTGGAGAGGAGCTGCCCCTTGGGCCTGGTCTGACAGGGTCTCTAGAAGGATGAGGCCCTTCTGCCCCCACACATCACACTAACTCTTCTGGATGGTGACTGCTGCCTTTTCCAAGTGCTCTACACTCCTTGCCAACTGCTCCTGGTGCCAGTACTTGAAGAAGAGACGGGACTTCCTAAGGGGACAAGAGGAGAGACAATAGGGTGAGGCATGGCCCATCCCAGCACCCGCAATTGCCTCATCCCCAGAGTGTGCCCCGGGACACAAAGGATTTCTGCCTGTGGGGACCTGGCCAGTGCTGCCCCTGGCCACCCTCACTCCCATGCTGCAGCCCCACTGCAGGAATCATGGTCTGCACTGTAGATATGCAATAGGAGAGGGAATGTTTTGCTATACTGGGTGCAAGCAGGATAATTTCAGGAACCTGTGATTTGGGACATGCAAACATGCACACTCAACATGCTAATGAGGGCAGGACAAAGTGTGATAAGCCAGAGATGTGCTAAAGCAGGAGAAAAGGTGGGTGTACAATAGGAAGGACATTGGTAGGCCATGGTGTCAGTGAAGTTGACTCCAAGAGGTCTAGGGAGGAATCGACAATGGAAGAAGGAAGGTTTTGTGCATAGGGAACGACAAGATTAGTCTGCCAAAAGTTTAGGCTGGTTCTGACCCATTTCTAGCACTCAGAGGAGGGTGATGTAATGAGAAATCTGGGGTGGTATAAGAGAGAGGCAGGAAAGATGGATTCTTTGCTAGTGTGAGCTGATATTCTGGAGCCAGCCAGCGTGGGACAGCTGCAATCTCTCTTGCTAGCTCAGTTGTAAGCATTGTGATCAACTGCTTGGAACTGTAATTACTACATGGGTGTGGGTCATTAATAAGTATTGTATAAATGCTATCTACTCTACACTTAGCATTTTGTTACAGTATTTTAAAGCGTTTGTATAAAGTAACTGTACAACTATTGACCTTTGGATTTAATAATGGTATTTTAGCTGAATTACTCACTGGGTCATTTGAATTCCAACACCAGCCCTGCCAGGGTCAGGTCAGCCCAGCCCTGCCTCAGGGACTCAGCCTCATACCTACCCACACTTCCAGTCTGCCAGCTCCGTGCTCTGCAAAATTTCTAAACAGCTGAGAAAGGAAGAGAAAATGGTGAAAAACCCATTTCCATTCAGTGCAGTGAAAACAGTCCCTGGCCCTGAAGAGGCACCACCAGGATGAGAGGGGCACCCCTCACCCCTCTATGCTGCTTCCTAAATGGCAGGACACACTGAACAGGGGCTACACAGTCACTTGTCAACAAGGGCCCTGGCCTGGAGACACTAACACATCCCATTCCTCCTTCCAAACCCACAGCGCTTCTGCTGGGGATTTTTTCCCTTCCACTCATCAGCCTGAAAGGTTCCCAGTAGGGCTGTGTGAAATAGCACCGTTCCATTTCAACAGAATAGTGTTTTGTTTCAAGTTGCGTTTAGTTTTCAAACCGCTGTTCCATTTCGTACTGTTGAAACTGTTTCACTGTTTTGACGCTGTTTCAGCATTTCATCCATAGACTATAATGGGGAGGCACGAAACTACCTATAACTTTGACATTTCTTGCCTGATTCAGATGAACCTTGCAGGGATAATACCCCCCTTTGAGGCTATGAAGTCTGCCAAGTGTCAAGGAGACAGGTGCAGGGGTTTTTGGGAAACTGCACCTCAAGCTGCTGACAGGCAAAATGCATGACATGGGTGACTGTGTCCATGTTAAGGTGCACCCTCACTGGCACTGGGATATCTACATGACATGGTAGTGCACCCTAATGAGGTCTCCTCCCCTACAGCCTCATCCCAGTCCACCACTTCAAATGACAACAAGTATAAAATAACTTAGTGAGCACTAGCACAGTAGCACCAGCAGCATTTCAGGCAGCCAAACTGTGACAGAGTCTTTCTTTCCTCTCCTGCAGGTGCTTCTTTTCCAGCATGCATGTTACAGCATACCCTCATAGAGAGAGAGAAGTGTGTGTGAGAGAGAGAGAGAGATCCACCAGTTTAAATGACAACAGGTAAAATAAAATAATGACTTTGTGAGCAGCAGCACAGTAGCAGCATCTCAGGCTCTCTGATAGTTTGGCTGCCTTTCTCTTTATAAAAGAATTGAATAGAAGAAATAGAGATGTTGTTTTGGATATATAAATGATGTGTTACTTGTGGTGTGTGATGGGTTATGTTGTGTTTTTATAGCTAGATTCATAGATTGTTAGGGGCTGGATCATCGAGTCCAACCCCCTTGCTCTAGGCAGGAAGACAACTGGGGTTAGGTGACCCCAGCAAAGTGGCTGTCCAGTCTCCACTTGAAAACCTCCAGGGTAGGTGACTGCACCACCTCTGGAGGGAGTTTATGCCACACTCTGGACACCCTGACTGTGAAGGAGTTTTTCCTGGTATTAAGCCTGAAGCCGCCTTCCAGGAGTTTGCAACCATTGGTCCTGATCTTCACTGAGGGTGCCCTAGTGAAGTTGTACACTGAGCTCCTAATGCACTCCTCTGATATAGCAGTACACCACTGTCAAGTCCTCTCTCAACCTTCTCTTCTTTAGGCTAAAGAAGCCCAGGTCCTTCATCCTTTCCTTGCATGGCTTGCCTTGCAAGTCCCTGATCATACTCTTTTCCGGACCCGCTCAAGTTTTTGCACGTCCACATTGAAGTGTGGCACCCAGAACCAGATGCAGTACTCCAACTGCAGTCTCACCAGTGCTGGCGTACGTGGGATCATCTGCCAGCTCAAAATGATTGAAGTGTGGCACCCTGCAGTGTGTGCAGAGGGGTTCATGTGTGGTCTCGGTCACACGTGAGCCCTTGCCCAGATTGCTGATAGCTGACCCGGCTGGGAGCCGCACTCTCGAGCCGCGCGTGAACAGAGCGCGCAAACAGGCGCGCTCTGTAAGGGCACACTGGCGTTTGCGCCGGCGTTCGCGCAGACAGAGAGCAGGAGGCAGGGAAGATCGAACAGAGACGCCAGCGCGAGGACTACTTTCATTAGGAACATGGTGAGTACACGCAGTGCTACTGCTAGGGGCCTGGCCCCTCCCACTCCCTCTTCCCTGGTGCAGCCCCCCCCCCGGTGTACCTCTGAGGCTGCCACCCAGACCGAGCCCCTGGGGGCCCCCTGTCCACCTCCCCCACCCTGGTTGGGGGTGCTGGCTGGGCAGGGGTCCCGGGGGTCGGGGGGATGCCTGGGGCGGCCCCTGGCTGCCCCTCTTGTGGCCAGCT
>JAGPOW010000726.1:92980-104060 GCA_030014935.1 Caiman crocodilus | reverse complement strand
GACCCCAGCACTTGTTTCCTGCCATTGGCAGGGGGTCAGACTAGATGGCCTGCTCTAGGCCCCTTCTGACCCTAGTTACTATGAAACTATGAAACCCAGAACTGGACACAGTACTCCAACTGCAGTCTCAGCAGTGCTGAGTACAGTGGAATTATCACTTCCTTAGATTTATGAGAGATGCATCGGCTGATGCATGCTAGCGTATCTGCCCTGCTGACTACCACCTCGTACTGACAGCTCATATTCATGTGATGGTCAATTATTACCTTGCGTCTGTTTTTCAGTGGGTTACAAGGGGTACTTTGCATTGGTTTTTCACCAATTCCATGGGGCGCCCTGCCTATTACGGGACAGGGAGGCCTGGGCAAGGGAGATTCCTTACCCTCCATCAATTCTGACTTCATGAAGGAACATGTTGAGAGGCTGCACACTTTCAAGTCAGCAGGCCTGGACAGTTTACACCCCAGGGTACTCAAGGAGCTGGCAAGCATCATTGCTTAGCCCCTGGCATGGATCTTTGAGAGCTCCTGGCACTCTGGTGAAGTGCCCGAAGACTGGAAGAAGGCCTGTGTGGTGCCCGTCTTCAAGAAAGGGAGGAAAGTGGATCCAGCAAACTACAGGGCCATCAGCCTGGCCTCTATCCCAGGGAAGATCTTGGAAAAGATTAAAGAGGCCATTCTTAACAGACTGGCTGACGGCAACATCCTGAGGAATAGTCAGCACAGGTTTGTTGCGGGTAGGTCTTGCTTGACCAGTCTTATTTCCTTTTATGACAAGGTGACCTATCACCTGGACAAAGGAGAAGAGATTGATATCATAAATCTTGACTTTAAAAAAACCCTTTGATCTGGTATCCCATGATCACCTCTTGGCAAAACTGGCTAACTGTGACCTTGGCCTCGCCACGACCCTCTGGCTGGGGAATTGGCTCCATGGTAGGACCCAGAGGGTGGTGATTGATGGAAGTCCATCATCGTGGTATGCTGTGACCAGTGGGATCCCTTGAGGCTCTGTCCTAGGGCCTATACTATTTAACATCTTCATTAATGATGTAAACATTGGTGTTAAAAGTGGCTTGGCCAAGTTCGCTGACGACACCAAACTCTGGGGTAAAGCATCCACACCTGAGGACAGGGGGGTGATCCAGGATGATCTTGACAGGTTCAGGAAATGGGCGGATGAGGACCTGATGGTGTTTAACACCAAAAAGTGCAAAGTTCTTCACCTTGGGAGGAAAAACCTGCAGGATGCTTATAGGCTTGGCAGTGCTACGCTGGCTAGCGCTATGAACGAAAGGGACTTGGTGTGGTCATGAATGACCACAAGATGAACATGAGCCTTCAGTGTGATACTGTAGCTAGTAAAGTGAGCAGAACACTGGATTGCATCCATAGATGCTTCTCAAGCAAATCCCAGGACGTCATTCTCACATTGTACTTGGCCTTGGTGAGGCCACAGCTGGAGTACTGTGTCCAGTTTTGGGTTCCACAATTCAAAAAGGATATGGAGAAGCTTGAGAGAGTCCAGAGAAGAGCCACATACATGATCAGAGGTCAGGAAAACAGACCTTATGATGACAGGCTGAGAGCTATGGGACTCTTCAGCTTAGAAAAGCACAGGCTCAGGGGTGATCTGATGGCCACCTTTAAGTTTATAAGGGGTGTTCACCAGGATCTGGGGGAATGTCTGTTCACCAGAGTGCCCCAAGGAATGACAACGTCGAATGGTCACAAACTCCTCCATGTCAGGCTGGACATAAGGAAGAACTTCTTTACTGTCCAAGCCCTGCAAGGTTTGGAATAGACTGCCGCCAGAGGCAGTTCAAGCACCTACTTTGAACAACTCTACAAGACACTTGGATGTTTATCTTGTTGGGATCCTATGACCCCTGCTGACTTCCTGCCCCTGGGGCAGGGGGCTAGACTCAATGATCTTTCAAGGTCCCTTCCAGCCCTAATGTCTAAGAATCTATGAATCTATGAATTACCCCTAGATTCCTTTTGGCCATGGTACAAGGCTAGATGTCACCACCGAGCCTGTATGTATGTCTGTAGAGGATTGTTTGCCCCCAGATGAAGCACCTTACACTTGGAAGTGTTAAACTTCATCTGGCTCTGGTCTGCCCAATTCTCAAGTCTGTCCAGGTCCACCTGTAACTGCAACCTATCTTCTGGCATGACCACACTGCCCCATAACTTGGTGTCATCCGTGAACTTGGCCAGCAAGCTTTTCATTCCATCCAAATCATTGATAAAGATGTTGAAAAACACTGGTCCAAGCACAGATGCCTGAGGGACACCACTGGCAACTTCACACCAGGATGACACGGATCTGTTCACGAGAACTGTCTGGGTCCTACCCTGTAGCCAGTGCCATGCCAGCCTCTGGCTTCTTTACTATTCCTTCCATCCATGACCAAGCAGACACACCAACTGCATGTGCTTACTCAGCCTAACAAAGGGTTTTACAACCCAAAAGCTGGCATCCCAGGCAACTAAGGTGAGAGCCTCAGAACTACACTGCAACTAGTAAGCCTCAGGCCTGTCAAAGATGTGACAGGCCCAGGCTTTCCCCAGCCAGGACTGTGGTGGCGGGGGGGAGGTAGCTAGAGGTTATGGTGCCTCCTACCTGCCTTTCAGCAAAGGAATCCTCACTCCTGGCATTTTCTAGGGCTGCTGCACCACTAGCAGTCCCACCAGGCCTCCCTGACCCTGGCAGAGTGCAGTTTTAGCTTGCCCAGGACCTGGGGCTTCCTCCTTCCCCAAAGCCTCAGCCCATACCTTCACATTTGTCCTGGCACAGAACCTCAGCAGGACACGTTCTTCCCCTGCTGGCTGGTGATGCAGTGAGTGCCCTCTCCAGCTCTGAGACTGGGGCATTAAATAGTTTTTAAAAAATTTTAAAAAGGAAATAGGTACAGATGGAGTGAAGAGGGTGGCATTCACTCCATCTGCACCTGGAGCTTGGGGAACCTCAGCAGTGGGAGGTTCACCTTGAGGAACACCAGCTGCTCCACCAAACCAGGATCCAAGCAGGTACGGTGGGGTGTCACAACCTCCCCAGCAATGCTGAACACCCTCTCGCTTGGCACACTGGTCGGTGGACAGAACAGATTTCGTATGCAACTACAGCCAGATCCGGCCACAGCTTGCCCAGTAGACCAAGGGGTCGCACAGCAGTGGCTTCACATCCTTGGTGACATAGGCAGCCACCAAGACCTGAGCACTACCTGCCTGATGGTGGGATCTGGTGCCTCTGCCCCACCCCCATGGAAGCCATGCCCTTTGCCCACATTGGCAGAGCCTGTAGTGGAGGAGAAGACTGGCTGGTGGATGGCATGCTAGCATAGGACAGGGAATCCCTGTCTTCCTTCAGCTACCCCACCAGTGCCTGCATGTCTGGTGACAGCAGCTTGCCCCAGCCAGGAACATGGAGGGCTTCCAGGGCATCAATTTGGCTCTGAAGTTCTTTCACTATGGGGATCACCTGGCTAAGGAGAGTATCACCAGTGCTGATGGTTTTGGTGACCTCGAGGAAGGGCTCTCAGGGAAACTTGAGGGGTGTGGAGCACGAACTTGGATGATTTCGCTTCCTTCTCCAGAATTTCCCTTATTAGGGCACTGAGATCCAGATCCAGCTCTAAACTCTTCCTCTGGTACTGGAAGGCTCAGTATGGGAAGTGAAATGGGGGTGGAGGAAGCTGTCATGCTGGTGCTGCTGCTTCTTGTTGTCATGGGCGGGGGGGCCATGGCTGGTGCTCATGGAGGCGATGCAGTCTCAGGCACAGGCAGTGGCACTGACACTGCTCCCCTCTCCTTGCTGTTTGTGGAAGCCTCATCCCTTCTACCTGGAGGAAAGAGGCTGCAACTCAGTTTGGAAGGTGGCAAACTTACACCTCTCCCTCAACTCCCTTTTCCACTCCTCCCTGAAGTCTTGCCACCACCTGCCTTTCCACCACGCTTCATGGTGGTTTTCATGTCTTGCTTTTCTATAAATATATAAATTTATTCAAATTCCTATATAAATTCAATAGTTTGTGTGGGAGCAAAGAAACTATAAATGTATAAAAATAAATATAAATATGACTTCCTTCCTAAATAAATTCTATAATGTATGTGTGGTACAAACTATAAAGGTATAAAAACAAATACAGTATATCTCTCTTCCTATATAAATTCTATAATGATGTATGTATGCTGTAAGCTTTAAATGTATAGAAATAAAATATAAATGTATTTCCCTTCCTATATAAATTAAATTCTATAGTATAATCCTATCCAATAGAATTATAAAATTGAAAAGAATAAATCAATGAATAGAATAATAAAATAAAAGTGTGTAGAAGAAAGAAAAAGATATTCCAAAATCTCTCTTGCTAGGCTAGCAAGCAGGAAATGAATGGTAGCCTTTGTTGTCTGACACTGCTGGGCTGCTGGAAAATAGCTCAATAACTGACCCCAAGGCAGAAAGCAGGCTAGTTCAAACAATGCTGCCTTGTATGCTGTTTTTCCATTCCTCCCCCAGAGCATTAGGATTGGAAGGGACCTCAGGGAATGATCACAGTCACTGGCCAGCTACACAGTCAATATGGGAGCAGTCCTTCCCCTCTCTTCCCCCTCCCTCTCCTTACTTTCTGTTTCCCTGCAGGAAAGCCCAGCTTCAGCTTCAAAACTTGAAACATTTTGAAACTTTCAAAGCGTTTCAACTGCCCTCATTTCATTTGGGGGCTGTTTCGAAGCCCTCCATTTCATTTCAATTTCACTGTTTTGAGCTCAAAACGAGTCGAAACAAAACAGATGGTGAAGCTTCACACAGCCCTAGTTCCCAGGGCAGGGCTCAAGGCAGGGAGTGCCCCAGGCACCCTGCTGTGTGGCCTCCAAGCCATGCACAAACATCAGCAAACGGCTTGCAGTTAAAATACTTAAATCCCAGTCTGCATGGCTACTTCACTGCAAAACCTCATCCAAATCCATTGGCCCCCTCCCAGCCTGTAGGGAAGCTATTGTCAACCAGAAGAGGATCTTGAGACCTTTTCAAGGGTGCCATGGGGTACTACACAATATTAGCACTGCCAAGTGTGCCAACATGATTCACAAGATAAACCCAAACATTTCAGTAGGAATTCAGAGAGTTAAAACCATTCTGTCCTGTTGCAGTCTTCCTGAATTCCTTGCAATAGAACTATTCTATTCATAGAATCGGGAGAGATGTGGGGCTGGCAGAACTTTAACTTGCCACAGGTAAAGTAGGGGGCCACAGCAGCCAACATTCTGCTTCTGTAAGAGGTTACACACACACACACACACACACACACACACACACTCAAGATATCCCAGGCAGAGGCTGCAGCGGAAGGCAGTCCCCCCACACCCAGTCCAGACAAGTCTGACCAAAGGGAACATTTTTTTCCTGCCCCAGTTCAGCATTGGTCTGTGCCTGAGCACAGAGGCAAGACCCTCTAGCCAGGACCTTGCAGGGTTGGTGTCAGCAGGAACATTGGCATAGCCCAGTCCCTATCCCCAGCCTGGAATGCAGCAGCACCAGCACCTCTGGGGGAGACTGAAAAGCCCCCTGACACATGGAGCAGAAAGGGGGTGGGGGTCAACCAGCACAGCCCAGAAGCCTAGAAAATCCCCGTAGCAGAGAGCAGGTATTGCTACACATAGATCATCCTTAACCAATGGCTGTATAAGCTCATCTTGAACATCTCCAGTCTGTTGAGGAGTGCCTTGAATTCAACAAGATGAGACCCACCACCCTAGATTACCTTTCCCAGCCTGCAGCTTCTTCTCCCTGATGGCCTGGGCTGGCAGGATTTCCTCTTTCCCAAAGTCTGGGCCTTCTGTTTCCTTTGACACAGGAGCCACAGCTTATATCCCCAGCTCCACCCTTCCAGGCAGTGCCTTCCCAAGGCCACAGGTGCATTTCCCCAGGGCCAGTGGGCAACCTGTCTCATTTGCTGCTGCTTGTCCAATGGGGCTGCAGTTGCTTCCCTCACCTGCCTGAGGCTCTATCCTGTGCGCCTATAGCTGTGTGGCTAGCTCTCAAGCAATTAGCTGCAGTGCTACAGTCCCTCCACCTGGCTGCTTATTGCCCTGTA
The DNA here is from genome assembly GCA_030014935.1 of Caiman crocodilus. Classification (NCBI taxonomy): domain Eukaryota; kingdom Metazoa; phylum Chordata; order Crocodylia; family Alligatoridae; genus Caiman; species Caiman crocodilus. The sequence continues at coordinate 97,960 of JAGPOW010000726.1, read as the reverse complement.
ACAAACCCTTTCTCCACTACCTGCCTCCGACTGCAGGCTCTGCCCTGCTGCCCTTTTCTCTCAAAGTAACCAGGTCTTCTGGCTCTTGCGCCAGACCCCTCCACCCAGTCCTTCCTACCCAGTTCCCCTACCACAGGCCACCCAGCAGCACAATGCAGCAGAGTCCGTCTGGCAAGGCTCATGCTTTAGAAAGCCCCAGTCCTGTTGGTGACCTGCAGGTAAGAGCCGAGTCCTTACCTCTCCTTCGAAAGATCAGCATCCGGCTTGATCAGGAGGATTCGGTACCTGCCAGAAACAATCCTGTGAGATACAAACCTCTGACTCCCTGGGCTGATTCAGTAGCACAGCAAGGGAGGTAGTGCCCCCCCCTGCCCCGCTCCATGCTCGGAACAAGCATCATTTCCCTCCCCCATGGCACCAACGCACTTTTGTGAAAACTCTTCAAAGGACGGTCGCCAGGAGAAGCCCTCTCGCCGGATGCGGATGGTCTCGAGCAGCCCATTGTACCTGAGCTGGGGAAGAGCACAGCATGGGTCAGAGACCCACAGGGCCAAGCCCCAGTGGGCTATGACCAGGTCTGGGCTTCTGCAGGGCCCAGGCTGGAGCATCACTCTGCGCAATGGAGCATCTCTGTTGTGACAGTGTCCGGTTGTTTTGGGTGCATCACTTTGGAAGAGGTGGGAGGTTGAGAGCCCACCATGGCCCACCCTCAGGTGAAGCTCATGTTTCCAGCTAGAGCTTCTCTAGTGGCTGCTCCCAGCCGCAGTTTGTTAGGCATCTGCCCATCAGACCAGACCCTCAGCCTTCAGATCTGCTGCTTCTCCATGTGCCCTGAGATGGGGACCAGTCACCTCTGAACCTCATCTTGTATAAAAGGAACAGATAGGGCTTCCTGACCACACCGTCCAGGGCAGGCTCCAGGCCTAGAAGCGTTATGCTACTTTTCTCTAAACTGTCTTGAACTTCTACAGTTTCTTCTCAGATGTGCAGTCACCAGACTGGGCTGTGTGGCCCAGGAATGGCCTCCTCGGTGCAGTGCCTGAGGGGACCCTTCACCCTATGCCCAGTACACCTCTCCAGGACTTAATGCAGTTGCAGCCAAGGTACTTTGCCAGAGGCTTGTGCCCTGCCACTTTCTAGCACCTACCCCAGGCCCCAGCACAGCTGTTGCTCCCCAGTGCAGTCCCTGCACATTCCCCTTGGCTACACAACCCCACTCTTGCTGTATCACTGTGTCTTTCTTTGATGCAACTACCCCAGCCTACCCCACATAACCAACCCAACAGGCAACCTACAGCCTTGGCCTGGGAGCTGCATCCCCAGGACTTGTGCACCAGGGTACACGACAGGGCAAGAGGGGTTATGGGTGTGAACTTGTGCTCAGCAAGGCAGGGCTCCCCCTTCCTGTGCTCAGGGGTCATGAACCCTGGGCTTCACACTTGGGATTGTCAAGCACTGGAAGCTTGTCAAGAGTTTCCCTGCTCCAACCAGCATCCGATATCCCTGCTGCCCAGCCAGCTGGTCTCTTCCCCTCCCCACTGGCAGTCTGGTCTGCTCCTGGCCCAATATCCACTCTGCCCTACCCTGCCTTGCAGTGAAATGGCCCTACCCTCACCTGCTGCAGCAGCACCTGGCTGTCAGCCACACCTGGCTCCTTCCGGCTGTTGGGCTTGACACAGCGCACAAAGTGGGGGGTGGCAGAGTACATGCGCTCCATGAGCACAGACAGCGAGTGCTGCAGGGGGAGAGACAGGTCAGCATCACCCCAGGCTGAGGAGTGACTACCAGCACGTCCCAGATGCCTGGGTCCTCTCAGTGCCACCTCCCTCCCTGCAGTGCTTGCTGGGCTGCAGCAGCGCCACCTCCCCCCCACAGTGGTGACCAGGATACTTCACCACACAACAGCCTGGGCTTGGAGCTTGGGCATTCTCTGCCAGGAGCTTTGGCCTGGACTGGGGCTCCTGGAGGCCTTTTCAGGGTTTCCCTGCCGCTTATGGGTCCCATAGGTGCATCATACCCGGAACTGGGCTCCCACCGACTGCTTCCTTGTGTTGTTGAAGTTGTCGCCTGCTCCCAGGGGCACCTGGAACCAGACACAGATGTTCCCATGTTACCCCTAAGCCCTGCATCACCCATGGGGCACATCTGGGGACTTCCAGGGAAGAGAGCAACAGGTGGATGTCACAGGACATGAAGCGAGCATGCACCTGTCAGAGGAGGCCAGGGGAGGGGAGCCATGTCACATAGAGAGGAGCAGAGATTCAGGGATAGGACCCCCAGGATCTCCTGCTCAGTCCAGCAAAGAAACAACATGGGCTGCCCCTAACCGTCCCAGACTGGTGCCCGCAGCTCTGCTCCAGGAGGGAGATTCCCCAGCTACTGGGACAGCCACTTCCACTGGGGAGGTGGTCCAACATGCAGAACCACTCCCCCCACCCCGTGTCCCTCACAGATCACAGACACACGGGAACTGGACCCAGGAGGCTTGGGTATCAACTGCCCCATGGCCTTGCAGCTCTTACCTTGGCTTTAATGTGAGGCATCAGAGTCCCTGTCCGGGAGATGGTGGCTGAAGGAAGGAAGAGGAACCATTGAGTCCTACAGCCACCTGGGCCCTCAACCTAGGCAAACCAGGCAGCAGCAAGACACAAAACTTCTTCCCCAGAGAAACCACATGCCCCTCTCCCAAACAGACTCCCTCCCTCCTGCAGCCCACACAGGGGTCAGGGTCCTGCCTCATTAACAGTCTGTCAGGGAACACTCACAGATTTACTGCCAGAGCTCCCAGATAATCAGGAACTTCCCAGGGTGACACTACTGCTGCTATAGCCCCCAGCGCCCACCCTGGTGGCATGGGGACCAGAGAGTGCACCAAGGGCTGGTGGACCTGGCACAGCAGTGAGGGGGCAACACTCAACACCATCCTGGCATTAGCACCCATGGCTGGACCTGAGCAGAGCATAGTTCCTACCACTGGCTCGCTTCACAGAGCCCAGGGCCACTGACCTCCTCCCCCTACCCTCAGGAGAGCCTGGGAGCTCAGGGATCCCTGGTGACCCTGCCCCCCAGGTGTCTGCCACTGCAGGGGGACGAACCCGTGAACAGCACACTCAGCAGTGGGGTGATGCTATTGATGAAGAGGCCACGGATGTTGGCTGGCAAGGTGTCCCGGTTCTTCTCCAGGAAGCCACTGGCAGAATACTGCACCTGCAGGAGCAGCACCACCTGAGCAACTGTGCGGTGAGGTAGCAACAGGCACAACGTGGGGCCACAAGCCACGTGGGCAGCATCCCAAGACTTGGGTGCGGCCTCCACTTTGCATATGTATTTGCACACACACATGCAAGGTTTGTGACTACCCCGTCCCCCCACAGTGCAAACACAACAACAGCTTCAGGGCATCACAGGCTGGGGGAGGGCACGGGGGAGGGTGAGTCATGCAATGTGCTTATGGTCACACATCTTGTAGGACTCTAGTGAGGTCCCAGGCACTTCTCTCCCTTCCTTTGAATGCTTGCACACCTTCCCCACAGGCAGCTGCAAGCAGTGCCCACACACCCAGAGACGGTCTCAGGCTCCCAGACAGGTGCCAAGTGCAGCATTGGCCTTGGAAGCTTGCACCACGGCATAGCCACCCAGGCGCACCCTGGGGGGGGGCAGAAGAGCAGTCAATGCTCCACCTTGGACTTGCCTGCAAAGGTGCTGATTTTCCTTAGGCTGCAGTGGGGCTCCCTCCCCCTTCCCTTGCTACAGCCAGGGCGCAGCCACTGTAGGACCCCACCCCACTTCCCCTCAAGGAGCAAGTGAACCTCCTCAGCCTCTGCAGGGCCAGCAGGAAGGAAACCTTGTGTTCTCACAAGTCTTCAGGAGAAGAGGCCTTGAAGAGGAACAGGGAGGGGATGCAGGGGCAGAAACCTGGCCCTGACCGCCTAGTGTTGCCATGGCCCCTGAGGGGTGCCATCTCAGAGCAAGGGGCCTTCATAAGCCAAATCCAACCTCCTCCTGGCTGGATCTGTACGTTGCCAGCCCCTGGCCTACATGATGGAGTGTGGCATCCTCCATCGCAAACAGCAGTTACCTTGCCTGCATAGTGGAGGATGCTGAAGCTCGGCACCTGGCCCGGCACCAGCTGGAAGTGCACGTTCCCTTTGAAACTGCTGTTCAGTTTGTCCACAAAGGTTTTATCAGTCGCCTGCAACAGAGGAGATTTCACAGGATGGCCCCAGCCCCAGCCCCCGTGCACTGGAAGAGAGGAGGTGAGGGCATCTGGGGGACTCAGGGGCAAGCAGAGCACTGTTTGGCTGGTCTGCAGTTGGGTTGCCTGACTCTCCAGCATTGCTGCCAGTCACCAGTGGCAGCACCTCAGATCTCTCAGCTCTTCCAGCCCTCTCCAGCACCAACACCCTCTGCAGACAAGGCCACTGTTATCCCTCAGACGTCCTCTGGACCAGCGTTTCCCAGCCCGTGGGTTGCGACCCAGAAGTGGGTTGTAATATATGAAAGGTGTGGCAGAAATGCCACCATCGGCGCCCCTCTCCAGAAATATGTCTCTGCCAGCCTGAGAGGCGGTGTTGAATCCCTCAGGGCAGGGATCTTCCTCCCTGTCTACATGACAAAAGCCTGGGGCCTGGGAGGCAGATGCTCTGGTCACCGGGGATGGGGAGGAAAAAGCCCTGCTCACCGGCCCAGGTAGCCCGGGATGCTTTTTTTCATTGGTCGGCTTGTGGCCAGCACTGGCAGCTTCGATTGGACCGGGCTGCTGAGGTCAGAGAGGTTATTTAAAGGCCCAGGCCAGGAAGAAGGGCAGCCATTAGCCATGTGGTCATCCAGGTGAGTCTGAACCTGGCTCTCTCCTCATCACTGCTTGCTCCAAGAGTGCCCTGCCTCCAGAGGAAAACTCCAACCACCTCTGGACGATGCGAGTGAGTAAGATACTCGAGATCAGACTAGATATTTAGCTTCAGTAACTCAGATGCGAGA
>JAGPOW010000726.1:72164-83337 GCA_030014935.1 Caiman crocodilus | reverse complement strand
GGCGCAGGGAGGTGGGCGGCTCAAAACAGGAGCGCCCCCTACTGGCCCGCCACAGTGCCTACCATGCATTGCTCAGCCCCCAGGACTGGGGCAAGTCCTCTCCCCCTCTCCTGCACAGAGCTGCAGGAGTTCATACTTCTGCTCCTCAGCCCTGCCAAGAGGTCAGAGTTGGGCCTGCGGCCAGGTACCTGTACCGTGCAGGATCCAGCAGCCCATATATCTCCTTCTCTTCTGCAGACAGCCCTGCAAACATGTAGTAGAAGATATGGAAATTCCTCTCCCCAGCATCCTGCTGCACGACGCGGGACTTCTCCAGCAAGTACTCGCTCAGCTTGGCACCCCTCACTGCCAGCAGGGGGGCAAGTATAAGCACAGATAGCCAGGGTAGCCCTGCACCTGCTGTCCACCCACCTGATCCCCCAGACCTGACACTGCCCAAAGCCAACATCTGGGGTGTGACTCCCAGCTCCCCTGCTGTGGGCCCATCCACACTGTTCACCTCACCTGGGAAATGCCAGTTGCTGGCTCTTCCTCGCCTTTTGCACCACCCTGCAGTCCCCACCTCACCCCAGGAGCTCTGCTCTACAAGCCTGGGTCTGCTCCCATGCAGGCTGTGGCTGATACTGTCCCTGCTCTGTCTCCAACCCCATAAGCTCCCACATTCTCCCTGCACTAACCCTAGACCCCCGGGCCTTGTTCCACACCTGAAGCTCTGGATCTTTCCAGCCTTACCTGTGCTCTGCTGGAACCGCAGCTGTACATACTTCCCAAAACGGCTGCTGTTGTCATTCATCACTGTTTGGGCATTGCCAAAGGCTTCCAGCAGTGGGTTAACCTGAACAGGGAATGCAGCAGTTTGTGGGGAAGCCAAAATAGCAAGCATGCATCCCCTACCCATGCCAGGCCACAGCCCAGGAAAGATCATAGGCCCCGTGAAAAACAAAAGGAGCAGAATGAGACTTGACTTGGACAGATTCTGCTGGAGCACACCATGGGAAGAAGGGAACCCCACACTGCCAGAAGTTACAAGAACAGAGAGGCTGCATCTCTGAGCAGGGAGAGGATGGCAGAAGAGGGGGGCTGCAGGGACTGAGCCAATTGATCCTGAATAGAATCTGCCAAGCTTGACTGCTACCAAAAATAGAGTTTAGGCATGGTAAGGTGCCAATCTGAGGAAGATCTGCTGCTCAAGGAACAGCCGCTCCCTATTCCTCCAACCCCAGCAGTGACTCATGTCAGGATCCAGCACTTCAATTGCAGAGATCTGTAGATTCCGAATTGGAAGGAATTGCCCAGTTCCTTCAGCCTGGTCTCTTGCACAGTGCCAGCCAGAGACCTGTTCTGGGAGCCCCAGCTCCTGAATGAGACAATGAGAATCCACCACATCAGCACTCAAGATTGCCAAGCTCCACTGTGTCTCAGCACCTCCTTCCCAGAAAGCAGCCTGCCTTCTCTTTTTTAGCATTGACCCTAGGCTGCAACACCCAGCAGCAGCCTCATTAGTACCTCAGACAGATCATGTTTGCCCGTTCATAGTCAACGCTCCCCTGTGACCATGTCCAAGGATCACACTGCACTTGCTCTACCTACTGCAACAAACAGCTGATGATCTTCTGAGACACTCAGCCTATCTCCCAGGACCCATCCACCAGCTCAGAAGCATGACCTATGATTGCCGTGCCTGGACCCTTGACCCTGCATTTGGCTGCGTGAAGACACACATTGGTCCAGCATCTCTCCCAACTGTAGTTAGTGCAACAAAAGACATCACAAAAAACCTTTTCCAATCAAATATTTCCTGGACCATCATGGATACAAGAACCCTCCAAACCTACTAAGACTTCAAGACATTTGATTTGGTACCACATGACAATATGATTCATAACCCAGAACAATAATAAAATCACCATTGATTTAAAAGTGGCTGTGTAACAGGGAACCACCTATAGACCCTGTTCCAAAGGGGAAAAAAAAAAGAGATAATCTCTTACCAAGATCCAGAGTCAGCCCCCTGGCTCCTGCTGAGCAGCAGCAGAGAGGGGAGCAGGAGGAATTCCATGGCACATGCTGAGGCGAGTGTGGGGAGCTGGCACTGATTGACTGAGGAATTGCTGGGACACAGTTTCCCTGGAAAGGGGATAGGAGCAGGCAGTGCAAGGCTGCTGTGCAGCCTGTGGCAATGCATGGGGCAAGACTGAGGGTTTGAAGGCTCAGGTGGTGGCAGGACACCCAGGAGCCAGCAGGAGAATTGGTGGGTGAGTCTCATCAGCAGCTTACCAACTGCAGCTGGAACTAGAGCTGTGGTTATGCAAGACAATGAAGGGAATCTGATTTGTGACCCTACTAGGGGGGAAAATAGATTAAGCCAGGATCTGATTACTGGCTACAGAATCAGGATCCAGTGAATAGAGAAACCTGGGAGTGCCAGGCTGAGAATAACTTAGGCCAGTGGACAGAATAAAGAGGTGTTAGTGGATTGACAGTGGACTTACTTCTTGGAGAAGCCTGAGTGAGCCTCAACTGAGTAACCCCAACTCCTCCAAAGAGAATGAGAGATGGGCAAGGACTAAGAGCAATTGAGATTTCTTCCAGGAAGAAACTGATGCACACAGACTGAGTAGAGATGAATCCACTCTTACAGGGGAAGTACCCAGGTGAAGGTGAACTGAGTGTGCAGAACAAGTCAGGCAAGTTTCTCAAAGAACATGACATCCTGACAAAGGGGATCAACATTGACCTAACTAGCTGTGATGAGGACAGGGTATAAGGGTGGCAGCACCCTGTGGATGAGGCCGTGATGCATGTAAATTCCAGTACAGAAAAACATGAGTGCAGACCCTCCCTGCTCTTGTTATTTCTTTAACATCAAGACACAGCAGGTGAGGCAAGAGGAGAACCATGACAAAGGCTGGAAGGGACAAAGAGGGAGGACCAGGTCAAAGACTGGAAGAGAGACAGCAAATGGACCCATCCAAAGGCTTCTTAACAGCTCTTAAAATGTACCTGAACAAGGAATCATCCCTGAGCAGGTGTTTCCCACAGAGCCCCACAAAGACCCTATCCCACTTAATTCTCTTGTCACCAATGAGCTGGCAGAAAACATGGTGTCATCCCTAATAAAGTTTGCAGATAAGAAAGATTAAGGGTGTGGGGTATGGTAATAAGGAAGCTGACAGATGCCCAATCTGTAATGGTCTGAATCACTTGGCAAGCTGAGTGAGCAAGCCTTGTTTCCGTCTGGCCCAAAGGTAAAGTTACACAGGAAGGAACAAAGAGCATGGGCCAGGATTAGGTGCAGCTGTGGCCTGGGAAGCAATAACTCTGAGGGGGAACATGAAAGTGACTCAGGGTCTGCAGTAAATACCAGCTGCATAAACTGCCAGGGCAAAGCCAGTGTGCAGGGCCAATGTGACTCTGGGATGCCTGGCACAAGAGAAACTCAAATAGGAGTAGGGGGGCTATTCCTGTATTTGATAACAGTGACACAACTACTGGAATCCTGTGTACAGTCCTAGCACCCCCAGAGTAAGGAGCATGGCAATAAAGTGGAAAACATTCAGAAAAGAGCCATGAGACTGACAAAAGGACTGGAAGAGGTCTCACAGCAAGAGACTGCAGGAGTACACTCTGTTCAGTTCAAAGAAGGTGAAGGAGTAACTTGATCAAAGTCCAGCTTTCCATTGGACAAGAAACAAGGCTTAGATGTTTGACAAGGAGAGTAATGGAGTAATTGGCTACTAAAGTCACTTATCCCCCATCCTCTGCTCAGTTGTGGTTGATTTCCCATCTCTGGGGACTTTTAGCAACAGCAAAACTGGCCACTTCTCTGAAACCTGGGCTCTGCTTCAACAGGAATAAATCCAGGGCCCTATGGCCACTATCATGTGCCCCTTCTGGCCTCAATCCAGGAGTCCTCCTGCTTCTTCCCAAACATAGACCAGAGATGTTTACCAATCCCTCCAACCTCTTCTGCCTCATGGCTGAGGCCCTGGCCACTAACACATCTATGCTATTGTTCAGATGCCAACAACCCCATCTGCCCATCTCACCCCACCCCACCCCACCCCCTTGAGTCCCTGCACCCAGCCTCGGCATTAAACAACGCACCTGCAGAATCTGCTGCTCCAGCTGTGAGTGGCCCCTGCACAAGTTCATGAGATGCTGCAGTAGGAGCTTTGTGCTCTCTGTCTTCCCTGCACCGCTCTCTCCACTGCCCAGAGAGAAAAGAAAGAGTTTCACTGGCGCCAGGACTTGGCTGCTCTGTCCGTCATGCTTAGTGCACCTGCCTCTCCCTCCCCGGCACCCCATGATGGTCTCTGTCTACAGCACAGCTCCAGGGTCCTTTTGGCACTGCCCACACTGGCACCCATCTGCTCCATGCACTGGCTGACAGGTCCTGCAGGTACTGAGCCCCATGTGCCCCACTCCCGGAAAGGCAGCATAACACCCTCTCGCTGAGAAATTCTTCCTAGCCCTGGGAGGGAAGGGCATGACCTGTCTCCAGGGTAACACCCTGTAGTGGGGTGGAGGGAGGGGTAATGTCTAGAGTCCTCAGCTCCTAGCCAGGAGCAAGTGATCCTTCCAGAAGCACCCCATCACACTGAGCATACCCTGTGTGCTGGGCATTGCTAAGTGTCCCCTCCTTCACAAGCAGATCTGGCCCCACATCCGCTGCAGGGATGTGTTCTGGTGGAAGTAGGAGGGGTTCCAAGATGCTGGCCCCATCTGGAGGAGCACAGTACTAGTTTGAGGGCACCGTTAAACCCCTCTGCCCTGCAAAGCACCCCTGGTGCAGATGCAGCTACACTGGTAAATCTGTGCTCTTTACCAATGCTAGAGCCCACCAAGAAAAGTGCTGTTTAGCCATTAGAGTCTGCTCCAGGGGCTTCCCACATCAGAGCAGGGCTGATCAGGTCACCCCATGTCACAGTCCAGTGCCAGCAGTGCTGGAGAAGCCTGCAGCACCAGTATGGGAGGGAGGATCTGCTGGTGCAGAGCAGGAAATGCCACACACATACCAAAAGGCAGGTGTCTGTTTACACACCTGGCCATAGCACATGGGAAACTGTGGGGAGGGGGGCAGCAGCTTTCAGTGGCTGCACAGAAACAAGGAGTAATATGCAGTCAATGAGGACTCTGGGGCTCATGACTCCACCCACCCCCTAACAGGACACAGGGCAGCAACAGTGGGGAAAGGGAGAGCACATCCCAGCTCAACACCCAGCCACTGCTACACCCCCAGAGCCAGAACAAGAGACTGATCCAGGAGCTCCAGCCATAGGTCAGGGCTGACCACACTGGGGCTGACCACTGTTAATGTCTCTTGTCTTCACCAGACCTCTGGGACTCATGCCAGTGGGTGTTGTGGCTGACGAAAAGCTTCACTGAAAACGTAGGGAAAAGCCTCATGCTAAAACAGGGCAGATTCAGGCCAGCACCCCTATGAGAGTTTACGATAGCCTCCCAGGGGTGGATCTTGGCTACACACCTGTGTTATGGAGATGGAGAATTTCTCCCTATGTGGCTTGTTGGCCTTTTGGATAAGGGCAAGCAACACTCAGAGGACATTCAAACCCCAAGACCTGGGCCTGTACATAGGATGCTTGTCATGGGTTTGGGAGTATCTGAAGCCACAGGCTGAACAGTCTGGGAGGTAAGATACTTGCTGGTGGTAACACCACCTGGGCTGGAATGACTGAACTCTGCTCAGTGGATGGAATTTGGAACTTATTTGACTAATTTGGCCTGAGGCACAACATTTTAAAAAATGCTAAAAAGAGACTCGGGCCAGGATGTCAGGCCCAAAAACACCTCAGCAGACCCTGGAGCATGGGGTGCCATCCTCACATTAGCATAAGAGGGAGCTGCTTTGGAGGGTGCCTTGCAGACTCTTCTGGGCTCCTGCAGCCAGTCCTGCTGGTTCACAGCAGCAGGACTGTGCCCAAGAGGAGAGGTGCCATTTCCTAACCAGCAAGAGATGGGATCTCTCATCTCTGTGACAACCTATGTGCCCAGGGCAGCACAGTCCAGGACAGCTCCAAAATACAAACTGTTCTGAGGAGCTGTTGTATGAGGAGGGAGACGTCCCATCCTCCCTGAACTTTGCTCATGCTGAACGAGGGCTGTCAGTCACTCCCTGCCCTGCCCGTCAATAACATGACTACAAGCTTCTGGCTGGGCAGCAGGGGCAGGCTCAGAGCTCACTGCTGCAGCACCTGCCCTTCTCTCCCTCAGGGCTCCCCACAGGCTAATCGCTGTTGACTGACTCCTTCTGGCACTTGCCAGAGGTGCTTGCTTCCCTTCCCTCAGCCCTAAACCAACTCCACAGCCACCACCCACGCCCAGAAGTCTGACAGCACCAAATCTGGCATCTTGGTTGCTGCCTCACCAATCCTTAGCCAGGGTATTTTCCAAACCTTTCCAAAGCCTCAGGAAAGCCAGGGCAAGCACAGGAGGTATCAGCTAGGAGGCTAGAAAAGGGGACAGGGAGCCACCACTCTTAGTCCTACCCCCTTCCAGATTGTCTAGCATCATTCAGCGAGTTGCTCCACTGTTCTAGACTAGGATACACACATGCCAACAGACCAGACCTTAACAGGTGAATGCAAGATTGCCCAAGTCGATTAATACAACAGCAGAGGCAGGTTTAGGCCATTCCTCCAGGCAGCCACAGGAGCCCAAGCAAAGCACAGCAGTACTCCTTTAGGGCCTTCTCCTGCTGCTCTGTCTTTGCCCTTAGCAGCACCATGAGGAGCAGCAGCGTTCTTGTGGCCTCACCGTTTTTCTCCTGTGCCCAGCAGCAAACATGCTTATCGTACAAGCAACTGAGGTTTGTATAGCCCAGCACTGCAGTGTCCAGGGCTCCCCAACCGCTACATCCCTACAGGACTCAGCACAGAGCGTTTTGGAGCACCAGTGTGTTTTACATGCCACAGCCTGCCCCAGGTCGGCCCATGCTTCAACCTCCACGTGGCTTCTACATTCAGCCCCCACTTATATATGCCAGCTTCCCCTCATCAGTCCCTAGCTCTGGGCCACAGGTCTGTCAAGACTGCTTGGACCCAGCTCAGGGGCCCTGTAGATATTCTCCCCTACCTGATGACAATGCACTGGTTCTGCGGCCCCATCCCCAGGTGCCCCAGCATGGCCTGGTAGGCTCGGTCAGCCACAGCAAAGATGTGGGGGGGTAGGTTGCCCTTGGCACGGCTGCGGTACTTCTCGGCAATCTGCAGACGGGGCAGGGCCCAATCAACAAGGAATGTCAGAACCATGAGGGAGGGAGCAGGGCTGAGTCCTCTCCTTCCTGCCACCCTCCTCCCTGCAGCAAGAAGATGTGTAGGAGGATGGTTCTTGCCAACTACATTTTCCAGGCACAAAAAGCTCCAGACCAGGAGGTGCCTTGGAGCAACCTGCCCCCAGGCCCTGCCCAGGCCCCTAGGATAAGGAGCTAGAAGACTGGGCTGGCAGCTGAAGGCAGCTGCTGCTGGGAGGTGGCTCCAGTTCTCTTGCACTGCTGGTTCCAGATATGAAGAACAGCTCCTAGAGCTGGGGGAAGCACTCAGAAACCAAGTAGGCAGACCAGCTATGTGATGAGAAAGAGCCCGGACGTGGGCTGCGGGAAAGCCCAGCTGGCCACAGTCCCCCAGAGGCTCTGCTGGGGGAAGGGCCGAGCCAGCCCAGCCCGACCCTGCGAGGGGCCCCTAGACCTGGCACTGACCGGCTTCTCGTAGAGCGGCAGGCGCTGGAAGGGGTTCACGGCCACCAGAATATCCCCGACGTAGGTCTGGGAGGAGGGAAAAGCGAGCGGCCGTCAGAGAGCGGCCCCGGGCCTGGCCCCAGCCCCAAGTGGGACCCGGAGCTCCAGGTAGAGGCGAAGCATCCGGCCGCGACCGCAGCCCACCCGCCCGCCCGCGCTCACATAGATCCGCTGTTGTAGGAAGCGGTCGGTCAGGCTCTGCAGCAACTGCGCCTCGTCCAGCTCCGCCAGCGCCGCCAGGTCCCCCCCGGGGTCGGGGTCGGGATCGGGGTCCCGGGCCCCGGCCAGCAGCCCCGGCTCTCCCGGAGGCGCCATCGCGGCCACCGCGCCTGGCTCCGACCCGGCACCGAGCGCAGGCTCCTCCCAGTCCCGGCTCCAGACCCCCGCCCCAGACCCGCCCCGTCTAGCCCCGACCCCCGCTCGCCCGCCCTGGGGCGGTCCTGGCCGGGGCCCGGGCAGCCGCAGCCCCGTCCGCATCCAGCTCGGGGCAGCGGCCGGAGCCCTCAGGTGCGCTCTGCAGTTCCTCGGGAGCCGGGAGGCAGCGCAGCGCAGCGCGGGGGCGGAGCGGGCTGGCGACCGCGGCCAAGGACGCGCCGGGCGGGGAGACACTGTGTGAAAAGGCAGGAGGCCGCGCGCGGCCCCGCTTCTTGTCCCGGCGCCGGGGCGGGGCCGCCACCCCTTCCCGCACAGGTCCCGGCCCCGGCCCCGAGCGGGTCCGCAGCCAAGCAGCCGTCCCGACCCCGGCCCCGAGACTTGTGCTGGAGCTGCAGCCTCATGCAGGACCCCGGACCCCGCTCCCTAGGGCCCGGAAGGACCGGCGAGTACTGGCACAGCCCCGCGGCCGCCTGGCATCGCGGTGGCCGCAGGAGCCTGCACCTTCCGTAGCGCCCGCCTGAGCTGTCTGCTAGCTCAGGCCACTCCTGGAGGAGCAGGGCCTCGGGGCCACCTTCAGACCTGCCCTGCCCTGCCCTGCCCAAGGCAGGATCTGCACAGACCACCCAGTCCTGAGCTGTCCATCTGGGCCATGAAGCTGAATTTGTTTCCTTATTCCCAGTTCCATATTCCTTCTTCCCTGGTCCCTGCCCCTTTTTCAAAACTAATCTAGACCCAATCAAAACTTGTTATTAATGAATTACACATCCTAAAAAGAGAGAATTTAATTAGCTATGCATTTATACTAATTAATATACACAATAATATCTCACATCAAGTACAGAGCCCTAAACCAAGGTCAGATTAGGATGGGATTATGGGGCAAAATACTTCTTGATCTGCCCCAAATTTCATGGCGATGCCATTGGGAGACTGTCCCAAAGAACCCTGACCACAGTCCTGCCCAGCCTCAAGTGTGGTTTGGCCATGCCAGGCTGCCAGCTAACAGCCCCCATGCCCACTCTACTAAGTATAATAGTTTGAATAAGGAACTGGCTTTTGGGCTGGGATTACGGCTAGAAATTCTGCTTGGGTCACCCATCAGAATACATTTCTGTCACTGGGGACTGTCCTGGACATCTGTGAGCGGAGAGTTGCCTGGCCCAAAGCGTGGTTTGGCTGTGCCAGGTTGCTAACAGACAGCACCCCAGCCACTGTGCTAAGAACATGGAACTGAATAAGGAACTGGAATTTGGGCTGGGATTATATCCAGAAATCTTTCTTGGGTCACCCCAGACCATGTCCCTGTGCCACCAGGGCACTCTCTGAACAGAGACTTGCCTGGCCCAAAATGCGGTTTATCCATGCCAGGCTGCCAAGTGTCATTACCTCCCAGGCACTGTTGTACTAAGGATATGGAACTGAATAAGGAACTGTTTTGGGGGCTGAGATTAGAGATGGAAGTCCTTGTTGGGCCACCCCACTCTATGACTCTGTGACACTGGGCGACTCTCCTAGGCATTTCCGAGCAGAGTATTGTCCAGCCCAAAGTGCAGTCTGCCACCCTGTCAACTCAGAACACGCCTCCCCCAGCAACTGCATTAAAGACAATGGCTTGAATAGGGAACTGGTTTTGAACTGGGATTAGAAAAGGAAATCCTTCTTGTCCACCCCACATTATGACTCTGTGGCACTGGTGGACTCCCCTGGACATCCCTGACCAGAGTTTTGCCTGGCTCAGACTGCAGTTTCTTCATGCCGTGCTGCTAACTACAGTCCCCATATCCACTAACATAATAAAAGGCTTCATCTGGCTGTCTGTGTCTGTCTGTCCCTAATGCTTCTAGCCAACTGTGCATGCACCCACGAGAGGGAGGGAGGCAATTGGCTGGGCGGCACATGGTGTGTGGGCCCAAGTTTGCACCACTACCAGGGAATTTTGGTGGTGGGGAATGTGCCCCAGCCATCTGAGCAGCCAGGTTGCCTCCCTTCTTCTTGCCTGAGGACCAGTGGGGTATCATGGTGGCTGCCCGTCCTGGATGCCTTCCAGACAACCAGCAGGGACAGGGAGATGGGGGGCAGGGAGTGGGGGAAGGAAGGGAGGGAGGCAGATGCAGGCCAGGCAGACTTGAAGCTGCTATGGGGAGAAGGAAGGAGGGAATCAGGGTCGAACCTGAAGCAGCAGAGAGGGCGTGAGAGTGGGACTGGACTGAAGTGGTGAGATCCGGAGGGGAGTGGGGACAGTCCCCCAGTGGCATCGCCGCAAAACTTGGGGTGGCCAAGAAGTATTTTGCCCCATAATCCCATCCTAATCTGACTTTGGTTTAGGGCTCCGTACTTGATGTGGAATATTAGTGTACATATGAATTAGTGCATATGGGTAGCTAATGAAATTCTGTCTCTTGAGTCTCGATTAGCTTTGAAAAAGGAACCAGAAATAAGGAACCGACGTCAGGCTTGCGGTCGTGCCCGGCAGGCAGCGCAGGGCCCCGGGCGGCGGCTCGCCCGGCCGGGACTGCCCGCGACTCGCCCTGGCCCGATGGCGGCGCCGGACCCGGTCTGGCTGCGGCTGTGCCTGTGCTCGAGCCTCCCGCGCCGGGCGAAGGAACACCGTCCGTCGGGCCGGGGCCGGGCTGCCGCGGCGTCAACACCAGCTGCTTCGTCCCGGCTCCGGGCGCTCCACCGCGGACGCTGCGGCGGGCCGGGCCGGGCCAGGCAGGAGGGCCCCGGGGCCGCCTCCCGGCCCTTCTCCAGCGCGACTGGCCGGAGCCGGAGCGGAGTCGGGGACGCGGGCAGCCGCGGGCAGGCTCCTCCCCGGGCGGGCCCGGCTGGGCTGCGGCTCCGCCCCGCCCCGGGAGCCGCGCGGCAGTTTGAACTGGGAGCGGCTGAGGCCGGCGCAGCACAGGCGGCACGCTCGGACGGACCGCTGTGAGGAGCGGGAAGGGCCGGGCCCCGCGGGCGGGCGCAGAGCGGCCGGGGCCGGGCGGGGTTGCGGCTGCAGCAGCGCGATGCGGGGGGCGGAAGAGACGCGGGCCGGGCCGGGCC
>JAGPOW010000726.1:275-25640 GCA_030014935.1 Caiman crocodilus | reverse complement strand
GATGCTCAAGGGCAACCAGCACGGTTTCATTAGGGGCAGGTCATGTCAGACCAACCTGATTGCCTTTTTATGATCAGGTCACAAAAGCATTGGATGCAGAAGTCGCCTTGGATGTAGTCTTTCTGGACTTCAGCGAGGCTTTTGACATGGTCGACCACCCCATCTTCATTAAAAAAACTAGACGACTGTGGCATCGATGCCTACACAGTCAGATGGATTGCAAATTGGCTGAAGGGTCGTATTCAGAGGGTGGTGGTGGATGGATCATATTCGACCTGGGGGGAAGCGGGCAGCGGGGTCCCCCAGGGCTCAGTCCTTGGGTCTGCACTGTTCAATTTCTTTATCAGCGATTTGAATGATGGAGTGAAAAGCAACCTGTATAAATTTGCTGATGATACCAAAATTTGGGGTGAGGTGGGCACATTAGTAGGGAGGGAAAGACTGCAGCAAGACCTGGATAGGTTGCAGGGGTGGACTAACAAAAACAGGATGCGTTTCAATCCTGGCAAGTGCAAGGTGCTGCACTTGGGCAGTAGTAACCAGCAGCACACTTGTAAGACGGGAAACTCCCTTCTTGAGAGCACGGAGCCAGAAATGGATCTTGGAATTATCATTGACTCCAAGATGAACATGGGCCAACAATGCGAGGTCACAGTTGGCAGGGCGAACCAAACCTTATCGTGCATCCACAAGTGCATCTCAGGTAGGGCCAAGGAGGTGATTCTCCCCCTCTACATGACACTGGTTAGGTCACAGCTGGAGTACTGCATCCAGTTCTGGGCACCCCACTTCAAGAGGGATGTGGACAACATGGAGAGGGTCCAGTGGAGAGTTAGGGTGTAGGACAGCAGGGCAGGTCCTACAATGAGAGGCTCTGGGACCTGAACCTGTTCACCCTTCACATGAGAAGGCTGAGGGGGGACCTTGTGACCGTCTATAAACTCACTAGGGAGGACCAGAAGGGTTTGGGGCAGACCTTGTTTCCCCTACTGCCCCCCCTGGATAGCAAGGAATAATGGCCACAAGTTGTTAGAGAGTAGGTTTAGCTTAGACATCAGTAAGAACTATTTCACAGTCAGGGCAGCTAGGATCTGGGACGGACTTCCAAGGGAAGTGGTGCTGGCTCCTACCCTGGGGGTCTTCAAGAAGCGGCTTGATGCCTACCTGACTGGGGTCATTTGAGCCCAGTTTTCCTCCTGCCCGGGCAGGGGTCGGACTTGAAAATCTACAAGGTCCCTTCCGACCCGACTTCTATGATTCTATGATGCCAGGTATTCACTTATTGTTAGTGCCAATCAGTACAGAGCCCAGTGGTAACTGGTTTTGTACAAACACATCAGGCAAAATGATCCCTTTGTCAATAGCTTGTGTTGTGCACACAGGGTGTACAGTGTGAATTAAAAACAAGCCGGAATCTTATCAGAGGATAAGGCACAATGCCGCATTTATTGGAACAGAAAACATAAAAAGAATAAAAAACAGTAAGGTTATTTGCTTCACTCATTTCCATGCATACTTATTCATTCATTCATCCATTTATTCAAAAGAGACAAGCGCGCGTTGCTCAAGGTCAGTCTGGTGGCTGGCCAAGCTGACCAAGAGAGTTGAAGTCAGGTCTGGTTGGATGTGCGCAAAACTCCTTCTCGCAGGTGGAAGAGACCCAAAGCCCTGTCTTTGTATTCATTTTTTATAGTAATAGCTGTTCACACCAGCCTGTGAATTCCGTTCAGTGAGATGCAAAGGCCATCCTTGTCCTGTTGGCAGGCTGGGATTGGTAAGTCATGATCTTTTGGCGTTGTGGTCTGCAATCTTCAAGGGCTGTCACTTGCAGTCTTCTGCCATCAGGCTGGAGCATGATTTAGTGTTTGGTAATCCTTCACTGCTGACTCACATGGCTTCAGCCCTTAACCGTTAAACCACAGAAGACTATTTTCACCTTCTGCAAGAGGCCTGTCTTCCTCTATTGCTATCACATATGTCCATCATTCATTTTTTTGTTACCTCTCTCCACATAAACCAGACATATTCATGCACACCAGACGTACCACAAATCCTTACACAAGTGTTTGCCTTATACTACATTTAAGTTCTAAAGTCATGAGTCAAATATATCTAAAATTATGACACCAATATGTCAAATACATTTATGCTAGGCAATAAGAAATTTAAAACAGATGGTTCATTCCAGGGGGTTAGGTTGTAGCCAAGCACTAATAACTACTGATCAAATTATACAAAAGTAAATCATAACAAGATTAACTTTATCTTAATAATTGAATCTTTTCCGTATATAAAAAGAGAAATAACAAAATTTAAAAAAATCATAAGAAAATAAGCAATGAAAGCAATTATAGTCACTGCAATACTACATTTGTTACAAGATGACAAGGTTACATGTTGCTTCCATGTATATTAGATCATTAGATATATAATAAATGTAATCAGCTGGTATACAGTGGGCCATATCATGTTTAGTTTACTCAAGCAAAACTCCAAATTGTTGTCAACAAAAATGTTCTGTAAAGCGAACAAGATTTGGCTTAAAGATAAGGTAACTAATTATTTCACTCAACTGTCACTTGGACCATGTTATGCTTCTGATCCTTCTAATAACTTTTCTTTCTTCACTATATCAAATTTAAATTTCTTGTTGAATTTGATGCCACACACAACTTTATCCTTCATACCTACATCTTGAATTTCACACTTTACCATGTTCCTGCAAATCTTCTTTGCTCTGGTGCTCCTTTTGTTTTCTTTTTGCACTTATGTCTTTATTCCAGTTTCCATGTGTGAACACCCTCCAGATCCAGGCCCTCAACACCCTGCTTATTCACATTGTTCCTCAAGAATCACTGCCTGAGATCAGCCATGACACTTAAATATAGCCTGGGTGTATATGAGTTTGTACTCTCCTCTCCAGTTGAGGGAATTATTGGCAGGGCAGTCTGCTGTGGAGGGACACAACAGCCCAGTGGCCGCCTCTGTCCCCTATAGAGTTAGGCCTAGTCAATCAATTACTTAAGTATATACAAATTAATTATTACAAAAAAAAAAACAGTAAAGGGTAAGGACATAGATTTTATATATATATATATATATATATATATATATGTACAAATTTACAAAACAATAAAACCTCTACTGTGTGTGTGTATATATATACGCCCCCCCCCCCCAATTATTATTAAAAAATACAGATGAACAATAGAACAACCCAGAACAAAGGATATTGATCGGGTAACCTTATCACTCTATAAATATACAAACTATTACTTCAACTTATTCACATAAACTATAAGGCACAGTTTACAAATATAACAAGCAATAGTGAGACTACCTGGGTGCCCTCCAGGGCAGGGGCCCCACTCCTAAGGTACCACTACAGGAAAGGGGGTGGGGGAAAGAAAAGGAGAGAAAGAGACCACAAAGACTTCTGAGTACCACCCCCTCACTGTCACACAGGAGCAGCCAGCATGGTGCCCCTTTGCAGCCTTGTGGGGGGTCCCTCCTCTGTGGGCACCCTCTTTCCAAGGTAACTCACTAATCCACATTCCTGGAGGTTTGTCTCCCATTCTCCTGGTTGAGTTCTGCTCTCCACCGGGTTTTCCTGTTGCCCATCTCTGCTTCCGCCGGCCTGGCTTAGGGCCACATGCACTGCTGTGTGTAGGGGGCACTTTGCCTTGTGCCAGGGGTTGGAGGCCTGGACAGCCTTGTGCAGCCCCGGGTCTCGGTTTGCTCCCGGATCTCCTGGGCAGCATCGTCTGCACCGAGTACTGGGATTGGGGACCTGAACTGCCCAAGCAGCTCCAAAGATCCTGCTCCATGCACTGGCCTGGGCACTATGCCTCTGGCTGCATGCCAAAGGTTGCAGACCTGAGCCACCTCACGCAGGTCCCAGGTTCCAGATGCTGTGCGCCAAGCTGTGCACCAAGACCCTAACCACTGGAGCCGTCCACAGCCCCACACTGATAGAATTCTTCTGGGTTACTGCTTCACCCTGCTGAGCAGCTCTCCTCAGCTCTTCTATGCCTTGCTCTTCTCTTTTCTCCCTCCTGCAACACATCGCCCTTGTGCTGGTCATGTAGCTCCTTTTATGCTCTCCAGGGTTCCGCCCCTGAAGCCTTCTGACCTGACCATGTTGCAGGTTTCAATCAGGTCTGGGAGAGCTCTTCCCCCCCTCAGGAAAGAGGCCTGATTTTATTTGTCTTGCTGCCTCCTGATTGGTGGATGGGCTCCTTTAAAAAAAACTGCTGGATTTATTTTTCGCTTGATCCCAAGCACTTGATCCCAGCTGACTTCCTGCCTATGGTGGGCGTGGAGGAGGAGGCTGGACCCAGTGATCTCACAGCCCCTAACATCTATGAAATCTGTTAGTGGTGTGCTAGCCCACTGCTCTTTTGCCAGTTCTGTACCTGTGAGCCTACAGGGGTGTAAATTGACAAGGATCCTGCATTTCAGTGTTCCAGACAGGGCCGGTCCAAGGGTAATTGGTCCTGTAGGTGAACTGTGCAGCTTGACACCCCACACTACTTCCAATACTGAGGAAAATAAGAAGTCTAGAATTAACTTTTACACATACTTATTTGATAGTCAAAATGAACAATAAAACCAAAACAACAAAAAATTATTTTTTCACGCTTTTCATTACCCTAAAACAATGATACTGCAAAAACTCTAATAGAATTTATTGTGATACATGTAGAATTTAAAAAAATCCTAATGAAAATTTGTGTAAAAAATTAGAACTTTGCTTTTTGTGCTTTCAGTTTTCCAAAATCAGAAAAATGTTTTTAAGATAAAGCTTCCTGGCTATTTCATGCACTATTGACATGGTGGCCAGTTCAACAAGTCTCTCTCGCAGCACAGAAGAACAAAGGTATGTCTTTATCAATTTTAGCTTTGAGAAGCTATGCTCTCCACTAGCAACAAATACTGGGAGATTCGAGAAAATGCAGAGAGCAATGAAGATGTTGGGAAAACTATCTGTCAGTTTATGTTTCATAATAAACTTCAGTACATGTTGAGGTGTATGATGGTGTAAGGTGGAAGTCAACATGAAATAGCCTGCAGTTCACTGCACAAATCTGCAGCATCAGTCTCTTTAGAATCTCCACGCTGTAATGCCGACTCTAGCTTCAAGCAATGCTCTGTTATCTGTTTTGATATCTTATTTTGTAAACTGTGGATATCATAGAGGAAACAAAAGACTGAATCATGCTGCTGTGTTTGTTCAAATCGCTCCTTAACCAATTGTATTGCAGTATCAAGGACTGCAAAATAGAAGTTTATTTTGAATTTTTGTTTTGGGCCCTGAACTGATTCATCTTTTGCTTCATATGTGAACTGCTGCTGCTTTCTTCGAATGTGTACTGGTTGTGGTTGAAAGTTTGTCGGTAGCTCTAACTCTTCAGCAAGCTCATGAGCTGGGTCTTTTCAAACTCTTTATCATTCCTGAATTCCTCCAGAAACTTTTTGGTTTGTTTCAGTTGTTGGAACTTGGAAAGGCCATTTGCAAGCGCTTCTGCATCAGCACATGTCGTATTGCCAGATGATCCTGTGAGGGTAGTATCATCAGAAAATTCAATTAGTACATCATAGATATTGCCAAGTTCATAGCAAAGAGACTTCAAGGCATCAATTCAACTTTCCCATCTTGTTTCACTCAGTGGTTTCCCAGTTAGAGAAGCACATGGTGACTAAGAATTTCCCAATGGCGTGTTGAACCTGAGAAAAACATATAAATGCATTACATTAGGCGAAAGAAACTACTTGCCCCAAACAACACCTGGCAGCATCATTGACAACCAGATTCAGAGTATGTGTACTGCAAGGAACAAAAAAGGCATGAGGATTAATTTTGATTATTCTCCTTTGTACACCATTGTCTTTACCCCTCATATTACTGCCATTGTCATAGCATTGGCCACATACGTTCTCAACAGATAATGGTTTTCCTTCAAGCTCTTGTAGAATGCTTTCAGTCATAAAAGCACCAGTCACTTCCTTCAGTGGTACAACCCCCCCCCCAACCGTTTCTTTATGATCACTTCAGCATTATGTACACCTGCAGATTTTGCCATATCTACAAAGTGAATGATTATTGTCATCTGTGCAACATGACTTACATCTTGTGTACAGTCCAGAATTATTGAAAAGTATTTTGCAGACTGGGTAGCTTCTAAGATTTTCTCTTCAACGGCATTTGATAGGAGGTGAATCAGTTCATTCTGGAGCCTTTTCCCAAGGTGATGAACATGTTTCATGGTCAATTATTTTACGCAGATAGTCCTTCATGACTGGATCAAAGCCAAGTATTCAATAAATTTTAAGAAGTTTCCATTACCAGCACTGTATAATTTTTTCATTTGTCTCACAGAATGCCAGATTGTGCCCACTGAGAACTCTCACTAAAGCAGTCAGTTGCTCCAATATTTGCTGCCAGTATTCTTCTTCTCACTTGATCCCTCGTGAATTTTCTTCATCAATAGTTTTGTAATGATGTGCAGAGTATTTTCTTTTATTTTCATCTTTAGGGAGGTGAAATTCCTGAACTTGTTCAGGTCCATGTTCCACCAGAATTTGTCACCCACAGCCATCACATCTAGGTCATGCAGCAGGGTCACCATACTGTAACTTGTTTGCACCTTCTTTATCTTTCACATATGCACCTTCTGCTCCCTTATTATCTTTATGGATCTCAGCTTCAGCGCGCGTGTGTGTAGATGAATATATTTTCTTGATCTCAATGTCAATTTGATGCAGTGAGCTGCCTTTATCTTGAAGTAAGCTGCCTTAATCTTGATGTGAGTTGCCTCCATCTTGATGTTGTAAACTGCTTCCATCTTCCTGTGGGTAAAACTGAAAGATATGTCAGGAAGCAACCCTCTTGCTTTGCTTGTTCTTTGGCCTGTTCAGCTTTTCATTTACCATACTGAGTTCCAGACGTTTTTTTCTATCTGCCATGGTACCATTCCCCTGAAACAGTTTTGAACTGTTTCAAATAAATTATCAAGATAGAGAACAATCAATCTAAGTACAATTTCAAAGAAAATTCTGACATGTTCTGTACACAGTCAGAAAACTGTTTCCTTACGCAACAATGATATAGGCATTATATAAAAAACTAATTAAATAATATCTCTTGAGCTTGCTAGCAATTAATTAGCACTCATTCCGCATTATCACACACATTCTAAATGCCTACATATCTCTCACATGAGTAGCCAACCATAGTACATACACAAAGGCTTACCCCCAGCTCGACTTACTCTAAAAAAATCACTTGCATTCTTACAAAAATTAAATGTAATGATTCAGCAACCCTGCTCCATTTCTAGACATCATAAAATTGAGACTATTAAACAGGACCACTCAAGTGTACCTACGATAATAACTACATTTGTGCATCAGTTCTACATATAAATTTAATGAGATCAACAAAATCAAACCAAGAAATTCCCACCTTGAAGCCCGTTTTCTGAATCATGGGCACAATACATATCTGTATCTGGAGTTGGTGTATTTTGGTCATCGTACTCTTGACAAAATAAATACAACTAACAAAATCTAGGGTGCTTTAGATTTTAAAAAAGGGTAAGGTAAGGAAAGTAAGAAAGGTAGGTAAGAAATCAGTGTCCTGAGCTGTAAGATGATATAGGAGTAGGGGCTCCTTTTTTTTAGGATGACATTGCCAGCGGTATGCTCTTGTCTTAAGCAATGTTCCCTCTAAGGAGTAGCGGTCCGCGAGCGGGCTGCGGCAGTCCAGCATGGGACACTTACCGAAGGGGGCCGGGGGCTGGGGCCTGGAGGTCGGGGGTGAAGGCTGGGGGCCAGGAGCTGGGAGGCGGGAGCCAAGAGGATGGGGGCCAGAGGCTGGGGCCAGGGGCCAGAGGCTGGGGCTGAGAGGCTGGAGCTGGAGCTGGTGGCTGTAGCCGAGAGGCTGGGGGCTGGAGCGGGCTCCACCGGCTCCAGGGAAGTTCTCCGCTCCCCCGCATCAGGGCCGCGGTGGAGCACTTTCCCGGAGCTGGCGGAGCCCATGCTAGCCGCCCGCCCCAGCCTCCATCCCCGCCTTGCCTCACCTCCTCTGGGAACAGCCGCTGCCTGCCCCAAGTGAGGCTCTGCCAGCTCCGGGACACTGCTCCGCTCCCCGGTCCTGACTCCAGGTGCTTCCTTGCTCCCTGAGGCGATGCGGGAGAGCGGAGCAGTTCCCCGGAGCTGGCAGAGCCTCACTCGGAGCAGGCAGCGGCTCCTCCCCGAGCTGAGGCAAGGCAGGGCTCGCGCAGGCTCTGCCAGCTCTGGGGAAGTGCTCCACAACCCAGCCCTGAGCGGAGCACTTCCGTGGAGCCAGCGGAGCCTGCGGCGGCCCCCACCCCCATCCCCACGAGCTGACCTTCAGCTCCTCTCGTGGTGTGGGGCCTTGAAAAAGCTGTGTGCGGCCACACCTTTAGTTGTGTGCTGCCGCGCACACGCACACTTTCGAGGGGACCTTGGTCTTAAATCCGTTTGAGAGTTGAAAAGGTAGGAGTTGCAATTCTGTTGAACTTTCCTCTGTGATCTTTCTCCTCTTACTGAGCCAAAAGTCTGAGACCAAGGATGGAGCCGTAGCTGACCAGGACTATTATTTAGAATGATGTTGCTGTTATTTTGTTCTGCATATAGTTTTGGTATTTGGTACACTCCCCACCCCTGGTTTTGGTGCCCTAGGCGACTGCCTAGTTTGCCTGATGGTTGGACCGACCCAGAGCGCGTCAGCGAGGAGCTGCAGTGTGACGGAAGTGGGACTTGGTGCAGAAGAGCCTCCAGTAACAGTTGTGTTTGCAAGGGTCACTCCAAGCACTCAAGCGTGTGAGGCCTGCTGGAGTCCGTTGGAAACAGTCAAGGCACCACAGGCAACAGGTGAGTACATGTTTCTGCCTTTGACACATTCAGGGGACAGAACACACCAGCAGTTGCCTAGGCTCCTGCCTGGATGCACATCATCCACGTGCCCTTCTCCAGTGGTAACACCTCCAGTGACTGCAGCTCGTGCCTCTTAACTGCTGGTAGCACCCTGCAAAAGCAACTACCTGTCCCTTGGCTCACAGGATACTGCAGGCCGGGACTGCACTGGCTTTCTATTCTCCCTCCCTGTGCCTGGATGAGGTATTAAGCACTTTGATCTCTGCAAGCTTCAGCAGTTTTAGCCACCCAGCCCCTGTGACCCTGTCCTACCTGACAGCCTCTGTCAGCCTCTCCTAGTCTCATCCTTCCTCTGAAGTCTCCCATGAAATCCCTTTTTGTGTCCCAGTCGGCAGCAGGGCTCCACACTGTTTCCCAGCTTCATTTAGAGAGTGTAGGAGAGTGGCAGAGCATGTTTCTTTGCCCCCCTGCTTTTTTCTTCTCTCAGCTTTAAGCTGTTTATTTGTTTCAGTTCCCATTTTCCCTTCTTCTCTGCCTGCGCTGCCATTGTCTCCTGTATATGCCGGACATGGGTGTAAGCCAGGGGTGGGCAACTATTTGGGCATGCAGGTTGCACAGGCAGTTCTGGGGAGTTGCAGCGGGGCAGTTAATGCTGCCCCCTCCTTCCTCCCCCCCAGCCACACTGAGCCCATGGATGCTACTGCTTAGAGAATCATAGAACTGGAAGGGACCTGTACGATCGTCAAGTCCAGTCCACTGCCATGGGCAGGGCTCAGATAAGCTCAGCGAGGTGCCTGTCCAGCCTTGTCTTGAACACATCCGAGGAGGGTGACTGCACCACCTCTGCTGGGAGTGTGTTTCAGATTCTGGTGACCCTTACAGAGAAGAAGTTTTTCCTTATATCAACCCTGAATTTACCCTCTGCTAATTTATGCCCATTGGTCCTTGCGCTCCCTTGACATGTCCTCCTGAAGAGTTGATCTCCTAGTTCTTGGTGTTCTCCTGTGAGGTACTTGTAGATAGCTATCAAGTCACCTCTCAGCCTTGTATTCCTCAGGCTGAACAGGCCTAGTTCCCAGAGTCTCTCCTCAAAGGTCCTACCCTCCACGCCCTTAATTAAATGGGTGGCTCGTCTTTGTATCCTCTCAAGCTTATCCATGTCCTTCTTGAAGTGCGGTGCCCAGAATTGGGCACAGTATGCCAGGTGAGGCCTCACCAATGTTGAGTAGAGAAGGAGGAGTACCTCCCTGGATCTATTGGCTGCACAGTGGCTGATGAACACCAGCATTTTATTGGCCCTTTTGGCAGCCTCATCATGCTGTTGGGTCATATTCATTTTCCAGTCGATTGTGATCCCCAAGTCTCATTCAGCTCTTGTGCCAGCCAGTAGGCCACCACCCATTGTATAGTTGTGGTGAGGGTTCTTCCTACCCAAGTGAAGGACCTTGCATTTCTCCCTGTTAAACCTCATCTGATTTCATTCTGCCCATAAGTCCAGTCTGTCAAGGTCCTCCTGGATCTTTGCCCTAGCCTCTTGTGTGCCTGTGTTTCTCCACAGCTTGGTATCATCTGAGAACATAATCAGTGCACTTTCTATCCCTTCATCCAAATCATCAGTGAATATATTGAATAGCATGGGTTCAAGCACCAATCCCTGGGGAACCCCACTGGAGACAGCTCCAGGATGAGGCTAGCTCATCCATCACTACTGTCTGGGAGCGGCCTGTGAGCCAGTTGCCCACCCACCTCACTGTCGACTGGTCCAGCCTAGAACTCTGCAGTTTGTTAGAGAGAGTCCCATAGGAGACAGAATCAAAGGCTTTGCTGAAGTCTAAGTAGATGACATCAACCTTGTGTCCCTCTTCCAGATGATTACTGACCTGGTCATAGAAGGACACCAGGGTCATCAGGCATGATCTGCCCTCAGCAAAGCCATGCTGGTTGCTGCCATTACCAGCTTGTAGTTGATGGTCTCCTTAACCAACTTTTCAAAGATTTTACCTGGGACCAAACTCACACTGACTGGCCTTAGTTTGCAGGGTCATCCCTCTTCCCTTTCTTAAAGATGGGCACTGGCCCTCTTTCAGTCATCTGGGACCACTCCCAAGTTCCACAGCTCTTCAAATAGCTTGGCCAATGGTGCTGCTATAAGTTCAGCCAGTTCTTTCAGGACTCTTGGGTGCAGATCATCTGCTCCAGAAGACTTGAAGATGTCCAAGCATTGTAAAAGATCCTTCACCTGTTCTGGGCTGGTTTCATGTTGGTTGTTACCTTCCCCTTGTTCCCTGGGCTTCTGGTCAGATAAGCAGTGCCCACTGGGTTTCAGGAATACTCACGCAAAGTACGTATTCAGGAGTTCTGCCTTTTAGAAGGCATTGACTATGGGCTGCCCCTGGGTATTCAGCGGAGATTCCACAGTGAAGCCCAGTTTTTTCTTGCTCCCTATGTACCACAGAAGGACTTTTTGTTGTCCTTTATACCAGTTGCCAGTTTGAGGATCTATGCTCCTCACTTGTTTACAACACACGTTGTGGGCCTGGATGAGCTGCATCCAGAAGTACTGAGAGAATTGACCACTGTCATAGCAGAACCACTGGTAGAACTGTTTGAGCACTTATGGTGCTCGGATCAGGTCCTGGAAGATTGGAAACGGGCCAATGTGGTCCCTATTTTCAAGAAGGGGAGAAAAGAGGATCCAAATAATTATAAGCCAGTTAGTCTCACCTCTGTCCTTGGAAAAGTCTTTGAAAAAATTATTAAGTATCATATTTGTGAGAGTTCAGTAGGGAAAATAATGCAGCAGGGCAACCAACATGGATTCATAGCAGGTAGATTATGCCTGACTAATCTGGTTTATTTTTTATGACCAGGTTACAAAACACTTAGACGCAGGAGTAGAGGTAGATGTCAGTTACTTGAATTTTAGGAAGGCCTTCAATATGCTATCTATCTCATCCCATTCTCATAAATAAATTAAGAGGTTGACTTAGAAGATTACACAGTCCAGTGGGTGGCAAATTGGCTTGGGGTGGGGGGGTCGTACCCAGAGAGTGGTGGTGGACAGATCGTTATCAGCCTGGAAGGACGTGGGCAGTGGGGTCCTGCAGGGCTCGGTCCTTGTACCTGTACTCTTCAATGTCTTCATCAGAGACTTGGATGTGGGCATGAAGTGTACTTTGTCCAAGTTTGCGGCTGATACTGTTGGCTGCAAATGTCCAACTTGGGATTGTTAACATTCTGGTTTATTAGGCAGATTGATGACATGTACACACACAGTAGCAGGCTACAAATGTTTGCGGGGGGGGCACCAGAGTCAGGTATACCTATCCTACAAGCGCTGAAGTCTGCCGTTGATGACCAGTCGAGGCTTCTTCCAGCGTGGTGTTATCCTCCAGAAGGGGATTGCCAGCTGGTCCTTCTGGGTGGACAGGTTGGGTGCCGGTCAAGTTGGAGATCAAGAGGGCGCCACTGAGGGCCACTTTTCACTGCTTTTTATCTATCCTTGGCAGACTGGTGACTCCCCAGTTTTCAGGTTTGCCCAATCTAGGGGTTGTTGGCCCTCGTGGGACTTTGCCCTCGGTGGCTACTGGATGGCATCTGTCAGCCACAGGGGTTGTCTTCATGTACATGCAGGTTTGGGAGTCCGTTGATGAATTTTGAATAGAGCTCTGGGAGTGATTGATCTGGAAATATTCAGCCCCAAAAGTTGGACCCTGGTGTTGATTAACTCAGACTGAGGCTTCTAGCCCTTGAACAGTGAAGTTTAGAGAATTACCAGTTGCTACCTTGTCTCCTATTGATTTTTTCTGTTGGTTGATCTCCAGTTTCCCTAGGTGTTAATTGCTGCTTGTTACTGAAGCCTGCTACTGTGTCACTCATGCAATCACTGATTCACTCGCTCTTTCAGGGGCCCACCTGATACAGGGTTTGATTCCTGCCCTTGTTAACATTGTTAGTGTATAACTTACCTATAGAACTAAAACACGTTTAGTTACAAGGTGAAAAGTATAAAATATAAGCTACAAGAGTAATGCTATGGCACACAAATAGCTAAAAATACCAAAAGACAAGGGGAGATACAAAATGCACACATACAAACTTTAAAACACGATTCCTTATCTTATAGTGAAAGATAGAGGAAGGAAGAAAAGGTAGAAGAGGTGAAATATATCCTATTCTCTTGGAGAAAACAAATGCAAGCAAGAGGAAAAGGGGGCTTTCTGCTACAATACTAAATTGTGGGGTGAAGTGAACACACTGGAGGATAGGGAATAATTGCAGGTGGACCTGGACAGGTTGGAAAAATGGGCAGAACACAATAGGATGCAATTCAACAAGGACAAATGCAGAGTGTAAAAATATCCAGCACACCTACTGGCTGGGGAATGACACGCTCAGCAGCACAGAAGCAGAAGGGGATCTCGGAGTCATAGCGGACTCCAAGATAAACACGAGTCATCAGTGTGACAAAATCATCAGCAAAGCTAACTGCACTTTATCATGCAGCAGCAGATGCATGCCAGATAGAACCAGGGAGGTGATACTTCCTCTCTATGCAGCATTGGTCAGACTGCATTTGGAGTACTGCATCCAGTTTTGGGCACCGTACTTTAAGAAGATGTGGAAAACCTAAAGAGGGTCTAGAGGAGGGCCACTCATATAATTAAAGGTTTGCAGGCCAAGCCCTATGAGGAGAGACTAAGGAACCTGGACCTCTTCAGCCTCCACAAGAGAAGGCTGAGAGGTGATCTTGTGGCCACCTACAAATTTATTAGGGGGGAGCACAGCAAGAAACCAGAGATGCTCTGTTCACCAGAGTGCCTTTTGGTGTAACAAAGAACAATGGTCACAAACTGACAGAGAGCAGATTTAGGCTGGACATCAAGAAGAACTACCTTCACCATAAGGGTGGCCAGAATTTGGAATGGGCTTCCAAGGGAGGTGGTGCTCTCTCTTACCTTGGGAATCTTTTTGAAAAGGCTGGCTAGGCATGTGGCTGGGGGGTCATCTCACCCCAGCACTCGTTCCTGCCCAGGGCAGGGGGTCAGACACAATGATCTGTTGAGGTCCCTTCTGACCCTAGCATCTATGCATCTATGTTTCCCTAGCTGCCATCCCCATTATGATAGTGCCCTGTGCTTGTGTGTACTGTCTGTTGTTGGCGAGTACCAAAATTGTCTTGTAAAAGTGGTAGAAATGGGCCTGGGGGTCAGTACAGTCAAGGTCTTGGAATGTATCCTTATTTGTTACATTGTACAGTAGCTTCCCTTTATGCAAATTCAAGTTATGCACTGTTTTCCAGGAATGCATGTACAGCATAAAGCGAGAGAAATCCGCAATAACTTCTAAATATTTGTACGTTTGATTTTGGGTTTTTTTATCATGGTATATCAGAGCTCTCCCTGACCCCTTTGGTCACCAGGAAATGGGTCCAGCTGCATCTGTTCCACTGCATGGCTTTGTGGTGCCAAGTAGCCATGATATTCTGGTTCCCTGCCTATGCCATTGCCTCTTTCTCTCAAGCTATAGCCTCCTTCCCTGATGGTGCCCCTCACTATTCTCCTAAAGCTCCCCGCCAAATGCCCTGCTGGTGCCCTTCACTTCCCACCTGCAGCCCCCTTATCACTGCTCCTGCACCTCATGCTCCACCTACAGCCCTGCTAGTGTCTGTCTCCCCACCAACTGTGGGGGGCCGAGAAACACTGGCGGAATGGGGCTGCTAATGGAGTGGAATTGAGGTACTAGACACGCAGGTTGTTGGAAGCCAAAAAAATCTTTACTTACAGTCCTTAGGCTGTAGGCACGTTCCTTGAAGCTACAAACTTAAACAGGAACACAGGCACGGAGAAGCTCACACTTACGCAGGGTATGTATGGGGCGTCGGATGAATCCGGCGGGGAGTTGTTGTCGGTCGATCAGGCCTCCTTCGTGGCTTGGAAATGCTTGCGGGAATCTCTCCTCATGCGTGTCCGAGCTCTGCTCTGGATTGGGTGGGCATCGCCCAAACCTCTTATTCGGTAAGCGGGCCAATTGCTGACCGACACATATGCATAAATTAACGTAAGCCAATCGCAAGCGTGCACTTGCTGGTGCAGCTGCAAGGTTTGGTGGGCTCTGACCGTGCCCCGAAACTTTTCCCGCGCCGCAGGGGGAAATCCCTGCATCTGTGCTCGCAATGTGCTCAACGCAGCTGTGCCGAGGCATCTCTTAATTGTTTTGCACAGACATGCCCCCTTGCCAAAGGCACAGTTGTGTCCACAGCACATTCGGACCGGTTACATCACGCTCACACTGTTGAGCAGGTTCACATTGCAAATGAGCATAGACAAGAGCGGACAACAAAGCAAATTCGTTCTCCAAAGATTTGATCAAACAATATCCTAACAAAACACAACTACACATTAGTACATTTGTGATGAATAGTTCGATCATTAAAACTTCATTGGGTGTCACCGCGTCCCGGTTCTCAGAGGTTCTGCCTCTCTCAAAATGCTCCCTCTGGTCTGGTCTGTACACACTTCTCAGCAGACCCGCAGAGATAATTTGCTCTCCTCAAAAACCTTTTTCCTTCTCCGATCCGGTCTGCACATGCTTCAGCGGACCTGCAGAGAAAGAAATTCTCAGAAAAAATGAATTAGCTTATTCTCAGAAAAATTAATTATTATCGCAAGATGATTTGTCGTCTGGTTCATCTTGGCATTGGAACCCCATCTTGTAGGCCAGGTTCCATTGACCCTCATCGCCTATCACTCTCAGCTGCTGCTTGGTGAGCCTGGAGTACCGCATCAGGAACCTAAACATTTCGCATTCCTCCAGTGCCCTCTGTGTCGGTTCAAATCGTCGCAGGGTTGACTCGTGCGCTCGATGCTGCTCTGGGTCGCTGAACTCTCTTTGACCTGGCTTTACCAAGGCTTACAGTCGTGGTAACTGCCTCAAGAAATCACTTGCAGGCTGTCCGACTAAGGGATTCAACAAAATTCGGAGAATAACCGCAGCTCTTCCTCCGTATGCTTTGACACAAGCATCGATACTTGCCAGCTTAATTGGAACAGCTCCCGGATCTTGCAAGTAACGGTGAGGCCACAGTTCCTGCTGCTGGACTGGTGACAGTCCCAGTGGGTTCCACGTGCAAAAGGAAACTCCGACGATTGCCTGTAAGATCTGCTCCACGCTGACCCTCGATGGTCCTCCTTCATGCCACGCGTAGGCTCTCTGGCTGTCTTGACCTGCAACAAGTGCTGGAAGCAAGATTGGCCAGTAAAAAATGTACCTCACCATGCTGACATCAGCAGCACGTCCTCCGCTCCACGAGGCTCGTCTAACTAAAGAGCTTGCCTCACCTCGATCCACAAGATCGGATCCAAACTCCGTAACCAGGCGTCCGATCCACATAGCTAAGGGCTCTGCTGTTCTTATTCTAGACCTCTTGCACAAGGCCCGTATCTCAGTCCAGGCCCTGACGTGATAGGTGCTGGCAGTAGCGCAGGCCGCAGTCATCACCTGACCCTCCATTGCCACAGGGTGCGTGGCTGTTAGAACTGTCACTGCATCTGATGAGAGACTCAGTTGCAGGATGCAGGCTTGAGAAACAGATTCTTATTCCACTTTCCCAGGCTATTGCTTGCGATGTAAATGCAGGCTTATTGCTTGTTGATTGTATAGTAGCTTTACCACACGGCATTCATAAGTTGGGCTTCTGGTCAGTCCACAGTCTGCAATAGTCGATGTGGTCTGTCAGGCACTGACCAGGTTCTTCAGTCTACACAGGGCGGAATTTGCCTGCAACCCCAGTCCTCCTTTCCCATCACCACCTTTTAAATACTCCTGCCCCTTTACTTGTTCCCGATTTAAACAGCTCCTTTGTCCCAGTGCTCCTAGTCCCTAGTGCTTCCACTGGGTACCCACCCTGTCTCCTGTATGTGCTGGAGGACTGGTGTAAGGGGATGCACAGAGCTGCCTCCCACCTCCTCCCCCCCTGAAGTCTTGTGTGGTCATGGGTTTACAATGAGCACTTCCAGCTGTGTGCTGCCTTCTACTCCCCCCTACTCAAGTGTACATGGTGACATAGATTCATAGAGTTGGAAGGGACCTCAGTGGGCCAGCTAGTCCGACCCCCTGTCCCTGGCAGGCAAGAAGAGAGTCACCAACCCTGGGGTCATGTGATCCCAGCCAGGTGCCTGTCCAGTCTCCTCTTGAAGCCCCCCCCAAGGATGGGGTAAGCAGCACCTCCCTGGGAAGCCCATTCCAGATTCTGGCAGCCTTGACCATGAATAACATTTTTCTAATGCCCCGGCTAAACCGTCTCTCCACTAGCTTATGCCATTGCTCCTTGTCGTTCCAGGGGGTGCCCTGGTAAACAGATCATCGCCTACATTCTGTTGCTCCCCCCCGCTTATAAATTTGTACGCTGCCATAAGGTCTCCTCTCAGCCTTCTCTTGGAGAGGCTGAAGAGGTTAAGGTCCCTTAGCTTTTCCTCGTAGGGCCTTCCCTGCAGGCCCTAAATGGCTCTTCTTTGGACCCTCTCCAAGTTGTCTGCATCCCGCTTGAACTGCAGCATCCAGAACTGGACACAGTATGCCAGCTGTGGTCTGACCAGTGCCACATAGAGAGGGAGAATCACTTCCTTGGACCTGTTTGTGAAGCACCTACGGATGCACGACAAGGTGCGATTGGCTCTGCCAACTGCTTCATCACATTGGCGACTCATGTTCATCCTGGAGTCAATCGTGACTCCAAGAGCTTTTCCTGCCTCTGGCACAGAGACGGTCGCCCCCCAGCCTGTAGGTATGATGGCAGTTCTTCTTCCCTAGATGCAGCACCTTGCACTTGTGCTTATTGAATTGCATCCTGTTGCTCTCTGCCCACTTCCCCAATCTGTCTAGGTTGGCTTGGATCTGGTTCCTCCTCTCCAGGGTGTTAGCTGTACCCCATAGTTTTGCATTGTCTATGAATTTGGGCAGGGTGCTTCCCACCCCCATCATCCAGATCACTGATGAAGATGTTGAACAGCACTGGCCCAGGAACTGAGCCCTGAGGGACTCTACTGTCCACATCTTTCCAGGTTGACACCGACACATTACCACCCTCTGAGTGCAACCCTTGAGCCAATTTGCTACTCATTCTACCATGTAATCATCCAAGGCAAATCTCCTCAGTTTATTTATAAGGATGGTATGGAATACCTTGTCTAAGGCCTTCTTGAAGTCCAGATAGAGAACATCCACCTCCACTCCTGACACTAAACATTTGGTGGCCTTGTCATAAAAGGAAACTAGGTTAGTCAGGCAGGACTTATCTGCTAAAAACCCATGTTGGTTACCCCTCCACATCACATTAGCTAGTGGGCTCCTACAGATGTGCTCCTTGATAATTTTTTTCCAGGACTTTCCCAGGGATAGAAGTAAGGCTGATTGGCCTATAGTACCCTGGGTCCTCCTTCCCTTCCTTCTTAAAGACTGGGACAGTGTTAGCCCTCTTCCAGTCCTCCGGAACCTGACCTGAGCACCATGAGCGCTCATATATCCTGCCAGTGGATCAACTCTGACCCCCCACTAATTCCTTCATTACCTGTGGGTGGAGACCCTCTGGTCCCAGTGATTTGAATACATCCAGTCCCTCCAAGTGTCTTTTACCATGCTGGCACTGACCGTTGGTCAGCTGATGTTCCCTTTGTTGGTGTCTGTGATGTATGTTGAGGGCTCGTCTAGATTTCCATTTAAGAAGACAGAGGCAAAGAAGTCATTGAGGAGCTCTGCCTTGTCCCTTTCTGTCACTAAGCCTTCCTGCCTGTCCTGTAGGGGTCCTATGCTACCGTGTACCTTCTTTTTGCTCCCTGTGTACCTAAAGAAGGACGTTTTATTGTCCTTAATGCCTGATGCTAGCCTGAGTTCTAGAATTGCCTTGGCCTTCCTGACTCCCTGTAGATGTGGGCCAAAGAAGTATAATCCTCTTTGCTAGCTTCCATTTCCTGTATGCCTCTTTTTTTGTCCTTAGGGTATCTTGGATGCCCCCGGTTAGCCAAAGGAGCGTCCTGGCCCCCTTTCCCCTGCCATGGGATTGACACACTCTGAGCCCGAAGAATGGTTTCCTTGAGGAATGTCTACCTATCCTGGACCCTCAGCACATCCAAGTTCTTAGCTTTTAGCACCCTACTAACCAATCCCATGAGTCTATTAAAATCAGCCTCTTTTAAAGGTCAGCACCCATGCCCTGCTGGGCATAATGCCTGCCTTTCGTTGGATAGTGAATTTAATCATTTGGTGATCGCTGTCCCCTAAGTTGTCTTGAATCCACAGGTCCCCCCCAGGTCATCCTCTGTGGCCAACACCAAACTGAGCAAGGTGTTGCCCCTGGTGGGACACCTTACCTCCTATGTTAGGTGGAGGTCCTAAATACAGGTTAAGAACCTGCAAGAGCATTTAGATCTAGGTGACTGCTTCTTCCAGCATATGTCTGGGTAGTTAAGGTCCCCCCATAACTACCATAACTCTAGAGCTCACAGCCCTTTCAAGTTGCTTGGCAAATCTGTGTGACATCCCGCCCCTGTGCAAACCTGAGCCATCTGAGCAGGGGGACTGGTGTGGCAGGGGCACCAAGACACGCGGTCAACAGCCCAGAGTTTGCAAGTTCAAGGTTGTAGCAGAAATGCTTAGCGTGGCCTGTCAGAGTCCCACAAAATCTGTGAACTCTTATATGTACCTTGTCACAAGGGCATGGAAAAGAAACGAACATGAGCAGGGGCCCACATTACAGTCTTATTGCATTGGCCAGTGATTGGGGGTGGCTGCATGTCCCTCCTTCAGTGCTTGTCTGTTGATGGGCACTCTTGGCTACTTGACCAACTGAAGAGGTTGGAGGGAAAGTAGGTTCCCCACTCTGTTAGGGGGTCAGAGGTCAAAGTTGCGTGAGGGTTCAGCAACCCTGGAATGCCCCAGTCTCCCCCAGGGCTGGGCTACCTGCTGCTGCCAGTGACCTTGACTGAAGCAGGGCACTGCACACACACTCCTCTGTGCTAAGTTGACAGACACTTCCCAGTAGCCCATACTGCCTAGGAAATGTGGCCTCTGACATCCTGGTTTTTGGACAGTAGCAAGAAAGCAAAATGCCTTGTAGTACAGGCTTCAGTTCTGGGGCTGCACCCTGTTTTCCAGACTCTCCCACCCCAGGAGCTTATTTCTTGTATGTCCTTGCAGGCTAGTGAGGGTGGGGAGCACATGGAAGAAACCTACATCTTTCATTCAGCAAATTTCAGAAACCAATGTCAATACAGCAAAAGCTTTGTTATCAGGCATAAGTGGGGAATGGCCGGACAGGGAGGGGTGCTGGTTATCTCAGAGTATACCTAGCAAAGAAGACCGTGCCATATTTATAGTGCAAATTTTTAAAGAATTAATGTACAATACATTACAATATAACATGCTGCATAAATAATAAAATATTATACAAGCATTCACCACTCAAGTAGTAGTAAAGTAGCACTGGAGTGAATAAAAATCCTGAGGCAGCGACGTACAGTACAGTACACTAAAATTGCATGTAGTACACTATTGGCAGCACATGGCATACACCTAGATCACTTAAAAGTACAGTACACTTAACACTACACTAAAATTATTTACTATTTACCAAAACTATTTACACTACTGTACATAATTTACTGCCTCTTTGAAGATCCAAGGGGCACTTGGGGATCTTTCAGTGCCTCAGAGCCATCAACGTCAACTGCAGATGTAGAAGGTGATGGTGATGGAACTGATTCTGTACTGGCTTTATGACAAACCCTGGAAGCTTTTTCAAAGAAACCCCTGATATCAGCTTGCCTACTCGCTGCTTGCTTTTTTTGCATGAAATCAGAGTGAATAATGTGTAACTGCATAACCTCCTGTGCAGAATAACAACTCTGCCTTTCAGCAAATTTAATGAAGTTGTCAATATGTGAAGCAGCACTAGCCCAAGATATTTTCTCCTCTTCACTAAAGTCTTCTTCTTCAGAGTCTTTGTCAGTGACCTTACACTTTTCAGGCTTCACAACACACTTTATTATTTCTGCATCATTAAAAACATGTTCAACTTCCTTGTCAGCTTCGACCCCCTCTTCTATCTCACTTCCTTTAAGTTTATTGGCTGGGTCTGTAGAAGGAGCATGCTTTACCACTTCGAGAATTTGAGCTATCGTATTTTTTCTACGTTTCACATTAAAACCTTCCAAGTCGCCTTCATCAGAAGACCCTTCTGCAAACATAACACTAGGCCACAAGTTTCTCCAAGCATTCCTTAATGTTTTACTTTTTACAGAATTCCAGGCACAAGCCACATTAAAAACTGCATCTTTTATGTTATAAAGAGATTGAAAGTTCTGGATAGTGCCTTCATGATTGATTAACTTTCTCAGAAAATCTCTTCTGTAATAACATTTCATATTCTGGATAATGCCTTGGCCCATCGGTTGAATCAGTGAGGTAACGTTGGCAGGAAGGAAGATGGTAAAAATATTACCTGACACTAACTCACATTCAGGAGGGTGAGCTTGACAATGGTCTAATAACAGAATAGCTTTACTATCTTGAGGTTTTCCAATTTTTCTAAAATGTTCTTTCACTGAGGGCACAAAAACATGATGAAACCAGTCATAAAAAATTCCTTTGTTCATCCATGCATTACTCTGGGCTTTGTAAACAACAGGTAATTGTGTAATACCCTTAAAAGCTCTAGGACGATTACATTTTCCAACCACCAACAGCTTCACTTTATGCGTACCTCCTGCATTAGCACATGTAAGCACAGTTATTCGGTCTTTATTCTGCTTGAAACCAGCAGCGCCCGATTCACCTGCACCGGCAAGGGCAGAATTTGGCAAACATCGCCAAAATAGGCCAGTTTTGTCTGCATTGTAGATTTGGTCAGGAGACAGATCATGCTCAGCAACTAATTTGTTAAAAAACGCACAATATTTTTCAGCAGCTTCACGGTCAGCCGATTTTATTTCGCCAGGCACATCTAGCTTTCTAATGCCGTGACGAAGTTTAAAACATGAAAGCCATCCAGCCGAAAACGCACAGGGTTCAGTCAAATCCATTTGCTTGTAGAAATCTTTTGCCTTTTCAGTAAGCATTGGGCCAGATATGGGGGCACCCTCTGATCGTTTTAGTGAAAACCATTCATATAAAAGACTGTCAAGCTGCTCTAATTTAGGCTTATGTAGAGTACGGCGTTTTTCAACAGCTTTACTAGTCTCAGAACTAGAGACAAATTTGAGCAATTGTTCCTTTTGAGCCTTGATATCGTATATTGTTGATGATCCAACATTGAACTCTTTCATCAGAACATTACGGTTCTCGCCTTTTTCTAGACGTCTACAAATGTCTATTTTCTGGGTTAATGTTAACACAACTCTTTTTCGCTTTTCACCTTTGCTTCTTGATCCAATAAAAAACATATTGGATGCCATAATAGTCAGCCACCCCAAACGCCAGGGCAGCTTGGCTGCTGCCACAAGGGGAAGGGGCTTGCACACTCAGATACCCTGCATGGGTACCGAGCCCTGCAACAGGCAGCCAAGTGGTGCGACGTGGCACCGTGTGTATCCCACTGCTGAAAGTGGCTCAGCAGGGAGCAAAGCTGTGTGGCACTGCGTGCGTCCTGCTGCTGAAAGCAGCACAACAGGCAGCAAAGTGGCACAGCACAGTGCTGCGTGTGCCCCGCTGCTGAAATTCTGGTTAATAGTATTCCAGTTAGTTAAATGCTGGATAACATAGCTTTTACTACAGTACTACTAGTATCCCTGGTCTGACCATTACAATTACTATCATTTGTTTTCCCATCTAGTTTGCCAACAAAGCTTCTGGTATCTCACAGTAAGAAAAGGATGTTTTTTCAAACAGATGACTGAAGAAGAAAACCAACAGGTTGAGAATCGCTGTTTTAAAGGAACCTCTCTGGTCCCATCAGCACACAGTGTAGACAACGGGGAAGAAGGCATGGAGTCTCTTTCTGCCCTCCCCCGTTTTCGAGGCCCAGGGCTCACGACCCACTGCCTAACCAGCGAGCAGAGGCCGTTTCAGCACTGGACCCGAGAAACAGGACCGAGCTGAGCACACTTTCGTTCTTGTTGCCTGGGCAGATGGGGCACGTGGTGCCTGCTGGGAAGGGTCCTGCGGACAGCCTGGCCTGTTCTCCACGTCTTTTCTGCAAGTGGAATGGATGCGTGTCGTACCGTAGGCGGTTGGGTTGACAGGCTCTGGCACAGCACTGCTGAGAATGCTTTGGCAAAATTGAGTCTCAGCAAGGCCTGAGTTTCTAGTAGGCCTCCCCACCCCTTTACCTGCCTGCTCCTTGGTGTAAAAATGCTGTTTTAGCTTGTAAGGTCCCGTTTCCTGTTCTTATCAACAGCTCATTATCGTCGGTCCTCTCCTGAGACAAGACTGCAGCCAGTCTGCAATCAGAACCTCATTACTAAGCTCAGGTGCAGAAGTAAGGCACAGCTACGGTTCTCTTGAAGATTCCCCTTTAAATGGATAAGGCAGGCACCATTACAATTCTTGTAATTATGGGCACTCAGTCAACCAAGTGGCAGGAGACCAATCTGCGGCCTGAGCTTGCCTGTCATACCCCAAAGGTCCCCCACAAAGTAGCGCAGCACCACACAGATTCTCCCCAGCTGGGGAGGGAGATGGTGCATCTAACAGGTCTGGAATCGGTCTAGTTCCCCTCACCTTTGCCCTCCAGCCCACCCCGCACGTTATAGAAACACGTTGTGTTTTGACCACGGACTGCAGACACCAGATGATGCGAAGGTCTGTGGTAGAAGAGACACGCAAACACAAGGAAGTTGGATTTAAGGCCTTGTTCTGTCTAATTTGGTCTGGTTCAGGTACTCTTCTTCCTTGGCTGACTGAGCTACTTATCACATCTGCAGAGGTTTTGGGGGTTCTGGCTTTAGCGCCAAGTCACAGCTTGGCAGTGGCTCCTGGGAAAGGATCTGTAATCAGAACAAGCACTCATACCGCACTGTCACCAAACGACACATTGCACAGGCTCCACACGACACAAAGTTGCGCTCTCTGCGGTGACATCTGACGCCTGCTACCGCTTGCTAGGCGGGCCGGACCCAACTGGGCTGGCGCTGCACCTGCGGAGGCCGGGGCAGGCTGCGGGCGAGGCGGCACCAGCTGGTGCAGAGCGCGGGGGTGGCGGATGGGGAGAGCAGAGCCAGACCAGAGAGTCCATCCCCTTGCCGACGGGCGGGCGGTGCGCGCCGGTCCTGCGGAAGCGCCGCTGGCAGGGGCCTGGCGCGGCGGCGGTGGGGGCGCGCGGGGCGGGCTGGGCCCCGCCAGGCGCTGCAGGACACCGGCTTCTGCGGCGGGCGGGCTGCGGGGTCCGGGAGCCCTTCGTGAGGGGTCCTGGCCGGGATCGGCCGCCCGCTTCGCCGGGCCCAGCCTCGGGCCTCCGCGGAAAGCCGCAGCTGTGCCTGGGCCGGGCCGAGGCGGCCGAGCCCCCTGCGCGGGGCGGAAGCAGCGCTCAGCTGTGGCGGTCGCTGACCCGAGGGAAACTCCCTCTCTGGCGGCACGACGGACCTCCGCGGCGAGCAGCCGGGCGCGCGGGCTCCTGTCCCTTTACCAGGCGGGGCGGGGCGGGCCGTCGCGCCACCTGACCGGAAGTGACGGATCTTGGCGCGAGCTAGCCCGGGCGGGGCCTGCAGTACCGCCCTGAGGGGGCGGGGGTGGGGCCTGTGGGGGCGGTGTGCGCGTGCGCTGTGATCCTGGGCTTTGTCTTCCTTTGGACGCGCTCGGTGTTCGCTGCTGGGGGGCGCGTTCGTGCCGCTCAGGGGGTCCGTCCTCCCTCGCGGGGCATGAAGGCCCCGGCTTAGTTGGGGGCACGGGGTGCTGTGGGAGCCCTTGGCTGAGAGCCTGCGCTCCGTCTGAGTCCTGCCAATGGTGTTAATTGACTTTGAATAGGGTGGGGGGGGGTCTGTCTTTTACCTGTGGTATCTGGTCTCTGCGGGGAAGGGGCGGGTGGGATGAGACAGAAATTGGTAATTGGCTGCTTAGTCCTGGTTCCCTATTCCTTATTTCCAGTTCCTTCTTCCATATTCCCAGTTCTTTTTTCAAAGCTAATCTAGACTCAATAAAAGCCCGTTGTTACTGAATTACGCCTCCTAAAAAGCGAGAATTTTATTAGCTATTCATATGTACTAATTAACATGTAAAATAGTATCCCACATCAAGTACAGAGCTGTAAATGAAGGTCAGATTAGGCTGGGATTATGGGGCAAAATCCTTTTTGGGCCACTCCAGACTTCTTGTCAATGCCATCAGGGGACTTTCCCAAAGAACCCAGACCCGACTGTGGTCCCCACGGTTTGGCCATGTCTGGTGGCCAACTGACAGCCCCCATGCCTGCTATGCTAAGTATAATGGCCTGAATAAGGAACTGATTTTTGGCCTGGGATTATGGCTAGAAAATCT
>JAGPOW010000724.1:763982-774879 GCA_030014935.1 Caiman crocodilus | reverse complement strand
GTCCGAAGCGTCCAAAGTGGAAGGAAGGGAGGAAGAGAGATATATCTCAACAATCATCGAAATTTACACTGCCAAGGTAACACATACATACAGGGTACTTTTTAGATACATGGGCAAGTGTTGTATATACGCATATATATACCCATATCTCCAGTTTTTCTGCCAGCACAGAATCAAAGCACAAAAATGACAAAAGAGAAACCCAAGTGTTCTGACTGCACGGTTGCTACTGAGCTGCTGAAACAGGGAAACATGGTTTCACAACACTGTTAAAGCAATGAAACACCTGTATTGGCAAACCACGAAGAGCAGCTCAGTGAGGCCAAGGCCCCTTAGAAGTAAGCTGCAATCTGCAAATTGGTCTCCAAGAACCTAACCTAAAAACATACAATAAAGATTTGCCTCCAGGAGCCTAACCTGAAAACATCTGCGGTGAAAAGGGTATCTCACCACAATGCAGTATAAAATAAAGTCAGAACCAAACCACACTAACCACAAAATGTTCTAGCACTTAGCCAATCACAGTAAAGGTTAATTCAAATTTAGTCCTAAATTCCGCTTAGATGCAAATAAAATTGAGCTGAAATTTGAGCAAGGTGTGCAGATCTTCGAGCTCTCATAGAAGCGTACTACTGGGGGAACAGATGATCTAGAAGCTTTGCGAGTAGTGCACGACAGCGGCATAGCTGATCTGCTTCAGGCATCATCTTTAAGGGTGTCTTTAGAAATTGCACAAAAGACGTAACAAGGCTTGAGCATGCTGTATTGGATTTTGTGAGCATACGCTGCTTATTCCTCCTCTCTTAAATAAACAAAATCTTGCTTCAAATATCTGCGTGTCTATCTTAAAATAAGTTACACCACTTGACGCATTACAGGTACGACAGTCTTTTTGGCTTAGTCAGCAGGATATGACACGAAAGATTAGAGGCAAGCTTTGGTATGTGTAATATAGTGCGAGTGTTTTCCATGGTGTCGCTGACCAAAGCTGTGACTAAAGAAATAGTCTTGAACCCCGTGCCTCTGCACAGAAGTTCCCTGGTGTGAAAGTATATAAGCTTCTGGCCAGGTCTGAGACTAAGGTTAGATCTAGCCGCCCCAAGGCTGTCTATGAAGGCAGACCTGAAAGCAAGGTGGCCCAACTGGAACCTTGTGACCCAGTGGACAGGTTGGGGTATGTATATTAAGTGGAAAGTATACATACCCTTTCCCTCTGATACCTTATAACTCTTCCCCCTATCCCACGATTTTCTGTTAGTTCATTTAAACGACCACAATTTAATAACGACTGCTATATTCCCCCTAATATAGTGTGGTGTTTAAATAAGACTCGCATAGAAACTTTAGGTTGGTTTTGTCAAGATCATTATCTCCGACCAATAAGTTATAGACCCGGTAATAATGGAGATCATTTTGTTTGCTCTGACCTACAGTTCAACTGTGATACTGGAGAAGATAAGCCTATTCCGGTAGGGCGACTTTGTCGCTTAGCCAAATAATCTTTTCTTAGTGTTAGGCATTTAAAGAAGTAATCATTTTGTGCTGGATGGGAATTGAAGGAATTATATACCCCGTAGTTTTTATTTTAGCTGTATTAATATGTATTGTAATTATTATTGTTGTATTTAGTATTAAGAAAAACAGTGGAACCTAATGAAGGCCCAGCTAGAACGCTGTTCGGGGCAGAGGTCGTATAAAAACAATAGCATTTTGGCTTCACTTCCTTAAGAGTGTAGAAAACCAGAAAAAAAACAAACACAGTCGTAGCCTGTAGCAACATCATTATAACTACCCTT
The DNA here is from genome assembly GCA_030014935.1 of Caiman crocodilus. Taxonomy (NCBI): domain Eukaryota; kingdom Metazoa; phylum Chordata; order Crocodylia; family Alligatoridae; genus Caiman; species Caiman crocodilus. The sequence continues at coordinate 773,083 of JAGPOW010000724.1, read as the reverse complement.
TACCAGGAGACAGTCTGTGTCAACAGGCACGGTCACTTGGTACTTTCAGGAAGAACAAAGAAGAACTAATATTAAATTGGATGCTGTACACATTCAAATAATAATACTGTAATTGAAGGACACCCATTAGAATATTGGAAAGATAAGTGTGCAGCGATAAAAGCAGAAGACTGCTCCTTCTTGCTGGCAGTGCGCCTATGAATTCTGTTCCCCGCTCCCCTTAATATACATGGGATTTGTGGAACGAGCTCCAAGAGTTTTTAGCCAAACAGGAGTTAGGGTACCAGATTAAAAGCGTAACTGCTGGTTCCTGGGAAGACCAAAAATTTCAACTATTAGTGTCAGTGCCAGAGGGAGCAAACTCTCTTGTTTTCTAATGGGAAGAGGAGACTTGCATAGTTTGGTATTGGTATCCCAGTTATAATCAGAACCAAGGATATCAATTAGTTCTTCAAAATTGGAGTTGGCAACAGCTATTATGCTTTATTGAAGGAGTGTTTGTGTGTTATCAAACTGACCTCCCTCATAAAATTTGAGCAAGACATTAAAGAATTAAAATCTATAGCCTGGTGGGCAGCCACCATTTTTGTTTCACCAATTTACCATCATAGTAGCCCTCTTCTATTGGATATTGATCAATATTTCCTAGAATGGCCGCCACGCTCGCAACCTATAGTTTTCGGAACCGGAGATTTAGCCTCAGTTTGTTATTTCATATCCCATAATCATAACCCTGAAATATGTCCAATTCATTGGTCCTATCAAGCTCACAAATGAGTTCGGATTGTGCAGTTTTACCCAGAATACAACTGTGTTCTGATATCAGCCCGATCACAGGGATGGCTTCCAGAGGCGCAAACCCAAATCCAAGGACCAACATACCATTATCCTAAACCATTGGGACAGGCCTCATATGTTCCCCGACCCAGTCATCAATGAAAATCACCAAGTCAATGCCCATGGTCATTGCAAGCGACACAAAAAGTAGAGCAATCAAATTCTGAAGAAAAGGAAAATTTGTTATCAAGATCAGAAACCAAGATCCTCAGGCAAAGAGATCATATTGTTAGTCATCATGTACCTGGAAGACTTGTACAAGTAATCTGTGAATTTGTAGATACCAATTCCACTAGTTCAGGGAATAACCAGCTGTTGCGAATAGGAGTTCAAATGACTCAAGAAGGGTAGAGTTGCTGCTGTAACACAGGTTCATTCAAAGCTGCAGTTTCTTGTGCATAGCGGTATATGCTAGAGGAAGATGAAGAAGGTCCAGAACCCGATTTGCGGGCCGCAAGTGCAGTCCAAATCCTGGCACAAGCCAAAGAAACTCAAGTTGAACAAGATGAAGGAAACAGGCTGATGTGCTTCTATGACTTCTGATGTGCTTCCACGATAATGCCAAGCAGGCAAACCTTTTAAAGAGTCTGTGCCAAAAGGAGGATCAGTCACAGTTAATTAATCTTTTAAGTGACTCTCTTTTGAGACAAAATTTGTACCGGCAGTTAGTAAAAAATGAGATAAACGGGAGCAATTACAGCAAAAGGTAAAAACCAGAAATGCAAACTGACCATTCCTAAATTAGTTCCACTACTATTACAGACATGTTGTAAATTGGTCTGCGATTGAATGGAAGACCAATAAGCAATCATGCGACTGGGGCATAAGAATCAGCAATTGTGCTCCCAGTTAAAAATCTCAAAAAACTCAAAGCTGAACCACCTCCCCTGTATAATCCAGATTTAGACCAAGTAGCAGCCTCAGTGCCAGTACGAGGTATAAAGGTGGAAACTCCTTTTGTTCCACACGGCATGCAGGCACCTAAAGCACCTCCTCCAGCTAGGTATATGGTTGAAGAGAGGTCCTTTAAGGATTCAGAAATAGAAGAAAGAGCCAAACACTGTAAACAAAAAACAGATGAGCCCCCACTCACCTGGGTAGGTAGAGTAGCATACACCTGCTCGGGAGACAATTTTACAAAACGAGAGTTTTAAACTCTTCTACAGAAAATTCAGAGGTGGCAGTACATTAAACCTTCCAGATAACCCCTAATGGGATAGACAAGTATTGAGTCCAGGAATATGGCTTGCAATTGGTTTATCCCTAGAAGGTGAACCTTTGTCAGAAGGGTGGTGGAATACCAAAGAAAACTGCTGTTATTCTATTATTGGTTTATCAGCAAAAGCAGTAAGAAATGAAGTGCAAGGAAGGTGTGGCTGGGCCTCAGACACAGGACATGCTTCTCAATTCCCACTAGCTTGCCAGTTGATTAAAAGACATGCACCTAAGCAGATCTTGTTAGTTCATGCATTATCAGGACTAGCAGATGATGCAACCTTAATCAAAGCATACAGAAAAAGCTAGGATATTTTTTGAAGAACATCCCAAATGAGGACAAGTAAATCAGGTAGAAGTAGATCAAGTCACCCAAAGTCAGCAGACAAATTTTCGTGGCTGTGGAGGATTCCATGGCATAAGCAGAGAAAGAGGTGGAGGACTTCTCATGCCATTAATCAACTAGGAAGTAGAAAAGGGTTTAAACAAAGTGTATGGCAATGGTGTCAACTAAATGCACCAGATTTAATAGGACCTGAAAAGACAACCACACAGCTTGTGACTGAAGCATACAAGCAGGGGTTGATGCCCAGGCCCTCGTGACTCGGGTTTTGGTGATCAATCCGAATCGCAATTTGTGAGCACCTTGGGAGAGCCAAGATCACCATTAGATAATCAACCATAGGGAATAGTAGTGACAAATAAAAAGGACGTTCCAGTGCTAATTAACACAGGGAGCCAAATAACAATTTTACCTATAAAAATCCAACCAACAGGTCAAACCATTACATGCATGAGAGTGACAAGCTCAATGAAACTTCCTCAATTTCAAAGAAATTTACTAATAGCAGGAGAAGAGAAGCTGTGTAAATACTATTATCACCCAGGCAAATCAAGAATTTTATTGCATGCCTACCAATTAGATGAGTTCAATAGAATGCTCAGTATTAGAGAATCAAGGATTTACTAATATTACTCTCAATAAACCTAGAACTGTTGTATATACTAAACAGTTTTACTTGGTTCCTGAGAAATGAAATTTCATAAAAAATTGAAAGGAAGATCTTTTGCAAAATTATGTCTTAGAACCTTGTATCAGTAAACACAACAGTCCCGTTTTTTGTGTGCCAAAAAAAGATGCAAAATTCAGAGTAGTAGTAGACCTAAGGAAAGTAGACATAAATAGAGTATTCTATAACTCAGCAGGACAACCTGATTGAGGAAAAATGTTTGCAGAATGGCGAAGAGAGTTACTAAAGCATCCTTGGATAGTAGTATTAAATTTAGCTAACATGTTCTATTCAGTTCCGTTGAAAGATCCAAAAGGGATAACAGCAATCACGGTAGGAGCTCAGCAATACAAATTTAAAGTTTTGCCCATGGGTTGGCACAACAGTTTAGCCTTTGTTCAGCAAGCAATACAAAACATTCTTAGAAATTACCCTAGTGTATTCGTATACATTGACACTAGTGTGATACTATCACCTTCCAAGGAACAAGCTGAAGTGCAAAAACTAGAAATAATCCATTTATTAGAAAAAAAAGGATTTAAAGTTAAAACCCTCTAAAATTCAGGAACCCTCACAAGAAGGGACAATATTGAGAACACAGCTAACACCCCAAAGTTTTTCTCTCATTAAGCAACTTGTTTTGAAAATTCAAAACTTTGAGGTTCCTCAAACCTTAAAACAAGCTAGAGAATATATTTAGGCCTATTAAAATCAACTAAAAACCTTTGTACCAGAACTAGTTAGTCATTTAATTCCTATGCAAGCTCGTGTTAAGAAAAACTGGAAACCTACTCCAGAAGCTCGAAGAAAGCTAGAAATGTGTGTCCAAAATATAAAAAGCTTGCTAGAAGCTCCAGTATGGATTCATAATCCTGTACCAAAAGAATCTATTGAAATTCACTTGTCTCATGAGTTAAAAAATTGGGCTTGGATGGCAAAACAAAGAAAACAGATAGTAGCACGTAACTCTGGTACCTACACTTCCAATGAACTGTCCATAGATTTAGTCGCATTACAACAATTTAAAACATTGCTTAATACGTTAGAAGCAGTTGAGTTATAGAACAACCCAGCTGTGTACTATGTTAGGGCAGGAGCTCTAATTTGGCTTGTTGATACAAGCTTTCCTATTGAGTTAATTCCTGTCAAACAGACAGTACTGTTAGAACATAGTCTTACTCTGTTATGAAACCAAATATCAATTCAAAAGGAGAAAAGAAGTCTAGTAGAATTTCAGATCAAGAAAACAATTAAACCTATCATGTTTTATTTAAAAAAAACAACCAGAAAACAATCCATGGTTATGGTCTGAGGGATCCAAATGGAGAGCTGAGTAAAAGGGAGCCATTTATTGTGAACAGCGTAAAGCCAGCTTTGAGACCTTGCCAAAAAATGGATCAGCACAAAAAGGAGAATTATTAGATGTAAAACTAGCTTTAACTCATGCTAAATGGAAGCACACTGATAATCTAGTTAAACTGAACATTAATTCAATGTTTGTGTTTACTATGGCTACAAATTTAAGTGACCAAAATACTCATCCTTTGTTAGAAAAAGGAAACAGAGTTCATTCAGAAATCTGGAAAAACATCAGGGCGATAGTTGCCAAATTAAGAAGTCCAATACATATCAAACGTGTATCTGCTCATCAGAAGGATACACCTGAAGGACATCGACAAGCAGGTCAACAAGCTAGCGCTTCTTGGAGAGCAGAAATACACTCAGATGATTCAAAAGAAGAAACAGAGATAATGCAGTGGCATATTGCTCTTGGCCATGTCAGTAGCAAAGCACTATATCAAACAGCTGTAGACAATAATATATTAATTACTAGACAACAGATAGAAAAATAGTATTGAAATGTGAGAAGTGCAGCAAATACAAGTTTATCCCTAGTCATAAACAGCAGCAGTTAAGAGTTTACGACCCACAAAATTTTCAAGCTAATGAGGTATGGCAAATAGATCGTACTGGGCCTTTATAAGGCTGAAAAGGGTATTTCTAAATCTACCACAGTAAGGGCATAGCAACAAAGAAAATTGCAATAGTTCCCCAGAATAAGTTAACTACAACAGTTACAAAGATAGCTATCCAAACAGTTTGTGGATATTGGGGAAACCCTACAGAAATCCAGTCAGACAATGGTTCAGCATTCACATCCAATAAGATGCAAACGCGGGTAACAGAACAATGCCCAAAAGTACAATGGAAATTTCATATCCCCTATCATCCTCAATCAGCTGGAGTAACTGAACGAACAAACAGAATAATTAAAGCTCAAATTAAATTATTGAATCAAGGAAAATTTACTGATTAGCAAACTTGGGTACCCCAAATAATGCAGTCAATAAATAACCGAGGGGGCATGCCAAAACAAAACTTAAGAGCAATCAAATGGCCAGAATGGAAAACAAGCGACCCTGTCCTAGTTAAATGACCTAACAATCCAGAACCTAAACCTGCTACGGTACAGGTCCTGTTGAATCCAAGTACGGTGAAAATAAAATTTCATGATGGGCGAGAATATACAGTTCCAATTTCATGGTGTCGTAGCCAAAGGTCATGAGAAGTGAGTCTCCCTTTTATATTTTTCAGATTCATTTTGATTGATGTCACCCAAGAAAACTTATCACCTACCTGCGATGTCAATGCAACCATTTGCATCCATTCCTATGAGAAGCCAGTAGTTCTACTTAACCAAATGCATTCTAACAGAGCATCAAGATGGGTAGATAATTGTAGTACAATCTATGAGTGCGAAATTTGGGTTTATTGTAATTGCAATATAGGTCAACTGAAAGTCTATAATACATCTAAATTACAAAATGTATATTTGTCATATAAAGGAAATGGACCAAATTAATGATTAACAATACTTGCAATTTACAAAACATTACTGGAAAAAAGTTTAGCGCTTCCCTGGAATTTATATGCCTGTCCAGGCTATTTTGTAAAAAAAACAAGTTTCCCTCATAAAAATAACTTAGTTGGTATATGGTCATTTCAATATTAGAACTGGACCCCAAATTTGCTCAACTTAGATAATGACACCGATGAAAACGGTTGTCCATAGTTTGATTTTAGTCTCGATAAGTTAGTATCTTGTTGGTGTTCACCTTATCCGGTTAATTGGCAAGTTGCAAATTTTACTGACGGAACAGGTCATTTTTTACGTGATATCCAGCCATTATATGGCATGAAAACATGGAAACGTACAAAAACTATATCACACCCATTTGTAGTATGTTTCTATATTGCCCAAGATGGCCTCAGTGTTTCTCAATGTGGTTATCCTGGCATTAACCCCTATTGGAATAGTTCCAAATGAAGCTCACCTTAGATAATAGAAAATCATTCTATTATTGACAGCAAGTAGCTTCACACATCAGCAAGAATTCAAGTTTTCACATTAAACCCAGCTTATATTACTAAACAAGACAGACATGTATTCTTAATACCAAACAGCAGTTGGCTTGATCCAATAGAAAACTGTAATATTACATGTTTCAACAAATTAAACACCTCTATTTGTAATAATTATATTCAATTACACAGATTACCTTTATTTGCAGTATTAACCAATAGGATGCATGCAACCTATATACCAAATTACAGAATGTTACCCAGCTACTATTGATCCATCATGGAAAATTACTTTAACCATTAATTATTATAAAACTCGTAACAGACGTTGTCTAGAGCAAGAATTCCAGTCTCATGAAGATATACTAAATATGAAATTATTACGTACCATTGTAACTCATACAGATAATTTAGAAAATTTAGTGTCTCGACACGTGAAAGTTTCTTTACATCATTTAAATCTAACTCATGCCACTACAAAAGCCTTATCCAGTTTTCTTTTAACTCATAAATTTACAGAAGTCCTTATAAATTCTACCATTAGAAAGCGTTTGTTAGCTCACGTATTTAGTGAAACAGGACTACCACAGTTAGAATTTTGCAGTCCACCATTAGGGCAAATAGAAGAATCAAAATCTGTAATTACTACACAACGTGCACTTCCTACAATAATAGTATGTACAAAGCTTATACCCGCTTTAATAACTAGCCCAGTATTTGTAGTATGCTTAAATAAAACTAGTGAGCAGTGTGAAAACGATGACAGATTAAATTTTCAGAACTGTGTAAAAGTACAGTTCTTAAATAAGGCACTAGTGATTCAAGAAGTTATTCCACGTCAAAAGAATTTACAAACAGAACTACCTATGGTATTTATCAGTTTCACAATCAGACAATGGTTTGTAAACAAAATGAGTGTGGCAAATGGCAGATATTTGTTAAATTCTTCAGGAACATATTTATGTGTTTCAGAACATGAAACACATTATCCAGTCCACCTCAATGATTATGAAAATTTTGCTTTACAAATATTGTTACAGCAATTAGATCGCTTGTTAACTCAAATGGACCATACTACGAGACAAATGCAAATGACTGACAATCAACTTCAAATTTGAATTAATGATAGCCGTATTTTAAAATATCAGTTAGATCAATTCCATGCAAATCCACCAAAAATTTGCTATATTCCTACATGGCAACAAGCTTTTGTAGACATTGCTGATTGGTTTTATCCATTATTTGCTGCAACTCGTAATGCTAGCTCGTTACTAGCTTAGATAATTCTGCGAAGATCACTAGCAGAGTTGCCACTTAACCAAATCTTCTGTGGACAGCAGGAGACTGACTTTGGACTTTGTTGATAAGAGGAGCCTACACTGAACTTAGAATTAGACTCTCTTTTTCTAAGAGGAATTTATCCCTGTTGTCAAAGATATCATCGAGTCTCCATAAAAACAACGACCATTATCAAGCTATGATAAATACTCATGATCAGTCTTATCTCAGTGTAACCATTTCAAAGTACTGAGCAACTCCACCACATGCCTTTCACTATTATTACTAGTTGTTTTAACTTTTCTTATTATTCAACTTCAAAACCTACTGCATCAATATTTAATTCCTAAATAGACTTCAATTATTCATCAATGATTTAACGGAACAAGTGTATTATTAGTTTGAGCTTGTTGTTTTAAATGAGTGTTACAGAAGTATTATTATTGCACATTTTTATGTGGTATCGTCTAGAATTTATATTTTATTGTAGTTACACATGTAAAACAACTGGTAAACTGAAAAGGACAATAAACGATTATTGTTTGATGATGCTTCTTTTTAAATTCCAGTGTAGGATGGTATGGGGCAACCAGGGATATGCAGTCAGTGGAGGATTTCTTTTGCATTATAGTAGCCTACTGAGAAGAATTTGGGTGATTTGTTCAAAGATCTCTCGCCCTCTACTGCATGTTCATGCTTTGTAAAGACTGTTTTCAGGTTTGTACAGTGGGCACCAGAAGCAGATGTGGCAGTATCTTTCTATTTTATGTTATTTAATAAATATTAGCTTGTATCTGCTTCTTTTCCAGATCTGAAAAAGGGCTTTGTGCAGCTTTTCCAACATCTATGGTTCATCCAATGAAACAACTATCCCTGCCTTCTTCCCAAGAAACAAAAACTGAAAAAAATCCTTTGGCTCTCATAGTTTTGGCAGCTCCAATACTTCAGCCTTATTTCTTTCAATAGTTTCATGATGCTTCTTTTAAAATGTTTGATGATGCTTCTCCAGTTAAGTTTGTCCAGTTCCCCAAGTGAGACAGCTGCTCATCTGGATACTCAACTTTGGCGATAAACAGTGAAGTATAAAAAATCCATGTTTCTTTAAGTAAAAACCCCAAACATTTCACCGACACCTGACTCGTACCTGAGGGGTATACAGATTCTCTTTCTTTTCAAAACTTTAGCAATTGCTTCAGTAATCAACTCAGAAATGCTGCATTTGGTTCAGTTGGCCATGCTCCCATTACATCAGTCACTGTGCAGGATGCTTCTCATTCATTGCCATTGTAAATGTGTTACAGCTTTCATTTTTTAGTTTGGCACTAACCAAGAGTAAGTCTTTTAGTTAGCACACATGTAAGCATGCCAAACAACAGCTACTATTAAGAGCCCTTTATG
>JAGPOW010000724.1:725647-737915 GCA_030014935.1 Caiman crocodilus | reverse complement strand
GAAAGAGTGCTGGGTTCAGATGACCCCAGCTAGATGCCTATCCAACCTCCTCTTGAAGACCCCCAGGGTAGGGGAGAGCACCACCTCCCTTGGGAGCCCATCCCAGACCTTGGCCACTCTAACTCTCAAGAAGTTCTTCCTAATGTCCAGTCTAAATCTGCTCTTTGCTAGCTTGTGGCCATTATTTCTTGTAACCCCTGGGAGCACCTTGGTGAATAAAACCTCACCAATTCCCTTCTGTGCCCCCGTGATGAAGTTACAGGCAGCCACAAGGTCGCCTCTCAACCTTCTATTGCGGAGGCTGAAGAGATCCAGGTGCCCCAGTATCTCCTCATAGGGCTTGGCCTGCAAGCCCTTAACCCTACGAGCGGCCCTTCTCTGGACCCTCTCCAGGATATCCACATCTCTCTTGAATTGCGGCACCCAAAACTGAATGCAGTATTCCAACTGTGGTCTGATCAGTGCCTGATGGGGGGGAAGTATCACCTCCTTGGATCTGTTTGTCATGCATCTGCTGATTCACGATAAAGTGCCATTAGTTTTTCTGATGGCTTCATCACACTGATGACTCATGTTCATTTTGGAGTCCACTAGGACTCCAAGGTCCCTTTCTGCTTCCGTGCCACCAAGCAGGTCATTTCCTAGGCAGTAGGTATGCTGGACATTTCCCTCCATAGGTGTAGCACTTTGCATTTCTCCTTGTTGAACTGCATTGTGTTGTTTTCTGACCATTTGTCCAACCTGTCCAGGTCTGCTTGTAGTTGTTCCCTGCCCTCCGGCATGTCTACTTCTCCCCACATTTTGTGTCATCCACAAACTTGGACAGAATACACTTCACTCTCTCATCCAAGTCACTGATGAAGACATTGAAGAATATCGGTCCTAGAGTGGTTTACTACCTTCCCAGTGAGAAAATTCTTCCTAATATCTAACCTAAAGTTCCTTTGCTGCAACTTGAGACTGTTGCTCCTTGTTACGTCACCTGACACCACTGAAAATAGTCTATCTCCATCCTCTTTGTAACTCCCCTTCAGGTAGTTGAAGGCTGCTATTAAATCCCCTCTCAGTCTTCTCTTCTCCAGACTCCAGTTCCTTCAGCCTTTCCTCATAATTCAAGTGCCCCAGACCCCTCATCATTTTCAGTGCCCTCCACTAGACTGTTTCCAATTTATCCTCATCCTTTCTGTGGTGGTGGTGGTGGTGGTGGTGGGAGGCAGGGGGTGCAAAACTGAACACAGTACTCCAAGTGTGGCCTCACCAGTGCTAGGTAGAGGGTAATAATCACTTTCCTTGACCTGCTGGCAACAATCTACTTGATACCAGCTGCCAACCAGACAATGAATCATTGATTACTACAGTCTGAGCCTGATGCTCCAGCCAGTAATCCGTCCACTTTACAATCTATTCATCCAGCCTGTACTTCCTTGGCTTCTCTAAGAGATAGCTGTGGGAGACCATATCAAAAGGCTTGCTAAAAATCAATGTATACCACATCCACTGGTCTCCCTGCATCCACACAGCCAGTCATCTCATCAATCAGATTGGTTAGGCATGTGCTTAGTAATGGATTCCTTGAGGATCTTCACTATGATTTTGCCAGGAACTGAAGTGGGGCTGATTGGTCTGTAATTCCCGAGATCATCCTTTTTCCTTTTCTTAAATATGGCCACTATATCTGCTCTTTTCTAGGCATCCGGGACCTTTCCCAGTTGCCATGATTTTTCAAAGGTGATGGCCAGAGGCTCTTTAATAACAACAGTGAACTCCCTCACCACTCTTGTGTGCTTCCCATGTGGCCCTATGGACTTGTACATGTCTAGCTTTTCTAAGTAGTCCCTAACCTGTTCTTTTGCCACTGTTGGCTGCTAACTTCCTCCTCAGACTGTGCTGCCCTGTGCGGTAGTCTGGGAGCTGACCTTGCCTTTGAAAGCTGAAGTGAAAAAGGCATTTTTTTCTGCATCCTCTGTCACTAGGTTGCTTCCCCCATTCAGGAAGGGACCCACACTTTCCCTGATCTTCCTCTTATTACTGACATACTTATAGAAGCCCTTCTTGTTCCACTTCACATTCCTTGCTAGGTGCAACTCCAATTGTGATTTGGCTTTCCTAACTTCATCCCTGCATGCCTGAGCAATATTCTTATACTCCTCCCTAGCTGTTTGTCCAAGTTTCCACTTCTTATAAGCTTCCTTTTTGTGTTTTATTTTGCTGCAGAGTTCCCTGCTAAGCCAAACTGGTCTTCTTCCATACTTACTAGTCTTCTGGCACATAAGGATGGTTTGTTCCTGCACTCTCAGTAAGGCTTCTTTAAAGTACAGCTGGTTCTCTAGACTGGCTTCCCAGGGGATCCTACCCATGTGCTCCCTAAGTGAGTCAAAGCCTCCTTTTCTGAAGTCTAGGGTCCTTACTGTCCTGCTTTCCATCCTTCCTTTCCTCAGGATCCTAAACTCAATCATCTCATGGTTATTGCTGCCAGCACTTGCACCAGAAAGTTGTTCCCAACACTCTCCAAAAAATTCCTGCATTGCTTGCTTACTGCTGTATTGCCCTTTCAGCAGATTATCAAGGTGATTTAAGTTACCCATGTGAACCAGAGAGTGATTGAGAACCTTCCTCTAGCTGTTTGAAGAAAGCTTCATCCACCTCTTCCTCCTGGTCTGGTGAGCTCTAGTAGAGCCCCACCATAACATCACCCTTGCTTTCTCTTCTGACTGTAACCAAGAAACTTTCCACATACTTATATCCAGTTTCATACCAGAGGTCAGAGCAACCAGAGGTCTGTGGCTGTTTTTACCTAAATTGCAACTCCTGTTATTCTCCCCTACCTGTCCTTCCTGAACAGTTTGTACTCATCCATGACAGTGCTCCAGTCATGTGAGATTTCCCACCAAGTCTCTGTTATTCCAATCAACTCATAGTTTCATGACTGTGCAAGGACTTCCAATTGTTCCTGCTTGTTTCCCAGTGTGAATTTGTGTATGGGCACTTGAGGTAACTAGTTGATTGCCCTAATGTGTCCGGAAGAATGAGAAACCTTTTATGTTGCTCCCCACCCCGGTGTTTGCTGTTCTTCCAGGTCACCCAATTCCCCACTTACCCCTGGGCTTTGGTCTGTACTGGCAATCCTAGGGTAAAGTCCTCCTCTCTAGGTTAGAGAGACTGTCTGTCAAGATGCTTTTCCCTCTCTTCATCAGGTGGATTCCATCTCTTTCTAGCAATCCATCTTTTGGAACATCATCCCATGGTCAAAGAAGCCAAAGACCTGCTGGTGACACCATCTATGCAGCCAGATATTGATCTACAGGATGCACCCACATCCTACCCAGGCCCTTCCCCTTCACAAGAAGGATCAAAGAGAACATCACACGAGCCCCCATCCCCTTCACCCTTACACCTAGAGGCCTGTAGTCACTTTTGAACTTCTCAGGGTCTCTTCTGGCACTACCATTGGTGTCCATGTGGATGAGCAGTGTCAGAGGGCTGGATGAATTTCAGTTATCCTTCCATGACATCTTAGATCTGGGCTGTGGGCAAGCAGCAGACTTCCTGAGACAACAAACCAAATCATCAAATGTATGTTTCCATTCCCCACAGAAGGGAGTCTCCAGCCACTAGCACCCAGTGTTTGTTCTTGGTGGTGGTGGTCTCAATCATTCCCACCTTGGGGAGGCCTACCTGGCTTGTCCTCCTTCACCAATGGAAAGTACTCCATGCAGTTCACCATATCTGTTTTCCAGACAAACTGCTGCAGTTGAAGATGAGGATTTCTGCTTGCTGCCAAAGGTCCAAGCTTCCAGCTTCCACCTTCCTGGGAGTCCATGTCCTCTCTCTTTTCTAGCATTGCCTCTTGCAGGTCTTTCTCCACAGTCCCAGAGGTCAACTTCAGCACTGAATTGATGAACTCCTCATGGCAAAGGATGCCTTAGAGCCTAATCACCTCTTTCTGTACCGCTCTTGCCTGTTTCCTGACAGATAGCACCAGGAGACATTGCTCACACCACAGGCACTCCCCCACCTGGCCACTGCTTTCACTAAGCTGTTAAAATAATAAGTCATGGTGGGTTTTAAAATAAAGTTACTTACTATTTATAGTAAGAGGTAATATTTTGAGTACATTTGCATTTGAAACACATATTTGATAAGTGTAAGATTTTTTATTACAATTGTTTTGAAGTTACTGTTTTTAAGCAACCCTGCTGGAAAATTTCTGTACAAATCTTATTTAAGTGGGGAAAGTAATTTCTGTAAAACTTGCACATTCCATGAGAAAATTCTTAGTTATGGCCAAAATGTTTGATTTTATCAACAGAAAATTATAATTTTGTTGTTAACCAGATTAAAATAGTTGAGTTTCTTCCAAAATAAAATAGCTTTATGGGCTGTTGCTGTAGTTGTTGTTTGGCTATATTATATCCCTATAATTTACTATAGGTCATGTCCTTTTCTCAGCTGTGTTGCTTATGACTCACCACAATCTCTCTTCTTACTTGGTTCCCATAATATATAGGTATCCTTTATCTGAGGAACCTAACAACTCATACAGAAGACCAATGTTCAAATGAGCTGGGACTGAACTGCAAAGGGCATGAGGTGCTGTTTCAGCAGGACATAGTCTATGTTCAGCTGAGGTGAAATGAAAGATATGAATATTTCAAAGTACAAATTATGGTTCTATAAAATTGAGAAGTTTTGTTTGTTTTTGGGATAGCACCGATGTGGAAATATCAGAATTTCCCTAAAAATATAAAAACTTAGTTTTGAGAAGCTCTAATATTTCATTTCAGGATGTGGTAATGCATGTAGTTAACTTTCTCTTAAATATAATTTCCAGACCATATTGGTGTCTATGCACCTGCCCCACAGTGGGATGTGGGCACTTTAGAGTGGGTCTGAGAGCTGCTTTACTTAAAGTACCCACAGGGGCATGTGAATTCAGCATCCCACTCTTCAAAATGGCAGCAGGGTGCTTTAGTTAGAATGCCCGCATCACCCTTTTGAAATGTGGGGATGCTGAGTACACATGATGCAGAGGCTGCTAGATCATCCTAATTAACATGCTTCTTAATCATGATTAATTGAGTCTGCTCTGATGCATGCTAATTAGCATGTGTTGGAGCAGAGTTCTGACATGTGTATAGGTACTCTACGTTTTATTGCACTCTGGTAATCTTAAAGACTTCTGAGACATCGCATGGTGCATGATATACATAACACATTCATTTCTGGCCTTTAAAGGGATTTCCATTTCTTCCTCAATGTAACATCATCTGGAACTTGTATATATGTCAACATAGAAGAGAATAATGATGGCTTCTGGAATAGATTCATTTGCCACCATACCGCTAGTGTTCAGGAGCTTCCAGAATGTCCCATTCCAACTCTTTATAGGGTAAGAATGAATCACAAATGTACAATAATCTTACTTCTTTGCCTCCTAATTATATATTAAGAAGGTGTGTAGAGAAAATTTTGCTTCATCCCATGGTCCTACTTATGTTGACATTCAGCTTCAGAATAAGGTAGCAAGCCAAGTGAAGAACTTGTTTAACCACACACTGGGCATGTGTACACATGGATTTACAATGGCCCAGAGTAGCTTGCTCCTGGGTCATGTCTACATGTGCACTGTGATGGTGGACCTTACAATGCCTCTCTGTATCCTCTTATAATCTCCCAAAGAACTGTAAGTACCCTGACTTTCCTGCTTGCCACATCTTGGATGTTAGTATAATATGTTCTAATTTATGATGTCACTCATCAGGAGGGTTATTATATATATTTGTTATTTTATTTTACTTGTTGTTGTTGTCTCTATTAGGAGTCCCAGTATTATAGAGGAAAACTTTACATGCCTTCCGACTATTCACACACACTCGCCGATATGTATATAGATTCACAATCGGGTGCAGATTTACACTTGTCTTTATTTTTATTCTTTATAACACTATACAAACTTTATCTTTAAACAGAAGTGGTCCTTTTATCCATTTTTTAATCAGTTATATCAGTTTTGTAATTCTATCTATATACTGGTCTTACATAACTATTATCATTTCAGTCGGGCTGAACATGGTTGCAGGAAACAAAGTCTTTAATTCTGGTTTGTATGTTTATTTTTTTCTCAGGGCAGAATTTTCTCTTCAAACCCCATTGTATTCTTTCTCTTTACTTCTGTTATCACAAGTGTGTACCTTTTATCTTGCACATGCCTGAAGCCTTGAATTCTCGTGGTCAACACTCAGATACCTTCTCTAAGCTTGTGAGAGTGAATTCACTCTTCTCTTTTTTTTGTTTACTTTTCAGTGCAACTGTCAGCCTCATCTCGTGTGCCTCTTCGGGGATCCACCTCTCTTTCTCTGAGTTCCGCTTTCTCTGGCACCAAGAGAAATCCTGAGGTAAGCCTCTTATCTCCTGGGGATCTTCTTTTTCTCTCCCTTTCTCCATCAGATGCTCTCTCTTTATTTTCTTCTGAGACTCCTGCCTTCTCTTTCTTTTCTTTTCCCAGAGCTTCTATTCTTATATGGTAATAGCTCCAGATGCGGCGTTCCCCAGCTTTTTTTGCTGCATCACTCTTTACTCTTTTACATGCACATTAACTAATCCCTCTTAAATTTGCTGACTGCACTCACAAGTAGCAAATTTAAGCAGGTTTAAGGGATTTTGTCATGCAGTAAATGCATTCACAAGTAGGATGCACATACTTACTGCACAGTAAACTATGCTAATGAGCAGTAACGTGTCTCATGTAGATGTACTCACTAATAACTTCAATACTAGCCTTTTTAATAATTGAGACCAATTATTATCAATGCTGTCTTCAAGTCTGAGGAACTGAGATTTGAATTTAGATGTCTCACTCTGAATAACTGAAATGGAATGAAGAATTCAAGCACTTCCTACTCATTGGGCATGCCTACATGTGTGCTTTAATGTTCAGTAGATTATTTTAGCGTGCATTCAAGTGTCATATAAAAAAATGACATTATAGTAATTCACAGTAAAATAGTCTACTGTGCATTAAGCATCACTAAAAAAACCTGCAAACTCACTACTGCATATTAGCACAGCCTAATGTGCATTAATTTAGTACCTCACACTGGAGGTACTAAATTTCATGTGCATTAGAAAAGGAGCATTAATGCCCACTGAACATTAGTGAAGCTCAAACTTTCACTTGTATCTGGAGCCTGCAAGCAACCTAGTTCAACAGCAGTTTCCCTTAAAAAAAATGTTTGTGGGTTTCTTTGATAATTTACTGTTATACTTTCCAGACTGTGCTATACTTTCTGGACAGTGAGGGGCTTATTATGTAGCCAGGGCTGGCATAGCTGACAGCTCCGCTCTGTACATCCAGCTAAAGTTCTGTCTCTAAGTATGTCTGGCTCGAAGGAGAACTCCACTCTGGAATTGCTGTATTCAAAGATGAATATCTTCAGCAAGAGGGATTGAAACAGTTGGAATAGTGGTTGTTGCACACTCCAGGGTTTGTATGAGTCATAGTGTGGGGGGTTGTGTCTTACTTGGGCTGCGATCCCACACTTTCTTATTTCAGATTGCATCATATGCTAATATAATGGTATTTACCAACTCTTTCCTGCCACGTCTTGATTAATATATGATGTTATAAGTCAGGAGGTGCCATTTATTATCTCCTGTCTTAATAGCTGTCAATCTATTGTGAGGAAGAGGATCCTTTAAGGAATACACTTTTGTTTCCCCCTTGTAAGTTTCTTGAAAGTGTCTAATGTGTCACTCATCAATGGTCAGTTACAACTCTATGTCATTTGAGCCAGTTTTCTGAGGTCTTCTACTTCTCAATATTTAAGCTTACATCTATTATCTTCCAGCTGTTAGCCAGACTATCATTAAATCTTTACATCAGTTAAATAAACATAACTTGAATAGAATCTTACTTGGATATAAATTCAGCTCAACTGGGTTATGGCTTATCTATTACTTTTATGTACCATCCTTGTCCCCTTTGTCCTGGGTTCTATTTTTCTTTATTCCTTTTTTCCCTCTTGGACATGATTCCTCTTTCTTGGGATTTACAGCATTTTACATCCCAATTGCCTCCTTTGTTTTTTTTTTTCCTTTTCATTAGGTATGTATCTGTCTAATCATGAGACACATCATAAACAACAAACACAGTCTCGGTCCAGACATTCTCTCCCAGGGGGAGGCAATTTCCCTTTTGTATTTTGTTTTTTTTTCTTGAAGGTTACCTCATTACCTCCCTTCATTGGAACGTCTCTGTCCTTTAATCTTTCACTCTCGCCGAGTCTCTGCTCGCTGGGGCTTTTCTTTCCCCCACTCTCTCTGACACCACCTCTCTTCTCACCATTCCGTTTCTCTCCAGCCTCACCCGTTTCTCCTGTAGCTCACCTGAGCTGCATGGAACAGCTGCTCCAGAATCTCCACTCTCCTCCTGTTCCCTCGCTCTTATTCCTTTTGGACCCTTCTCCTCCTGGGAGTCTTGTGTTTATTACTGTTGTCCCTTCTCACATGGGTACAAATCCTTTCAGGCAAGGAAGGAAGTAAATCCATGCCACACCTATTTGTGTGAGCTAATAGATGGAGGTGTGTGCCTTCTTAGGTTGTTTCATGTCTGGGAGCCATCCTGTAAGTGTGCGGTAGGACTTTTCGACAGATTGAGTTCAGCCAGTGAGAAAAGGAAAGAAACATCCAGTGTATTCATTCTGAAAGGTGCAAGGTGTAAGAGAGATGCTGAATTGTACTTGATGCTGTCAGCACCGAGGTACTTCTGCATGCTCTCAAAAGCAGAACTTTAGGCATGTGATAAGCTTCAGTATTAATAATTTGTGTGGCTTGTGGAGTTTGACTCTGGAGTTAGGAGCTGAGGAGACTTTTGAGGGATGCACATTTTGAATATAGATACTGAAAGGGGATGCCTAAATCCATTTGTAGATCTAGTTTACAATAACAAACATTATAATCTGGTAATTTACAGTACATACAGGAGTGGATTGTTATACGTTAACCCCACATCCTTCAAATAGCATTATGTCAGATCAGTGTTAGGGTTTAGATTAAAGCTGAGAAATATGAAATTTCCTTTGGTATCATTTGAGGATTACAGTTGAACACATTTCTCTGCTAAAGCTAAAAGTAAAGTTTAGTGATGTAGGGATGGATTAAGATATGTGCGTGGCTGAGTTGATCTCCAAAATCACATGAGTCTAATTTGTCTTTAATTGGTTTGGTTTTGTCTTCATAACCATCATTTCTCATTAGGAGAAGTAGGGCATTCTTAACCACATAATGTCATCTGAACCTTTTTAAAGTTAAACTTTAATTCTTTCCATGGTCAGCTAGGGTTGGACTCAATTGATTTCTGTTAATAGAATGTGGATCATAGAAGCAAATTGTGGGGAATAATGATACACATTATTTAGCTTTTTCACATTCTTAGAGTTGCCTGGGAGTTGGATGTGACCTTCCATCTTGCTGAATTGTAGCCATTTATTGATCCCCAGAATAAGAGGGGTGTCACCTAACTACTGCCTGACATTCTTATGCTAGTGTAGACATCCTTATGCTACTTCATAGGTAAGGCTAATTGGGCATTTTTACACATGGTCTGGGGGGTTGTGCTTTAATTACATTGTCTCTAAAAGATGTTCTAATTAAAGTCCCAGAAACATCTTGTGTATCAGCATATCTGTGCTTCAAAATGGCAGCAGGTATGCTTTAACTAAAGCTTATCAAATGAACTTAAAGTGTCATTACTGACATTTTGAAATGTGGGGACACTGATACATGAGATGCAAAGGCTGGCTGGAATGCTTTAATTAGCATATTCCAGCTAATTAAAACACTCCATAAATTACTGTAAATGCATTGCATCTGAGCAGTCTCCCTGCATGTGTACAGGCACCTATTGTGTTCCTATCTCCGTGTGTGCATGTGTTTGTTTTTTTGCCGGGGTGGGGGTTGAGAAGCTGCTCATCCCGGTATTTGTGATAAATAAGTGGTGATAAACAAACACCAGCAAACTGTGTTCGCTACAAGGGGGAACGGTGGATGCAGCCCAATTAGCCGTGCTAAGCATGCATGCAGCAAAATCCCCGGCTCATGCAGCTTGAAAAGCTCACGAACATAAGACCTGAGCTAATTGGCCATTGGGGCAGTATAAAAACAGAGCCTGGGAAAAGGGAAGGAGGGACTGCACATAGCATCGGGAGGCCTGATCACCCTCACTGAGGTCCTGCATCCACATCTCGCTTTCCCCCCGGATGCCTCCATTGGATAGTCTGCAGCGAATAAGCATTAAAGAGCTCTTGAGTTCCCTATGGTTGAGGGGTTTTTTTGGTTGTGGTGTTTCACGGAGTTTAAAGGGAACTGTCGGCACGGAGTGTGGTACGAGGTGTTGGAGTGCCTCACGGCGGAGTTTATGGAGTGTGTCTACGGTGTGTTGAAGTTGTAAGTAAAACATTTGTTTCTTACATTGGCTTTGGATTTCTTATTCAAAACGGGAAAAGAGAATCAGGGTGAAATGTTCCTGAACTCTTTCGTCCCCAGCTTGTTTGACTTAGGGGTTAATCCCCCCCCCAATTCCTCCTCTTAGTATTCTTAAGAAAAGACTTTTTTTAGTCTTCTCTTCTCTTTCCTTTGGGTTTCTTTTTTAAAAAACTGTTTATTTATTGTTGTCATCATTTATCAGAAACTTCTAAAATGAATGTCAGGCCTTCAGTAGGCACTGTGAGTTTAACTCCACCCTGCAAGGTCTTGACTTGTTGGTATATGTAAAGAAGGAGGGGGTTCAGTGGTGTTCTCTTCCCCTATAGACCCAAAGATGGGGTGCTCACAGGTGTGCTGTGGTATTCCTCAGGGCTTCACCTCCCCTACACCCCATTCACTTGCCAACCACTCAGATATTCAGATCTTCACCCCGATGATATGTTAGCCCCTTGACTGTGGAGTGCGGTTTTGAGTTTGATAATCTGTCCCAGTGCCAGGATGTTAATAATCCTGAAGCTTCAGTCTCTGGCCTCCGGGACCTGAGTCTCAGGCATCTGGCATCCTCCCTGAGAAGGACACTGAAGTCCATGCCTGTGGGTAATGTTGCCATTATTTTAGTCTGGATAAAAGAAGTAGCTCTTGTGCCATATTGAAAAAATAGTGAGTGAAACATCTGGTGTGTTTCATTGAGTTAAAAACACTTGCTGAGGTCAGATTTACTGTGTTAACAGCCTTTTGCTTAGAGAAGATTTGAAGTTACTGGAAATAGCACAGCTTTTCAGTAACTGCTTTCATGCACACCTGCAGCCCTGGCACCTCCCAAGACAATCAGATTCAGCAAAAATGTATCCATTGCTTAAATTAAAATTTTAGCTACCCTGTGTTAGAGTATGATTCCATTTTATATAAAGTAGGGCAGCTCAACTTCTAAGCAGCTGGGGCATGCATATTCAGTGTGCTGCACCAGTGGAGGACATATTAGGGGAAGGTGTGGCAGAACCATAGATTCATAGATGTTAGGGTCCGAAGGGACCTCAATAGATCACCGAGTCCGACCCCCTATATAGGCAGGAAAGAGTGTTGGGTCTAGATGACCCCAGCTAGATGCATATCCAACCTCCTCTTGAAGACCCCCAGGGTCGGGGAGAGCACCACCTCCTTTGGGAGCCCGCTCCAGACCTTGGCCACTCTAACTGTGAAGTTCTTCCTAATGTCCAGTCTAAATCTGCTCTCTGCTAGCTTGTGGCCATTATTTCTTGTAACCCCTGGGGTGCCTTGGCGAATAAAACCTCACCAATTCCCTTCTGTGCCCCCATGATGAATTTATAGGCAGCCACAAGGTCGCCTCTCAACCTTTTATTGTGGAGGCTGAAAAGGTCCAGGTTCTCTAATCTCTCCTTGTAGGGCTTGGTCTGCAATCCCTTAACCATACGAGTGGCCCTTCTCTGGACCCTTTCCAAGTTATCCGCAAGACCCTCTTGAAGTGCGGTGCCCAGAATTGCACACAGTACTCCAACTGTGGTCTGACCAGTGCCCGACAGAGGGAAAGTATTATCTCTTTGAATCTATTTGTCATGCATCTGCTTTTCTGCTTTTCTGATGGCTTCGTCACACTGCTGACTCATGTTCATCTTGGAGTCCAGTAGGACTCCAAGATCCCTTTTCACTTCCATGCTACCCAGCTGGGCATTTCCTAGGCAGTAGGTGTGCTGGACATTTTTCCTCCCTAGGTGCAGCACTTTGTATTTCTCCTTGTTGAATTGCATTCTGTTGTTTTCTGCCCACT
>JAGPOW010000724.1:711277-725255 GCA_030014935.1 Caiman crocodilus | reverse complement strand
GTCCTTCAGTCTCTCCTCGTAGGGCCTGTCCTGCTGCCCTCTCACCAAGCGGGTGGCCCTCCTCTGAACCCTCTCCAGGCTGGCCACATCCCTTTTGAACTGTGGCGCCCAGTACTGGGTGCAGTACTCCAACTGTGGCCTGACCAAAGTCGCATAGAGGGGGAGTATCACTTCTCTGGACTGGCTTGAAATGCATCTTTGGATGCATGACAAGATATGGCTGGCCTTGTTGGCTGTGGTCTGGTGTTGGTGGCTTATGTTCATCTTGAAGTCAATAATGACTCCGAGATCCCTTTCTGCCTCTGTGCTTTCAAGAAGGGAAATCCCCAGCCTGTATGTATGCTGTGCATTCCTTCTCCCAAGGTGCAGCACCCTCCATTTGTCTACATTGAACGCCATCCTATTCTTGTCTGCCCACTTTTGTAGTCTGTCTAAATCTAGTTGCAGCCTCTCTCTCCCTTCAAGTGTGTCCATCTAGCCCCACATCTTAGTGTCATTAGCAAACTTGGACAGCGTGCTTTCCACCCCCTCGTCCAAGTCGCTGATGAAGATGTTAAACAGTGTGAGCCCAAGGACCGAGCCCTGGGGTACCCCATTTCTCACATCTCACCAGGTTGAATACAACCCGTCTACTACTCTCTGGGTGTGCCCCATCAGCCAATTTTTTACCCATCCAACTGTGCAGGCATCAATGCCACAGTCACTTAATTTATTAAGTTATTAATTCATTCATTCCCATTTATTCAAGAACCAATTTACATGAGACTGGTTAGATATGAGTCATAGGTTACAACATAGGTTACACCTAGGCAGAGGACACAAGATGGAGTCTTGACATACAAAATGGAAACTTGACATTATTTGACATTAGTTCACAGACATAGGCCTAAATCATGTAAATACAATATAAAACAGTAAAAATTAATACAAAGATAATAGGAACATAATATAATACAATATAAAACAGTGAAAATCAATATAAATATAATAGAACGCTATTTACAATATTAAAATGGGCTTATTACTATGTTTACTATGTTGGAGTATAAGAACTTCGCTTTCCTAGCATTACTTGTAATCACTTATAAGGGAAAGAGAGGCAGAGAGAAAGTCAGAAATGGTTAGAGGAAAGGGAGGAAGTGTATTTTTAAATAAAAAAAGAAAAACCAGGGGTTTTGCTACACTTGCAGTTGTATAAGCAATAAAATGCACATTAGCAATGAGAAAATGCAGTGGTGGACTTTTGAACTAAAACACAGTGGAGGTGCTTTAGTTCAAAAGTGCACTGCCACCATTTTCTGTGTGCATTATACAACTTATACAACTGTATGTGGCACAGTTTGGTTCTCTGGAGTGTTGTGGGATGAAAAAGTTTGTGTATAAATGCCAACTATCTGCTAGGTGAATTGTAGCTGAGATCCAGCAGTAACAATCACAAGGAACAGACAACCAGGCTGCTTGGGGGCTAAGAACTGCAAACAACAACTAAGAAGCCACAGGGGCAGGCAGGCAGGGCCTTAGGGTGAGAATGAATGTACCTGTGATGGCTGGTGAGTTACTTGACCAGAAAGGGACAGGGCTTAGAGTGCATATGAGCTCAGGGCTTGAGCATACATCAGTCTGCAGAAAAAGTTAGCTACAGAAACAGAGTGCTATAGCAGGGAGAATGCAGGAGAGCTCCTAGATGGCACTGGGGTTGCCTTGAGGAAGGCAGACAGTGCTGCTGCCACAGAGAGAAATATTATCTGGGGTAAGAGGAATCTTTATTATGCTGGCAGGAAACCATTTCTTCTGTTTGGACCCAGAGAAGGATTAGTTTGTGATAGCCAGAGGCCTTACTCTCTGGTTACAGTTTCCACTGGTGGTTTGGGTATGATTGAAATGGTAATGTGAGAAGGCTACAGCCAGAATGGTGCATTGTGGGCTAACCCATAGTGGGGTGCCAGGGGCACACCAGTGTTTTGAGCCTTAAGCTGCTAGGGGCTTTGGCTTAGGACATTGTAGGCTCATGCTTGAGATCAGACTGCCTCTAGGTTTCAGTCTAAGGGGGAACTGAAGCCTGGTACAGAAGGAAACCAGACAGGACTGGGCGGGGGGGGGCAGTCCCCAAGTGGGGAAGAGCCACGATCAGGGGGCCCTGCACACTCAAAGGATAGAGATAGGACCAGGGGGTCCAAAGCCAAATTTCAGTTGTACTTGTGTATGTTTATTTTATGTTTGTCAAATAACCAGAGGACTGGGATTGGCTATAGGGGTGAAAGAGACCACAAGCTGGGTACTGGGTAAGTAGATACCTTCCGTTGCCAGGCTTAGGACCAAAGAGCCAGGGACTGAACCAATGGACCTGGGCTGAGGAGCCTCAACTAGAGGAAAAAGCATCTAAGGCTGAACAGGCTGAAGCCCACCATGGGTTGGGACCTCTGGTGCCTGGCATTAATTGAGAGAGACAAAGAAACAGAATGATTTTTAGGGTATTGGGGTCTGAACTTCAAGCTGAGAGGGCCAAGGTGAGCCCCTAGAGTAGAAAAAAGGGTCTAAAAAGAGCACCTAGAGCTCACTACTTTCTAAGGGCACCCTCCCTTGTCCATTGTCAGCATCAAAGGCATGGCAGGTGAGATGAAGACCTTGAGGGGCAAAAGCAAAGTTTGATTAGAACTTAGCGGGGATGTCTTGGGGGCACCACTGCAGCCCTACTGCACGTTTTGTTACAGTTACCATAAGAGTATTTCCCAGAGTGAGTGAAAGAATGCTGTTGATACTCATAGACCAGGAGCATAAAAGGTCTGTTTGTTACTAGAGATTAGAAGTGAGGCTTTCTAAAGGTCTTGTCATGGTTGGTGCTTTCAAACCACCTTCTGTAACTATTGCTAATCAGTTAGCAAGGAAGAGAAATACCCTTTTCTATTAATGAACTGAGATGTGGGGACCAAAAAAAAAAAAAAGGTTCACAAGCCAAGCCTCATTAAAGAATATTTAATTATATGTGTCTTATTAATAAAATAAACCCTATAAATATCCCAGTTATTTGATTCAGGTGAGCTGACACCTTCTTGACAGCAGACCACACCTCTGGGACAGCATTTGGCTGAATATTTCTTGGTGGTGGTAGTGGTTGGGGATGTCGTTATTAGATTTGTAGGTGTTATAAACTTTTTGGAATGTAAATAGTAGACACATTGTGTTTCAATTTGGGGCCTTTAGGGAAGTTTTAAATGATACGTACCTTCTCATAAGCACTCTTTTATGACAGCTGAAACCTATTGCTAGCCAGCAATACATGTCCAGCCCTAATACCTCACACAAGAACTGAAAGAAACCTCGTCTTGGTACCTTGTCAAAAGTATAAGCCATCTGGTTTTCACTTTGATGTAACCCAGGAGTTATGATAGATGAAAGCAAAAAGACACTTTTGGATATATCTTTACTTTCTACTTACAAAAAATGAGGACGTATACACAGTTAGAAAAACTAACTTCCTAAGGACATGGTCTTCAGTATGTTTTTCTTTCCTGTGAAAATCACAGGGTTTCCATCAGTGTTTAGAAAGAGAGGTGGGTGACTCATAGATGCAAATGCATTCTGCAGCTACCTTCCCAGTGGGATGCTGCTTGTTTGGATTGATGGGTTATGCAGCTAGTGTACCCACTGTTTTCCATGCTACTAACCACTTTTACTTCTGCTTCTGATATTGAATATAGTCTGTGTCAGTGATATATTTAAACAAATCCTAATTTAATCTTACTGCTCTTAACAAAATCCTAACCTTATCCTTTGAGCAGGTGTGTCATCTTGTATGAATAGCATTGTGATGACGATGGTTGTATATACGTAGTCACCCACCAGTACAGTGCCCCCTCCCCCTTGTCTCTCCTGCCATGACTTTACTGGTACACTCTTACGGGGAGAATCCTAGTGGAGATCTCGGAGGGGTCCCTTCCTGACACGGGTATACTCACAGTTACAGAGTGTATTGTTCCACGGGGCTCCACCACCCCCATACCCAGTCCACTCACCAACCGGTCCTGGGCTGGTAGGATGGTAGTCCTCACTTCCTCGCTGGCTTGCCCTGCTGCCCCATTCTTCCTTTTTTTTTTCTTTTTTTTTTCAGAAGTAGAGTTATTCTGGGACAGGGAGGCTCGTGGATTTGCTTTCCCCTTCCCAATGCCTTCCAGGGGTTTCTGCCCCTCTCCCTTGCTCTATCTCTCCTAGCTCCCTGTCTCCACAGTGGAGTACAGGTCTATTCCTGTTGTCCCTTAGCTGGGAGCTCAGAGCTTTCCTCTTGCTGCTCCCTGGCAGAGGATTGGAGGCATATCCTGCCTCCCATGCCGAGGTGGCACAGCCTGACTTGTGCCTCTCCCCAGCAGGAGCATCAGAGTGGCTGGTGTGCTGCCCACTTGCTCGCTTTCCTTCTCCCACTCCCTCCCCATGGGTGCTGCTGGCATTTTTAAACCTTCCCGCAGTGGCCACAACCATGGATCTGGCTCCTGCACAGCTGCATTTTCCAGAGGTAAGTCTTCTCCCCCTGGGGTTCTGCCTCAGGGTTTTGTGTACCCTTCAGACCTCTCTCACCTCCTCTTATGCTTGTGGAGACATGCCATTGCCACAAGCATGATCATTAGCCATAAATCCTAGTCCTCCATACCCACCAGAGGGAACTAGAAGGCAACACTAGGGCAACAGTAAAAAAGATCAGACAGCCTCTGTGGAGAAGCCAGATTACAATCCACAATATAGATGCATATGTATTTCTTTTCCCCCCCTCACATGACAGTATAGGTTCAGAATTTCATACAAATTCCAATAGTATTTAGAAGATTTGTGTACGTTTGTCTGATAATCTTTCTACTTTGCATTGAACTACAGTGTTTGTGATAAATTGGCCTACTTCAAGGCTAATATAAAAGGTATTGTTAATACTGCTTAGAAAAAGCATGAAGACGGGTATTGATAGACAGGGCCACACATCATTTCTGCAAGCAAGTCAGGTGCTTTTGTTTATGCACTAAAACACTCTGCTGTGTGCATATCGGGGGAGCAAACAATTTATATGCAGATCTGGTATCTATCAATATTTATATCACTGTTCACCCATTTGACTGAGGTGCAGAATGATGGAGGATGGGAAAGAAGGAAAGAGAACCAGAAATTTGGTAGCCATCTTTGATTGCAAGTAGTCACAGAAGAAACCCGCTTACACAGATAAATGACTGTAAATCCTCTTGAAGCTGCTTAAAACACGGGAGCGTGGGGATGCTGGTTATTTTAAGCTTGCTGTGACATGGATTAGGCTTCCTCTTTAGTTGCAAAATGTTAATTCCTTTTCAGTGTTAGTTAGGTGGAATATAAAAGATTGTTTGCTCTTCTGGGAAACCTGCTTAATGTTGAGTTCTGAAGCATTATAAAGATTGTATTTCCAGTGAAAAAATAAAAAATTAAGTTAGTGCATTATAACTACTTGGGCATCAACCATAAATAAGAGCATGAATATCAAGGTTGGAGAATAACTTCTTAGCATGGTGTAATCTATATGTGCGCATTAAGCTAAAGGCAAAGGCCATGTTGTGCACTGACTTGAACTATGAAAACTGTGTGTGTGTGTAAAGATAGGAGAGAGACTTGTAGATCCAGAGGCAGAAGTATTTTCAGTATTTTTAACAGCTTACAGAGTAACTTCCATAGTCACGGATCAGATGCTTAAAGGATGAGGTAAGGATTTTTTTTAGGAGCAGTAGGATTAAATTGAGATTAATTTAGTTTGTAGAAACATGTCTTAATAGAAAATTGTTCAATGATTGATGCCAAATCCTGAAACTTTTTTTTATGAGTTTGACTTTTTTAAAGCCCAGCTTCTGGAGCTGAGTTAATGAGAAGAGCTTAGTTTGCCTTGTTTTAAGAAGCTTTTGCCTGATGTTGGCATTAAAGAGAAAATGTTACCATTGTGAAGTCAAATAAAAAACTAGGAGGCAGATTAGGAAGTATAAATTGGTTGTGTAGTTTCCTCCCTCCTTCCCTCTTGTTCTAAAGTCCTAGTTTTTGCAATGGCTGCTATAGTTTGTTGATGCTGTCCATGTAATGGGCCAGGGGTCAGCAACCTCGGACATATGTGCCAAGCATGGCACATGAGGCCATTTTGCTTGGCACACCACAGCTAGCCCTGGCTTTGGGTAGCTGCTGCCAGCAATGGAGCCTGGGCTGCTCCCAGAAGGGCTTGCAGCATCCCAGCTGCCTGCTGGGAGCAGCCTGGGCTCCTGGCTAGCCGAAGCTACCCAGAGCCAGGGCCGGCTGCAGCCAGGAGGGTCCAAGCAGCAGTGCTGGGCTCTGAAGCCCAGGCATCAGCTCTGTACTGGCGTCTATACCTGCGCATCAGAGCAGGTGGGGGGGAGGGCCCTGAGGCAGCACAGCCCCAGTCTCTCCTCTGCTTCCAGTACGGAGCTGGTGTCTGGGCTCTGGAGCCTGGTGCAGCTGCTTGTAGCCACCTGGGCTCTGGGCAAATGCAGCAAGCAGCGGGTAGGCTGTAAACAGCTGTGCCGGGTTCCACAGCTCTGGCATCAGCTCCATGCTGGTGGCAACTGCATGGACACCTTGGGATGGGCTGCGACCAATAAGGATGGAAGTTCTTCACAACTCAGACCTTAGTTGTTCTGAGCCAGAGTACCAAATACATGAAATCCTTGTTCTCATGTATTGTGAAAAATGTATTGGTTCATGCTTGTGAGTATTGAAACAATGGGGCGAAAGCTGTTGAAGCACTTCTAACCAAAAAAGAGAATGCATTTGAGTGCAAAGCTTGAATACTGTTGTCTTGAATTCACCCTAACACCAAAGTTGCCTTTGGGGTGTACAGTGGGGCATGAATAGATATTTTCCTATATTAAATATACTCCTGTGGTATTTAGTCTCTATTTGTAGCTGGTGTGAAGCTTTGTTGTAACTGGAAGATAAGTAATGCATTTAACACATACCCAAAGGAGATCCAGCGGGTAAGCATCTAGACCAGACAGGGTGCAAAGATGGGTGTTTGAGAAACAATAGCCATAACCATTCAGAGATGGTCATGTTTGCTCCTTGAATGGAATGAAACAATTGCTAAGTAAATTGGTCCAAAAGCTTTTGTCTGTCAAGGGGAGTGATGCAGGGGGGCAAACAGACCTTCAGTCATGCCCCATCCGGTGGAGAGGGGAGATTCATCTGCATAATTTTTATTCTTCCTAGAAAAAAAAGGGAAACTTTGAGGCTATAAAAGCCGGGACAGTTTCAGGAAATTGCTAGGGAAGAGAGATATTTTCTGATCCCAGCTTCTGAGCTGGTCAAAAAGGCTAGATGCTTCCAGATTTGGGGGTTCCATCCAAGACTCACCTAGGACAAGCTAAGGAAATCTGTGAGCTGGCAGGCTGCTAATTGAGAAAACCCAACTGCAGGGGAATTGCTGGTTACAAGGGATTACTTTGAAGCTGTTTCTCAGTGAAGAAGGACAAGATCTTGTATTTTCGACCTTTTATTTTTCATTATCTGTCTTTCAAACTGTAGTTGCTTTTGCTTGTGTGATATATCATTTTCTCTAATGAAACCTTTTCTATGTTTTCCCTTGCTGATTGTCTCTAGCAAGCCTGATCACAAAGCAGTTGCTGCTTTAAGCATTCCTCTCCCTCAGAAGCAGTGGAGAAGAATTTGCTTTCTCTTTTGCAAACCCAGGGTGATAATCCCAAAGACTGGCTGAGCTTCCACCACTGGAGCGTCAAAGGTCTGAACTGGGGTGAGAGAGATTATTTGGATAAAAACCTATGTATTTAAGCTTGTTTTTAAGCTATAAAAATAAACCCTTCATGTCCATCTTTTTTTTTACTAGGCAACAAATGGTTTGCTCATGTGTTGAGCAACTGCAGTCAGACATTAAGTATAATTTAATTAGGAACACACAAGAGCGTGTCAAATCTTTATTGGGGAAGAAAAAGAAAATCACCCAACCATAGATGTTTTGAACACATGAACTGCTGCATTTGAGAATGTAGCTCAAGCTCAGCACAGCCATAGTGTGTGGGTGGCTGTGCAGGGCTGTGGGGAGCTATGGGGTACGTGTGGGTAGGTGTGGGTGGTTTATGGAGGGACTATGAGGGTGAGGTGCTCACAAGGGGTGTCCCCTGCTCCATAACTAAGGTTGGCTAGGAGTAAGGTGGTACTCCTGGAGAAAGATCTTGTCTTTTCCCTTGATATGCAGAAGGGTATGACAGAACCTGTAGTTTCATCTGTTTATGGGAGGGATACATGGGAATAACTACTCATTCAATGACATGCAGGAAGGGATGTGTACTTAACTTTGTAAGCCATATGGGCAAGGTGTGAAACTTAAGGTGGTGCAGGTGCCCTAAAGTTAGGGATTTTTAAATGTCTTGGGTGCATAAGGGAAAATAATGTATTTAAATGTATTACAAATAATATTTATTAAAACCAAAGAAGAAGTCTATTGGTTTGGCTGGAAGTTTCATACTGCCCAAAACCAAGCTGCAATCTACTCAAGACTGATAATTGATTTATAGTGGAGAAAAGTTAAAATGGCAGTTCTGTCAGGTTACTACATTGATTTTTATAGAGATGTACATTAGAATTGTTTTGCAGGTTCTCACAAACCTCTACATGACCTTGAAGAAAAGTGGACACATCATTAGATTTCCCCCATCCCTTGCCTCTTTGTACAGTATCATTTTTGCGTGCAAAAGAATAAACCAAGACTCAGCCTATCTGTCACCCTTTCATAATGACTTGGCTTCAACTTCATTAAAATGTTTAATCATTCCCATCCCATTGGTTAAACTGTGTGTCACATAATGTTAACCTTATTAAATGGCAGATGACATAGGAGGACCTGTTAGCCTAAATAAATATGTTTTTACCTTAACATACATCTTAAAAGATTTGTATTGGATATCAGTGTACTAATTCAGAGAAGATGGAGACATGCCATCTGTTTTTAATATTAAAAATCTTCTTTCACATGATAGTAAAAACCAAATATAAATGGGAACAGATTAAGAAAATAGCTACTTACTTACAGCTGGGACTAATTTACATGCTTAGGGTTGAGGGGTGCACAACATCAGTATGCCCAGATGCTGAATTATTCCTACATGATTTGTGGTTTTCCTAAATGAATTGTGTTGGCTAATGATTCTTCTGGCATTTTTGTAAAGTGCAGTGACTGAAACACAGCATCCCACACAGTTCATATGAATGGCACAAACAGTTTGGATCTGCTGTAGACAAGATTCACATGAAGGATAGCTAAGATTTTTCTATCTTTGCTTTAACCTATGCTATTGCAACCAGAGATATGCCAGCTTTGGTTACTCATAATGTTTTTACACTGATTCAGGTGAACATTGTTAAAAAGGTAGCCAGCCTGGTGTGGTGTTCTGTCATCTTCTTACATTCAAGCTTTACCATACCTAATTGCTGACCTTCATTGTAGTTGACTAATAGAGTATTCTGTGCTGTTGTTCCAGAAAGTGCTCTATATTGATAGGAGCAGTTTTGTACCAAAATATCCTCTGCAAGCCATGATTACAGTAGATTTGTCTTTGGGAGCTTTAAGAGGGACTGAAAGCTATTATTTCCTATTTACATGATCTAGATACGTTCCTTTGGCAAATAAATGCACTTCTATATAAATGAAAGATTTCCAAGTCTGACAGCAGTCTTGCAGCTTTTCAAACGTTTTTATATTAAATAAGAAACTTGGATGAACAGAGAAAGCAGAAACAATGAGTAACATAAATCTGTTTTGTTAGCAACTCAGCTAAGTCCAGCAGAACAATTCTTTACTTGTCTCTGTTTTGCCTTCTCCCTATTTTAAGGAATGTGTTTTAAAGCAATGGACTCTTTCCAGTTCAATATTGTCTATAATAACCTTGTAGTTATTCCACCCACTCAAGTGACCCTTAACCCTCTTTGACATAAAAGGTCTATTTTTGTCCTGAATTCTGTTGGATCATCCTATCATCATGTACAGTCACTCAGCCTCTTCACTTTCAATTTCAGGACTAGTTCTATTAAGACATTTGTGAGCATGTTCTAGTCACCCTTCATTAACTCAGTATAGCATGGCTTGTTAGGCTATATGGGTTTTTGTCCTGTCTGGAATAAAAATGGATTTTTTAAAGTCAAATTTCAGTTTTTATAATGTGCTTACTAATCCATTCTTTGTGGCCTTTTCTCTTTTTCTCTTCTGTTTTATAGCCATCTTATCTTCTCCTTTCAGATATCATTGACTTTTTTACTGCTGCTGTGTTTTGTTGGTTTGTTTTGCTTTAATTTACAACTTTTCTTGCAACTGGTATGACACAATATTAATTCATAGCTGTTCCTAATTTCTTCACTTTCTTTTAAAAAATAACTCTTTACATGTGTTCATCTTTGTTAGATAGAAAAATAAGATTTCATTAAGGGCCAGAAAGTAAATATTCTGAAATGGCAACTTTCATGTTTTCCCTGCTTTTTTTGCTTGTTTGTTTAGCAGTTCAGCTTATTGTTGCATCTATACACAGTTCATTTTTTGGTCCACATACTAGGATTTATCACAGTAAAAAATAAATTCTAACTTCATACCAACGTTTTTTTTCAGGATAGTAGAAAAATATTGTTTTATGGCTAAGATAATAGTACTTTAGACACTACTGTGCATTTTCTAATTCAAGGATATTTTATTTGGGACATTATTTATTACAGCTGACATATAGCTCTTAAGAGTAAGTTACCAGTAATATTTTTTTTCTTTTTGTAAATGTTTTTCTTCTGAACAAGAAGATTAATTGGGGGTTTTAATGTGTGTACTTTCATATACGTTTCTGTATTAAAGCCTGAGGCATAACACAAGTGATAGTGATCCTGTTTACCTGTTTATTTCCCTAGTGCTGTCTCTGCCTTGTAGTGGATAAGAATGGACGCATAAACTAGCGATTTTTAAGTACAGTTAAGCCCATAATTTAGAGCTGGGTCTTATATACACTGAGGTAAGATAAACAAAATTAGGCCTTAAGCAGTAAATTATGCTTGGGGATCTGGCAGGCATGGATCTTTCCTCTGCACTATAGTTAACTGTGTGTGAAGGACATAGGTCATATAGAAGAAATAGTATGTGGGGGAAAAAAAGAAAGTGTGTGCATCAGGATTATTGGGGCCTGTGGCAGAGCCCCCCTGGCAACACAGGACCTGGGAGACAGCCACAGTGGCCCCAGCTGCTCCACAGTGTGCGGAGCCATGCAGCGCCCTGCTGACCACGGCCACACCTGCCTAATGGAGCACTGGCAGTATGGGTGTCAGGTGGCCGGGGCTGGGCCCTGCTGTCCCCCGCTGCCCTTTGCTGCCCCGGGAGGATCTGTCACGAGGCTCCGGAGACCCTGCCACTGCCAATGAGCCCAGGGCTTTTTTTTCTTTTCATTTTTTTTTTAAAGTGCCAGGAGGCTGGGGCTGGGTGGGGAAGCCGTTGAGGACTGGGGGTGCAAGTGGGAGGTGGGGCTAGGGGGTGCAAGCAGTGGTGGGGCTGGGTGGGGCAGCCATCATAGCAGTTACAGGAGCTGGTAGGGGACGGGGCCAAGTGGGGCAGCAATCCAGGGAACTGGGGGAGCAAGCAGGGGTGGGGCATGTAGGCCCTTCAGGGTAGCCCCTGCTGGGGCTGTGTCCCCTGTGGGGGATGTCTGTGAGCTGTGCAGGGGGCTGCACCTTGCAGGGATCAAGGGACCCACTCCTCCTGAGCACCTCACCCTTACAGTTCCTCCATAATCTATCCATGCCTACCCATACAACCCACAGCCCCCAACAGCCCGGCATAGCCACCCACACAGAGTTTCTCCCTGCTGAGCTTGAGCTACACTCTCAAATGTAGCAGTTCATGTGTTCAAAACATTTATGGTTGAGTTATTTTCTTTCTTCCCCCAATAAAGATTTAATATGTTCTTATGTGTTCCTAATTAAATTGCACTTAATATCTGACTGCAGTTGCTCAACACATAAGCAAATCATTTGTTGCCTTGTAAAAAAAACAGTGAACTTGATGGACTTCTTTTTATAGCCTAGAAATAAGCTTACTGCTTAAATACGTAGGGCTTACCCAAATAATGCTGCAAAGGCTTTAAGTGTAAAGTTGTTTTAATGGTTATATGAACACATAAGAAAGAAAGCTTTCTTTAGAAAAAGCTCAATAATTGTTTTTGTACTTTGAGCTTCATAACTGCTGTTGTTTATATCAATCCACACTGACAATTGCCATGTCCAGGCATCATCTATTATCTATAGATAGAAACAGTCAAAAAAAAAGAAAAAAGCCCAAACCCCTTTTATTATTACTAATGTATTTTAGGGGGAGAACTTGGTTAAAATCAAATACCGGTATTCAGTTGTATTTTGCAAATAGAAGAAATTGCTTGAGGGATATGGGTGTTGACAATTATCAATCATTTAAGGAAAGTGATGTTAGAATTAAATCTTTGTGAATGGACCTGAAGCTGGATGTAAGAATTGGATGAGAGATGGGGATGACAGGGAATTAGGGAGAGGACTGAAATAGGTGAAGGAGGGAAGAAAAACTCTTGACAACCTCAAGACTCTCCTTGGGATGGAGGGGAGTAGAATGACAAGTTGAATTGTATAGATCTGTCAGAAGCATTGAAGCTATGGTAGCGAGCCTGCTGAATTTTCTCTCGTAGTCTGAATGGCCTTGGTGTAATTTTCCTGGAATGTAAGAAAGTTTCTCTAACTCTTTCCTGGACCTACTTTTTGTAATGATAAAAACCTCAAACTTGCATTATCTTTTCATGCAGCACTGATAGCAGCAGATGTTGGTGGAGAACTGTCTTCATGGCATGAAGAATTGTTTTCCTTCACTTTGCCAGCTTTTCTGTTTAAAGGTAGCAGTGTAGGACTGCCAACAGCAGTCTCCATTTTTGCTTCTATCCCCAAATTGGTGTCTGGGCAGTTGCATATATCAATCCCTTTAGTTACTCCACTGGATAAGGAAGAGCTGAGTTTACACCTGAATTTCCCTGTGTACCAGCCATAGGGAATGTTGAGTAGTACCTCCAATATACATTTCCATTATGACCATCCCATGAGCAGTGGAAAAGGAAATATTGGTTTTTAGCTCACCTCTTTTAGCTTTACCACTGCCCATGGGCTAGTCACAATGGGAATGGATATTGGAGCTCTGTATGTGGGACCTGTATCTACTTGCCAAATTCTTGGATCCCCAGTCTTACCAGGAGCCCCATGGACTGGGTGGAACAGCTCTGTGGGCCAATCTTTGATACCCCTGCTCTACAGTATCCCTCCTCAAAGCAAATTCAGAGCTGGACTTGAGATATTTATACTTGTGGAGAACATAATATATTACTAGTGCAAAAGCTTGTGTTCAGTTCATGTTAGCTTTGTTAAAGCAAGTAGAAAATGAAAAAGAAAGCTATAAAAGCAGCAGCTTGGATGCCTTGCTGTCACAGAGGGGATTCAAGGTGAAGGTCATGAATAATTTGTTGGCAGTCACTTTAGTAGCTCTTAAAACTTCCATTTTCCTTCTATGCAGCTTTCTAAGCAAGGATCTGTATTGTATTGCTCTAATGTTCAAACCTGTAGATGTATTGTATTCATTTTTTTGTATACCCATTATGCTTTTCCCCGTAGCAATCTAAAGAGGAAATTGTAACACATTTGGGATAGGGAAAATTACCTATCCATTTCCCCCCGCTCCCACTGTGACTGAATTAATGCTCTTAATAGTTTTCTCAAGATTCTAATAGCTGGACAATTTATTGGTTTGTCATTTGAGGCATACCAAGATGTTAAATATGACAACTCAAACAGGGTATAACTGACTGAAAATCAAAGATGGAACTAAAAATGGTCAGTAGAAGTCAATGCAAACTGAAGTGAACTTCATACTGTAATTGGTGTAGACACTTGGCAGAGAAGCAAGAGGTGGTATAGCTTTGTCTGAAAT
>JAGPOW010000724.1:655299-703993 GCA_030014935.1 Caiman crocodilus | reverse complement strand
CAGGGGTAACTAGGACCAATGGTCACAAGTTACTGGAGAGCAGGTTTAAGTTGGACATTAGGAGGCACTACTTCACAGTTAGGGTGGCTAGGATGTGGACCTGGCTTCCTAGGGAAGTTGTTCTTGCTCCTAACTTAGGCGACTTTAAGAGTAGCTTGGATAGGTACTTTGCTGAGGTCCTGTGACCTCAGCACTTGTTCCTGCCATTGGCGGGGGGTCAGACTAGATGGCCTGCTCTAGGCCCCTTCTGACCCTAGATACTATGATACTATGACCTGTCCGCGGCTGAGCCGTCTGCTCTGAGGCCACACGGGGACTCCACATTGGCTTACCACATTTCAATGCCCTAGTTGCTGGCAAGCTTGAGTGGGACTTGTCCCTGGGGGACCTGGCAGTCACCACAACTGCCCTCGCCTCCGGCAATGCCCTGGGCCTCGATGAGTTGCCTGCTGAGTTTTACAAAACCTTCTGGCCTCTCCTCAGCCCCAGCCTCCTGCGCGTGTTCCAGGAGATCCTTGCCAAAAAGATCTTGCTGATCAGTTGCCACCGAGCGGTGCTGACCCTGCTGACCAAGAAGGGAGACCTTGGCTACATTAGGAACTGACAGCCATTCTACGTGCTGTAAGTGGAGTATGAGATTCTGGCCACGGTGCTGGCCACCCGCCTCCACACCGTCATGGCCTCTCTCACCGGGCCTGAGCAGAGCTACTGTGTGCCAGGCAGGACCGTTCAAGATAACCTGTTCCTGCTGCGTGACCTACTCATGGCTAGTGAACTCTTTGGCTTTGGCATTGGCCTCATATCTCTAGACCAGAAGAAGGCCTTTGACCAAGTGGGCCATGCCTATCTCTTCCAGACACTGGAGACCTTTGGTTTGGGCCCCTCTTCAATGGGGCCCTCCAGGTCTTGTACCAAGACATTTCCAGGCTGCTCAAGGTGAATGGTGTGCTTTGCACTCTGTTCACCGCATGCAGGGGCATTCGTCGGAGTGTCCATTGTCGGGCATGCTCTACATACTGACCATCGAACCGCCGTTGCATGTGCTGCAGCGCTGCCTGAGTGGTGTGGCCCTGCCATTGGCCATGGGCCCATCCGCGGGCCCTCCTGTCCAGTTGTTGTCACATGAGGATGACGTCACTATCTTCCTCAACACCTAGGAAGACGTGCGGGCCCTGGCAGATTGTCAGCGTGCCTATGAGCGTGCCTCCTTCGCCCTCATCAACTGGACCAAAAGCGATACTCTGCTGCTTGGAACATGGACTGGAATGCCTCCCCTGGACTTGCCAGGGGGGCTCACCTGGCGCTGTGAGGGCCTCAAGGTCTTGGGCATGTTCCTGGGGCCACAGACCTTCATGGCATGCAATTGGGATGACCTCGAGGAGGGAGTGGAGTCCCGCCTGCAGCAGTGGTGCTGGAGCCTTGCCCAGCCTTTGCTACTGGGGGTGCGTCCTTGTCATCAACAACCTGGCAGCAGTGACCTTGTGGCACTGTGTGCCGTGCTCAACCCCCCACTGGATCTACTTGGGAGACGCCAGTGCAATCTGGTAGACTTCTTCTGGGATGGGAGCCACTGGCTCCCGCAAGCCATCCTTCGCCTGCCTGTCGCCGAAGGTTGCCACGGTCTTCACCTGGCGAGCAGGGTGGCGGCCTTCCACCTGCAGACCCTTCAGTGACTGCTTTACAGTGAGGAGCACCTGCTCTGGCAACAACTGGTGTGCCGGTTCCTGCAGCGGATTGGTGTCCTTAGCTTTGATCGGGAGCTCTTTCTGCTGACCCCCGCACTCCTGAACTGGGTCGCACTTCCAGCCTTTTACCACAGTGTGGTATGAGCCTGGCAGGCTGCCTTCTGCCTCCAGCCCAGACCCTGTGCTTCCCACAGCTGCTGAGGGAGCCTCTGGTGGGGCTCTGTGCCAAGCCTGGCTTCTGCTAGCCTCACAGCCACCCTCATCCAGGTGTGTGTCCTCCGCCTGCACCATCTCCTTCACCCCGATCAGTCAGCCTGGCTCTTGCCCAAGGCACTGGCCACACAGCTGGGCATGCACTCCATCTGCACCATGGGTCATCTCCTGCTTGACATCCGCACCGCCCTCCTGCCTTGGATGAACATCTCTGGGCATGCCAGATCCCACAGTCTATGGATGCCACGAGCAGGGCTTTCCCTCTGCTGCTGTTCATCTTGGCTGTGGCCACAGAGTTGGCCAGTGGGCCGGGCACTCTGTTGTGGCTCCCCACGCCTCGCAACAGTGATACGGGTTGTACCTTTGCTTCTCTATC
This sequence comes from Caiman crocodilus, assembly GCA_030014935.1. Classification (NCBI taxonomy): domain Eukaryota; kingdom Metazoa; phylum Chordata; order Crocodylia; family Alligatoridae; genus Caiman; species Caiman crocodilus. The sequence goes on along the minus strand of JAGPOW010000724.1, from coordinate 701,719 downwards.
GTGTAGAAGCTTGTATGCCTGGTTGGTTTGTGTCTGCCATGCTCAGGTGTTGGCTGGCCGCCCTGATACACTGTGGCGATGGTGCCTGGGGCCACCAGCTTCCAAACTGGCCCACCCGGCGTGATGCACATTGTATAAGCCGCCGACAGCCAAGAAGACTGGCGACCTGCAGTGGCGGTTACTGCATGGCATCCTAGCCACTGCACGTTTGCGTCCACTTAGACCCAGCCGCCTAGACTGCCTGCCCCTTCTGCCCTGGGGGCATGGAGGAGGATCTCTTTCACATCTTCCTGGACTGTCCCCGCCTGCGGCTGCTCTTTGCCACCCTCGAGCCTACACTGTGGGTGCTGGGCAGGAGCCTCTTGGAGACCACCTACACGTGCTCCTACCTATACCATGTGGCTGAGCAGGGCACCATCTGCCTGGCCAACTTCTTGCTGGGCCAGGCCAAGATGGCCGTCATCAAGAGCCGTCAAAACCGGCTTGCTGGCATCGGCTCAGATGATGCCCCGCAGTTCTTTAGCCTCCTAGTGAGGGTGAACCTCTTGCTGGAGTTTGAGCACACTGTGCTCTGGCGGGGGTTCCTGCCTTTGAGTCACTCTGGGCCCTTGAGGGAGCGCTGTGCTTCATGGTAGACGGCCATCTCAAACACTCGCTCTGATGCCTTGACCAGTCTGGGTGACCAGGCGGGCACGATGGCAGACTGTGGCTTCCGGCTTGTGCCTTGCCTTGGGCCCACACCAGACTACTTTTGTTTTCTCCAGTGAGATGCTGAAGGTTTTTTCATGTGTACTATGGGACAGGGAAGGGCTATAATGGCATGCTAGGCAAGACATGTACTACACAAAGGTGTTTGTCATGGTGTGATGTTCTGAATGTCCTGGAATGGTTTCTTTTTGGTGTGGTTTGTTGCTTTTTGTACCTGGTCTTTCATGAAATAAAGTAGTTAAATGCCCCTGAAATAAAGTAGTTAAGAAGTCAAAAATTCTTTCTTTCTTTCAAGATGGCTGCTGACAGGTGAAACCCTGCTGAGCTCCTGCAGCTCAGGTGCCCTTTGTGCATTTTCCTGGACTCCCTGTCCCCCTGGTCCTCTCCCCACCCCCTGAAACCTTGCACTCCCCAGCCTGTGCTTAGGGACCCACTCCCTGTCCCTTTCCCCCGCTTCCTGAGTGTTTTTCCCCTGGGCTCTGGCAGTCTTGTTTGCCTCTACCCCACCCCCATCTGAGTTCTCCCTTTGATTCCTGCTGCCTCCCTACCCCAGAGCCCCTTACCTTGGTCTTTACCATCTCCCCCTTGCCTTAGAGCTTGCCCTCAGCCCCTTCAGGGTCGCTCTGCCCCCCCTCAGGCCAATTTTGTGGCATTTTCAGCCCCCTCCCAGTCTTGGTCACGATCATCAGCCTAAGGCTTTTTTTTCCCCTCCTGTTGGAGAGTTAACCCTCTCCTGCCTGGGATGGCTGCCAGCAGCCAGGGCACTTGGCATGGGGATGTCTCTGCGGACCTTCCCCTCAGCCATGGCCTGCAGGTGCACGCCTCTCTCTATGTCAGGGTGGAGGACTGTGCCGGAGCTCTGGCGGACCTGCTGGGATGCTGGAGCATCCAGTATGCCTCTCTGGTAAATTCAGTGCCCATTGTATATTTGAGCTCTCCCAGCCTGGTGAGGGAGGTCTGTGCGGCAGGGCTGGACATATCGGGGGTCACCAGCCCTTGGTGCAGACTGACCATGGGGAGTAGGGACTCCAAGCTGAGACACATCCTGTCCTTTCAGAGGCAGGTGTTCATGCTCCTCAGGGACACCCGAAAACTGCCTCCCTCCTTGACCTTTGTGTTGGATGGGAGGTCCTATATGGTGTATTACTCCCAGGGCAGAAATTCAGACGTTTTCAGTCCCCTCCCAATCTCAGTCCCCGGCATCAGCCTGAGGGGTTTTTTTGGTCCCTCCACCATGGGAGAGTTAACCCTCTCCTGGCCTGGATGGCTGCCAGCAGCCAAGGCACTTGGCATGGGGATGTCTCTGTGGACCTCTTCTTCAGCCATGGCCTGCGGGTGCACGCCCCTCTCTGTCAGGGTGGAGGACTGTGCTGGAGCTCTGGCGGATCTGCTGAGATGACATAGCATCCAGTATGCCTCCTGGGTCAATTCAATGCCCATTGTATATTTCAGCTCTCCCAGCCTGGTAGGGGAGGTGTGTGCAGTGAGGCTGGACATCTTGGAGGTCCAGTATTTGGTTAGGCCCTTGGACAACCTGACAGTGCGGGTGCTGGCCTCCAACATACCCCTGCACCTGCCAGACTGGGACCTCAACAACGTGCTCAAGTGCTATGGTGTCCTCACCAGCCCCTGGCGCAGGCTGACCATGGGGAGTAGGGACCCCAAGCTGAGGCACGTCCTGTCCTTTCAGGGGCAGACATTCATGATCCTCACGGGTGATACCCAGAGACTGCCTCCCTCCTTGACCTTTGTGTTAGATGGGAGGTCTTACATGGTGTATTTCTCCCAGGGTGGGAATTTATGCGACCGCTGTGGTGGCATCTCCCACCTAGCTGCCCAGTGTCCATTAGGGCAGTCAGCCGAGGCACCGGCTGCTTCACCCGCACAAGAAGATGGTGCATCCACCTCTGGGATGAAACCCTCATCAAAGGGTGAGGTTGGGGGATCTGCAAAGCCCCCTCCATCCCTGCTTTTTATGAGGGACTCGACCCCTCTGGCATTGGCATGCCATCTGGGGCGGGGGGGCCTGGGACATCCTCCCAGGTTTCTCCGACCCCTGTCATGGCTGATGTCCCATCCAGTGGAGAGGCAGGGGAGTCCTCCCAGTCCCTTCCTGTCCCAGTTCCACCCAGGGTGGCTGGTGTCTCAGGTGCTGGGCCCCGTCAGGTGAAGCACCCGAGACCTTCCCTCCACCTCCCTCCACCCTTGCCTCAACCGAGGTGGTGGACCCAGAGGGGGTGAACCCTAAGCAGCCTGGGCAAAAAAGAGTGTCTAAAGGAGCTCCTGCCCCTTTGGGGCCTGCCTCTAAAAGCCCCAGGGAAAAGGTAGCCAGGGAACCTGAGCCCACCCTGTCTGCCCCCCGGAAACCCTGCCACCTCAGGCCATGACTGAGGCTGTCCCAGACACATCTGGCAACTCCTTGCCTCCATCCCAGCTAGTGGGGTTTGTGAGCAACAAGGCAGGGGGAGAGTGCCTGCCTCCCGAGCAGCGGCAGGCATGGGAGACAGGAGGCAGTGGGTCCTGCCACCCCACCGCCCTCTCCCCTGCCCAGATCTGTCACCTTCTCTTTCACCGGTACCCTGCCAACCTTTCCTCTCTCTTCTCCTGTTCATGGCGGTTACAATAATTGCCTCACTGAACACCAACAGCTGCAGTGACCTGTTGAAGTGGACGGCCATCCTGGAGGGCTTGCAGCAAAAGAGACTGGTGATCGCCTTCCTCCAGGAGATGCACAGCGACGTGCACGTTCAAGCCAAATGGTATGCCGCCTGGAGAGGTTGCTTTTTCCTGAGCCACAGCACCAACCTCAGCGCAGGAGTGGTGACCCTTCTCTCACCGCAGCTGCCCTCAGGTTGAGGCTTCCTTTTTTTTCCTTTCCCTCCTGGGACAGAGTTAACCCTCTCCTGCCAGGATGGCTGCCAGCAGCCAGGGCACTTGACATGGGGATGTCTCTGCAGACCTTCCCCTCAGCCATAGCCTGTGAGTGCACACCTCTCTCCATGTCAGGGTGGAGGACTGTGCTGGAGCTCTGGTGGACCTGCTGGGATGCCAGAGTGTCCGGTATGCCTCCCAAGTCAAGTCAGTGCCCATTGTATATTTGAGCTCTCACAAGCTGGTGAGGGAGTTGTGTGTTGCGGGGCTGGAAGTCTTGGGGGTCCACCACTTGTTCACACCCCTGGAGACCCTGGCAGTGTGGGTGGTGGCCTCCAACATGCCCCCACACCTCTCAGACTGGGACCTCACCAATGTACTCAAGTGCTAGGGTGTCCTCACCAGCTCCTGGTGCAGGCTGACCATGGGGAGTAGGGACCCCAAGCTGAGACAGGTCCCGTCCTTCTGGAGGCAGGCATTCATGCTCCTTAAGGGTGACACCCAGAAACTGCCTCCCTCATTGACCTTTGTATTGGAAGGCAGGTCCTACATAGTATATTTCTCCCAGGGTGGGAATTCCTACTGCTGCTGCAGCAGCAGCTATCACCTAGCTGCCCAGTGCCCATTAGAGCAGTTAGCCAGGGCACCAGCTGCTGCACCCACCCAGGAGGATGGTGCATCCACCTCTGGTGTGGGACCCTCATCAAAGGGTGGGGTTGGGGGATCTACCAAACCCTGCTCTGCCCCTGCTCCATCCGAGGGTTTTGACCCCTCTGGCATTGGCTGGTGTCTCAGGCACTGGGCCCCGTCAGGTGGAGCACCCAAGTCCTCCCCTCCACCTCCCTCCACCCTTGCCTCAACCGAGGTGGTGGACCCAGAGGGGGTGAACCTTAAGCAGCCTGGGCAAAAAGGAGTGTCTGAAGGATCTCTTGCCCCTTTGGGGCCTGGCTCCAACAACCCCAGAGAAAAGGTAGCCAGGGAACCTGAGCCCACCCTGTCTGCCCCCCGGAAACCCTGCCACCTCAGGCCATAACTGAGGCTGTCCCCTCCACCCGGCGGGGGGCCTGGGACATCCTCCCAGGTTTCTTCGGCCCCTGTCGAGGCAGATGCCCCACCCCGTGGAGGGGCTGGGGAGTCCTCCCAGTCTCTTCCTGCCCCAGTTCCACCCGGGGTGGCTAGCATCTTGGGCCCCAGGGTCCCATCAGGTGGAGCACCCTCCACCTACCCTCCACCTCCCTTCACACCTGCTTCAACCAAGGTGGTGGACCCGGAGGTGGTGAACCCCCAGCAGCCTGGTCCACCCTCTAGGGGAGAGGTGCCAGCTACCCAAAAAAAAAGCCAAGAGCAAGAGACAAAAAGAAGTGTGTAAAGGAACTCCTTCCTCTTTGGGGCCTGCTTTGGACAGCCCCAGGGAAAAGGTAGCCAGCAAACCTGAGACCACTCTGTTTGCCTCCCCAGAAACCCTGACACCTCAGGCTATGACTGAGGGTGTCCCAGACATGTGTGACAACCCCTTGCCCCCATCCCAGCTAGTGGGGCTTGTAAGCAGGAAGGCACGGGGAGAGTCCCTGCCTGCCAAGCAGCAGCAGGCACAAGAGACAGTAGAGATCCCTACCATCCCACCGCCTGCTCCCCTGCCCTCTTAGACCGATGAGGAGATGAAGTGCCTGCACTCTGAGCACCACAAGCAGCCCTGGGATTAGGCTGACATCTGCCCCCCAAATCGGATGGGGATTGATCTCCCATAGATGGTCTTTGACCCAGGTACAGATGGGACCCGGGCATGCATCAACATGCCTTCCAGCTTGAGAAGCTGGTGATCCAGGTGAGGGAGGTGTGGGGCCGAGGTGGGCCCATTGAATAGGGTAGGGCAACTATAGGCCTTTCCCCTTTCTCCACAGTTTTTGCCTGGTATCTGTCACCTCTCCCACTGGTACCTGCCTACCCTTTCTCTCTCTTCTCCGGTTTATGGCGATTACCACAATTGACTCGCTCAGCGCCAACGGCTGCAGAAACCCGGGGAAAGGGACGGCCATCCTGGAGGGCCTGCAGCAGAAGCATCTGGTGATAGCCTTCCTCCAAGAGACATACAGCGATGTGCACGTTCAAGCCAACTGGCACATCACCTGGGGAGGCCACTTGTTCCTGAGCCACAGCACCAAACTCAGTGCAGGAGTGGCGACCCTCCTCTCGCTGCAGCTGTGGTATGACTCGGCAGTGGTATGAGAAGTTGTCCCCGGCCGGCTGCTGACTGTACATATCACCCTGGAACACCAGGGTGTCAACGTCTACACACTCACTGATGGGAGAGAGAGGGTCACCTTCCTAGAGACCCTGGGTGACCTCCTGCATGACGCCAGTGAGAAGGATGACCTGCTCCTCTCAAGTGAGGACTTCAACTGTACTGTTGACATGCTACTAGACCAGACAGGGCCAGAACTGCAACTGCCTTTGGCCCACAAGCTGCAGACTGTGCTGGAGGCAGGGGATTTTGTTGACACCTGGCGGGTCCTCCACGCTGACACGTGACAGTACATCTGGGCAAAGATGAGTGTCAGTGGGCTTGCTATGGCCAGCCTCAACACCTCAACCACCTCTACATTGGCCAGCACCACCTGCCGTTACTGCGTGGCAGCCGCATCATTCTATCAGGCTTCTCAGAGAACGCCTTGGTCTGCTGCGAACTGAGCCTGCCTGACAGACCATGCACATGGGCCCCTTACTGGTGCCTCAACTTCAGCCTGCTACAGGACACCCACTTTAGGGACTGCTTCACCCACCTCTGGAGGAGCTGGGAGGAGGTGCGAGCAGACTACTCCTCCTGGTGCTTGTGGTGGGACATGGGGAATGTCCATATCCGGGCATTCTTACAGCAGTATAGCCAGCTGGTGGCGAGTGAGCGAGCTCTGCCGCCACACCCAGGAGCTGGAAGAAGACGTGGCGGAGCTTGAGGCAGCCCTGATCCACATGGGCAATGACACGGCACTCCTCGAGAGCCTCTGCTCCCCCAGGAAATGCCTGCAAGAGCTGGCGGAGGGCGCAGCCCGTGGCTTCTTCCTGACAGGCTTCTTCTTCAGCCTGGAGTGTTGGCGGGCCGCTGCGAAGATGCTGGACCACCTCCAGACCCTAGAGGGATGGCTGTTCATGGACCCAGGTGAAGTACAGGAGAAGGCCGTTGCCTTCTATCGGGACTTGTTTGTGGCTGAGCCCGTTTGTCTGTGGACTGCCCAGCAGCTGCATTGGGACCTGCTGTGCCTGGGCGTTTTGCAGGTCATGGTCCTGGAGTGCAAACTCTCCCCAGCGGAGCTGGAGGCCGTGGTGTGGGAGCTTGCCTCGGGCAGGACCCCAGGCCTTGACAGCCTGCTCATGGAATTTTACAGAGCTTTCTGACCTCTCCTTGGGCCCAGCCTTCTCTGCGTCTCCCGTGAGAGCCTTGCCGACGGGACCCTAGTGACCAGCTGCCCAGGCAGTGCTCATCTTGCTGCCCAGGAAGGGGCACCTCAGCTGCCTGAAGAACTGGCGGCCTGTCTCCCTCCTGTGCACTGACTACAAGATCCTGGCCAAGGCACTGGCGAACCGTCTCCGCACTGTCATGGCCTCCATCATCGGGCCTGAGCAGAGCTACTGTGCGCCAGGCAGGACCATCCAGGACAACTTGTTTCTCCTGCGTAACCTGCTCATGACCACAGAGCATTTTGGCCTAAACGTCGACTTGGTCTCTCTGGACCAGGAAAAAGCCTTTGACCACGTCAACCACCAGTACCTGCTTGGCACCCTTTGGCCTTTGGCTTCAGGCCACTCTTCATCGTGGCGCTCCGGGTCCTGTACCATGATGCCTCCATACCTGCCAGGAGGACTCACCTGGTGCCAGAAAGGCCTCAAATCCCTGGGAGTGTTCCTGGGGCTACTGGCTTTTGCAGCCCGCAACTGAGAGGACCTGGTGGAGGGAGTGGAGGGCTGCCTTCAGCACTGGTGCTGGTGCCTGCCCGCCCTCTCTTACCATGGCCAGGTCCTCATCGTCAACAACCTGGCAGTGGCGAAACTGTGGCACTGCTACGTGGTGCTGGACCCTCTGCCAGAGCTCCTGGAGAGACTGCGGCAGCTCCTGGTGGACTTCCTGTGGGACGGACACCACTGGCTCCCATCAGCTGCCCTCTATCTGCCCACTGGTGAGGGTGGCCAAAGCCTGATTGACCTGGCCAGCAGGGTGGCCGCCTACCAGCTGCAGGCCCTCCAATGGCTCCTGTATGTCAAAGGTCACCTCCTATGGTGGCATCTGGCGTGACGATTACTGCAGTGAGTGGGGGGCCTTGACTTTGCTTGGGAGCTGTTTGAGCTGCACCTCACCTTCCTGAATGGAGTGGTTCTTCCCCTGTTCTACCGCAGCATAGTGGGGGCCTGGCGGGTGGCCTTCCATCTCTGTCCCCAGGCCAGGCACCTGTGGTTCTCGCACCTGCTTTGAGAGCCCCTGGTCTACAACCCAGCCCTGCAGCATGTTGCGTCAAGCCTGGCCCTTGCCAGCCTTGTGGCAGCTCTCATCGAGGCACACACCACCCGCCTAGAGCACCTCCTGGTCCCTGCTTGGTCAGCCTGGCTGTCACCCAAAGCCCTGGCTGCCTGGCTGGCACTGTGTTCCATCTGCACTGCAGGCCAGCTTCTGTGGACAGTTAGGGCCGCCCTCTCGATGGAAGCAGTGACCACCCTGGAAGTCCATCTCCAGACTCGCCGAACCCTCCCCTCCACAGACACCACACAAGATGCCTTCCCACCTCTACTTATCATCCCAGCGGTACCCAACGAGCTGGCTGAGTGGCCACTGCTCAGGCTCCCGGTGCCCCCCAGCAGCAATATGCACTGCCCTTTTGGCACCCTGCCCCACAAGGGCCTCTATGTGTGGGTGGTGCGCACCCAGCATGCCCAGGTTCTCACTGGCTGCCCTGTCACCGTGTGGCAGCGGGTCCTGGTGTGACCCGGGACCCCAGCGTGGCGCACACTGTATAAGACACTCACTGCCAAGAAGACCGGAGATCTGCAGTGGCAACTCATTCACAGCATCGTGGCCACCGGCACCTTTGTGCATCATCTGGACCCAGAGGCCTCAGTGGCCTGCCCCTTCTGCCTGGGGGTGCTGGATGAGGACATTTTCCACACTTTCCTCGACTGCCCCTGGCTGCAGCCTCTCTTTGCTGCCCTGAGTGCACTGCTTCGGGTGCTGGGCCGGGACTTCTCAGATGAAGTCTACATCTCCTTCCCATACCGGGGGGCCGAGTGGGCCACGGTCAGCTTGACCAACTTCCTGCTGGGCCAGGCCAAGATGGCCACCCTGAAGAGCCAGAGAAACTGGCTCACCAGCACCGGAATGGTCAACGCCCTTCAGCTCTTCTGCCTGCAGTTGCGGGCCCTCCTCTTGCTCGAGTTCGAGCACACTGTCCTCCAGCGGATGGTGCCCACCTTTGAGGAACGCTGGCCTTCGAAGGGGCACTGCGCCGAGTTGAGGTGGGACACTTGATCCTTGCACTGTGACACCAACGGCTGCTCAAGCTGCAGAGATGCATCCAGCAGGCTGAGGCCTTGGACTTTGCTCATGCGGGTCAACCTCTGAGGCCTCCCTGGGTGTCCCCACTAGCAGAACTATAAATATGTAAATAGTCCTAATGTTCATTGTGGGTTTTTTGTGTGTTGTTTTTTAGTCTAGAATGTACGGGCAGGCCTTGCAGGTCATGAGCCTAGGCCTCGTCCCTGAGGCCCAGATTTTGGGGCCAATCCTGGAATAAATGCCTCTTAAAAGTCAAAGTCAGCCATAGCTTGAAATTAACCCTGTCCTAGCAGGAATGGCTGCTCCTAAACTGAGAATCTGGCATGAGGATGCTCCTCAGAACTTCCCCATTACCAATGGCTTGGGGGTTCACACCCCTTCCTACATCGGGGTTGAGGTCTACGTAGATGCCCTTGCTCATCTCCTGGGACAGCATAACATACGTTACATAGGTCATGTTAACACAGTCCCAATGATTTACCTGAGTGATTCCACCCTAGTCAACAGGGTGTGTACAGAAGGCCTAGGCATTGTGGACATGCACTATTTTGTCATGCTCCCTAGACACCCCAGCAGTTAGGGTGGTGATTTCTAATGTGCCCCCACATGTGACAGATCAGGAGCTGGCCAAGGAACTTGAGTCCTATGGGGTTCTTATGAGTACCTTTCGCTGACTGACAATAGGAAGTAAGAACTACAAACTGAGTCATGTCCTGTCTTTTTGAAGGCAGGTTTTCATGCTTCTCAGAGAGGGCCCACAGTCTCTGCCTCAGTCCTTGAGTTTCATGGCCAGTGGGCAGAGGTTTGTGATCTATTTTTGATTTGGGGAGACCACATGTTTTCAGTGTGGTAGTTCTTCCCACCTAGCAGCCCAGTGCCCATGGGGGAGATTGGCCAGAACATCGGTGACTACCGCAGAGCTGATGGATGGTGCATCCACTTCTGGGATGCAGGCCCCACCCAGTGAGGCCGGGAGCTTTTTCTAACCTTCTATCCCTGTTCCATCTGAGCGGGCTGGAGTCTCTGGCATGAGAGTGCTGTCCAGTGGAGGGGCTGGGACTAGGCCCCAACCCTCCCCGCCACTCATTCCACCTACAGTGCCCATGCCCACCAGTACAAAGACACCACCAGGTGAAGAGTCTGATGCCTCCACTTCCCTGCTGCCTGCCCTGACCCCTCTGATTGAGGTGGCTGGTATGGTCAGTGATTGTGGCACCAAGGCTCTGTCAGATGATGGGGCTCAGGCCTCCTTTCAGTTGCCCTCCACCATGGCCTTGTCTGAGGTGGATGGCCGTGAGGAGACAGGCCAGAATCAGTCTGGCCCATCCTCTATGAAGAGTGGGCCACCTGCCACAAAGAAGAAGAAGTAGAACAAAGAGAGGAAAGTGAAAGGGACTACTCAGGACTCCCCATCCCCACTAAGACCTTCCTCAGCTGGTGCTGGGGGAGGGGAGGCTGCTCTGGCTGTCATGTCAATGACCCCGTTGACCAGGGATGAGGGCATCTTGGACGTGGGGGAGGTGAAGATGGGAGTCACTAACCCCTCACCTGTTTCCCAGCTTCTGGAGTCAGGTGGCAGTAAGACCTATGCACGTCTCTCTTCTGGAGATCTGACCCAGAGGACAGCAGAGGAGTCTGCTGACATCTTGGTTATGTCCCAGGCTACAGAATTAGATGAGGAGGCTAGTGAGTTGGAGATCCAGTTTTCCCTCAAGAGCAGGATGACCTCTCTCCCACCAAGAAGGTGGGGATTGCTCTTTGAGAGCCAGACCTTGACCTGGACAATCAGAGGAGGTTGATGGGCTTAGATATTGAGGGTGCAGATGCTGAGCTCCCAACCAGGGTGCAGCCTCACTGTGCGTCTGTTGGAAATGTACAGCCTATGTTGGCAGACCCCCCTGGATCAGTCCCAACTATGGGGGGGTCCTGACATTTTTGAAACAGACTAAAGAACAGAATAACATAGTGGGGTGCATCACCCAATGGTGCGCAGATCCTAAAGTTTTTATCAAGCCTGCCAGAGCTGCGGCCAAACTTATGCAACAAGATCTAGGCACTCGACAGATGGCTTATTGTCTGGAGAAGCTCATGTAGTAGGTGAGAGATGAGTGAGGCCTGGCGGGGTCCCTGGAGTAAGGTAGAGCATGTTAGGCCTTTTCTGACCCATCTCTACTTTTTGCTGTGCTCTCGGGGACTCACTTTTCTATCTACACCTTACCTCACTCTTCCTCTCCCATACCCACACCCATGGCAGCCACAACCATTGGTACTTTTAACATCAATGGCTGTCAAGATGCAGTGAAATGGGAGGCCGTCCTGGAGCTCCTATGCCAGAAGCAGCTGGATGTCACCTTCCTCCAGGAGACACATTCTGATAAGCTTAACCAGTTGGCTTGGCAAGCTGTCTGGCAAGGCCACTTGTTCTTGAATCATGGCACCAACCTTAGCTCCAGGGTTGCAACACTTCTATCATCACAACTCCAGCATGACATGGCGGTGGTGCAGGAGATTGTCCCCGGCTGCCTGATGGCTGTCCACGTCACCCTAGAACAACACCACCTGCTACTCATCAATGTTTATGTACCTACTGATTGCCAGGAGAGGGTCACTTTCTTTGAGATGTTGGCCACCCTTTTGTGCAATGTTAGTGAGAATGATGACTTGCTCCTTGTAGGTAGGAACTTTAATTGTACCATTGACACCCTGCTCAACCATACAGGACCTGATCCTCACCTGCCCTCAGCCCGCAAGCTGCAGTTCATCTCGGAGATTGCAGGCCTCATTGACCTCTGGTGAGCCCTGCACCCTGATGTACACCAGTACACCTGGGCCAGGATGAGTGCCAGTGGTTTCACTATGGCCCACCTCGACCACATTTATGCCACCAGTTACCCATCTGCCACTCCTATGCAGTGCTGCATCAGTCCCTGAGGCCTGACTGCCGGGGAGAACCTGCACACAAGTGTCCTATTGGTGCTTCAACATCAGCCTGCTTCAAGACTTTTACTTCTGGGACTGCTTTGCCAACTTTTGGCGGGGCTGGCAGGCCACAAGACTGAATTAGTCCTGGAAGCTATGGTGGGATGTGGGCAAGGTACAGATCTGGGCTTTTTGCCAGCACTACACCTAGCTGGCCACAAATTAACTGTGCCACCATATTAGAGAGCTGGAGGAAGATGTGGTAGAGCTCAAGGTTACCCTGTTGGCTACCAGCAGTGATGCAGTGCTGTGCAAGAGCCTCTGATTCCATAGGAAGTGCCTGTGTGACTTGGTGGAGAATGCAGCCTGTGGAGTTGAGGATCCATTCTGATTGCCAAAAGCTCACCAGAACAGATGCCCCAACCCACTCCTTCTTCAACCTGGAGTGACGGGAGGCAGCAAGCAAAGTCTTGGATCACCTCAAGTCCCCAGAGGGCCAGGTAGTCACTGACCCAGGTGAAGTATGTGAGCATGCTGTTATTTTCTATCATGATCTGTTTGTGGCTGAGCTGTCCAGCCCTGAGGCCACGTGCGAACTCCATGTGGTCCTGCCACACCTTTGTGCCCTGGAGGCCAGTGAGCTTAAGCAGGAATTGTCTCTGGTGGAGTTGGCAGCTGCCACAGATGGCCTCACCTCCAGCAAAGCCCCAGGCCTTGATGGGTTACCTGCTGAGTTCTACAATACTTTCTGGCCTCTTCTCAGCCCCTGTCTCCTGTGTGTTTTCCAAGAGTCTTGCCGACCAGTTGCCACAATGCAGTGTTCACACTGCTGCCTAAGAAAGGAGACCTTGGCTGCATTAAGAACTTGTGTCCAGTCTCACTGCTGTTTGCAGACTACAAGATTCTGGCCAAAGCACTGGCCACACACCTCCACAGTCTCACGGGGTCCTGAGCAGAGCTACTGCATATCAGGCAGAACCACCCAAGACAACCTGTTTCTGTTGTGTCACCTATTTACAGTCAGTTAACTCTTTGGCCTAGACTTTGGCCTTCTCTCTCCATGGGCCTGTCCATTGCCCCTCTGCTCTATCAGCATAAGCAGATGATGTGATCATCTTCCTTAACACCCAGGAAGACATGGGGGCCCTGACAGACTGCCAGCAAGCCTACGAACACACCTCTTCAGCCTGTATCAACTGGGTCGAGTGATACCCTGTTGCTTGGCGTGTGGATCACCATGCTCATCTCCCCCCCCCACGATTTGCCAGGGGGGCTCACCTGGCGCCCTGAGGGCCTTAAGGTATTGGGCATATTCTTATGGCCATTGATCCTCATGGTGCATAAATGGGACTGCCTTGAGGAAGGAGTGGACGCCTGCCTGTCTTTCCTACTGTGTATGTGTCCTTGTTATGAGCAACCTAGTGGTGGCGACCTTGTGGCACTGGTGCACCATACTCAATCCACCACAGGACCTACTCAAGAGACTCCAGCACCTCTTGGTTGATTTTTTTCTTGGATGGGCACCACTGGCTCCCACAAACTGTCCTTTATCTACCTGTAACTGGGGGTGGGGGTCAGAGTTTGGATGACCTTATGAGCAACGTGGTCGCCTTTGACCTGCAGGCCTTTCAATGACTCCTGTACAGAAAGGAGCACCTACCTTGGCAACAACTGGAGTGCTGGTTTCTGCAGAGGGTGGGGGCCCTCAGCTTTGACTGGGAGCTCTTCCTGTTGGACCTCATGCACTTGAACTGGGCAGTGCTTCTGGCTTTCTACTGTGGCATGGTACAATCCTGGTAAACCACTTTCTGCCTCCAGCCCCAGGCCCATCAACTGCAGTTCCTGCAGTTGCTGAGGGAACCCCTGGTACACAATACAACTCTGAGGTGCCCTGTGCCAAACTTGGCCTCTGCCAGTCTCATGGCCGTTCTCATGACTGGCCATTCTCGTCCCAGGGATGAGAACGTGTCCCCGGCCTGAGCCATCTCCTTGACCCCATTCCGTTAGCCGGGCTCTCACCTGAGGCCTTGACCACCCAGCTAGGCATGAGCTCCATCCACAGTGTGGGCCATCTTCTGTATGATACCCAGGCTGCCCTCCCACTGGAGGCAGCAGCCACCCTGGATGATCATCTCCAGGTGGGCTAGGTTCCCTGCACTGTGGTTGTCCTGAATGAGTTTTTTCCTTTATTACCAGTCACCCCAGTCATGGCCAGTCAGCTGGCAGGTGGCCCTTGCACCCTGAGCATGATCTCTGTGCCTCCTGACAGTGACATAGGTTGCCCCTTTGCTTTTCTGTCATGTAGAAGTCTATGTGCCTGGGTGGTTCATGTCTGCCATGCCCAAGTGCTGGTGGACCACCCCGATACAGCATGGCAATGGCACCTGGGGCCACCAGATTCCCCACCAGCCCACCTGGTACGGTGCACATTGTATAAGCTGGCAACCGCCAAGAAGACCGGTGACCTGCAGTGGTGGTTGCTGCATGACATCCTAGCCACTGGCATGTTTGCATTCCACTTGTCCCTTCTGCCTGGGGAGGGGTGTTGAGGAGACCCTCTTTCATGCCTTCTTTGACTGTCCCCTCCTAAGGCTGCTCTTTGTCACCTTGAAACTGCTTCTGTGAGCGCTGAGCAGGAGTTTCTTGAAGACTACCTACATGTGATCCTACCCATACCTAGTGGTTGAGAAGGGCCCTGTCTGCCTGGACAACTTTTTACTGGGCCAGGCCAAGATGGCCGTCCTGAACAGCCACCAAAACCAGCTTGCTAGGACCAGCTCAGATGATGCTCCGTGGCTTTTCTGCCAAATGGTGCAGGCGTGCCTCTTGCTGGAGTTTGAGTACGCTGTGCTCTAGCAGGTGGTGCCCACTTTTGAGACACGCTGGGCCCTTGATGGAGCACTGTGCCATGTGGGGGATAGTCATCTCAAATATGTGCTCTGATGTCATTAACAGTCTGGTTGACTGGGCTGGCTCGGTGTTGTACTATGACTTCCAACTCGTGCCGTATTCTGGGTCCTCACCAGGCTGCTTTTTTTTGCTTTCTTTTTGTGTGAGAAGTTGAAGGTGTTGTCACAGGTCTGATTGGATAGAGCAGTGAATGAATTTTTTATTTATAGTCATGACCATGTGATTGGCACTATGACAGCATAACTAGCATGTAAGACATGACATGGGATGTAGCAAAGGTGTCTGTCACAGTGTGATGTGATGAATGCAATGATATTGGCTCGATAGTAATTTGTTTGTTTTTTGCTTTGTAAGCAGCCAAACTTTTTGCATCCGTGACCCCCCTGAATAAAAAGTAGTTAAAAAGTACAAACAAACAAACAAACAAACAAAAAATGCTTTCTGAGCTTTTTCTCCTGTGCTCTGGCATCCTCGTTTGCCTCTGCCTCACCCCCACCCCCACCTGTGCTCTCCCTTTGATTCCTGCTGCCTTCCTCCTCCAGAGCCCCTTATCTTGGTCTCTGTCATCTCCTCCTGCTTTACGGCTTGCCTTCAGCCTCTGCAGGGTTGTTCAGCCCCCCTGCCCCGGGCCAATATTGGGGTTGTTTCAGCCCCCTCCCAGTCTCCAGCTTCGTTCTGAAGCTCCCCAGCCCTCCCCTCTTGTAGCAGCCCCTGTGGGAGAGTTAAACCTCTTCTGCCCAGGATGGCTGCCAGCAGCCAGGGCACTTGGCACAGGGATGTTTCCACAGACCTGCCCCTCAGCCATGGCCTGTAGGTGCATGCCCCTCTCCATGTCAGGGTGGAGGGCTGCACCAGTGCTTTGGTGGACCTGTTGGAATGCTGGAGCATCTGGTATGCCTCCTGGGTAAACTCAATGCCCGTCATCTACCTGAGCTCTCCGAACCTGGTGAGGGAGATGTGTGCAGCGGGGCTGGGGATCTTAGGAGTCCACAATTTGGTCACGCCCCTGGAGACCCCAGAAGTGTAGGTGGTAGCCTTTGACATCCCCCCACATGTGCCAGACTGGGACCTCAACAAAGTGCTTGAATGTTATGGCATCCTCAGCAACCCTTGGCGTAGGCTGACCATGGGGAGCAGGGACCCAAGGCTCAGGCATGTCCTGTCCTTTTGGAGGCAGGTGTTCATGCTCCCCAAGGAGGGGTCCCAGACCCTGCCTCTCTCCATGACCTTTGTGGTGGTGGTGGGGGGGGGGGCTACACGGTTTATTTCTCCCGGAGTGGGAGCACATGCTGCCAATGTGGCAGCAGCTACAACTTGGCTTCCCAGTGCCTGCTGGGGCAGTCAGCCGGGACACTGGCTGCTGCACCCACACAGCTGGATGGTGCATTTATCTCTGGAATGGGAGACTCAAAGGGGCGGGCTGGGGACTCCTTCCAACCC
This sequence comes from Caiman crocodilus, assembly GCA_030014935.1. Lineage (NCBI taxonomy): Eukaryota > Metazoa > Chordata > Crocodylia > Alligatoridae > Caiman > Caiman crocodilus. Next base: position 685,335 of record JAGPOW010000724.1, on the reverse strand, counting down.
CCCTCCACCCCTGCTCCATCTGGATGGATCAATGCCTCTGCTATGCCTCTGGTGTGAGCATGTCACCTGGGGGTAGGGGCTGGGACATCCTCCCAGGCTCCTCCTGTCCCTGTTGTGGGTGACATCCCACTCAGTAGAGGGGATGGGGATGCCTCCCAGCCTCCTCCTGCCCCAGTCCCTTCTGGGGAGGCTGGTGCCTCAGGTGCTGACACCACACAGGGTGATGGCCTCCTCTCAGCTTCTCTCCACCCTCCACCCACCTGATGGGGCTTCCCCCCCAGTGCACAGGCTTCATCTGGTGGAGGGGCTGGGATGTCCTCCCAGTCAGGCAGCAAGCAGCCCTGAAGGTGGGATGATTTTTCCTCCGCAAAGCAGATGGGGAGCTATCTCCAGTAGATGGTGCTTGACCTGGATGCTGAGGGGGGCCTGCTAGGGAGCCTGGCAATCAAGGGCACTTTCACTGGCCTCACTGGTAGGTCCCCTTCCAGGGTGAGGTGCCACTTGTTCTCAGATGGGAACATCTATGGAGGCCTCCTCAACCTCTTAGAGCAGACCAAGGGCCAGAGGAATGTGGCAGAGAGTATCTGGCAATGGTGCCTCTACCCTGTGCAGTTTGCTTGCTCCACCAGTGCACGAGCAAAGCTCATGTGCCAGGATCTGGGCACACGTCAACATGCCTTCCAGCTTGAGAAGCTGGTGACCTGAATAAGGGAGGTGTGGGGCCAGGGTGAGTCCAAGGAATAGAGTAGGGAAAGGATAGACTTTTGATCATGTCAACCATCAGTACCTGCTTGACACCCTCGTAGCTTTTGGCTTCAGGAATGTAACAGATTGTCCTCCCCAGCATCATCTTCCCTGTTAATCTGCACCTTATGTTGAGCGCCCCTGGACTCTGCTTTGGAACACTTATGTCCAAGATGATGGGAATTATTGTTGTGGTTCTTGTGAGTGGGAGACTGCCTATTGTTTTTTGTATGTTAGGGTCTTTTGCCCACCCAGGCCTGACCCCTGTTTTTCTCTAGCTAGGCCTCTCCATCCAAAACCCACTAGACAGGGTTTGACTCTGAGGCTCTAGCCCTCTCCAGTGCTGGGCCTCACCAGTATCAGGAGCTGCTCGTGCCATCAGGCCTCTCCTCTTTGCTCACTCAGGCAGAGCTCCTTCCCCTTTGGCTGCCAGCAGGAATCTGCCCTCCTGGCCTCAGCCCTGGTGTTTATATGTAGGCCAGGCCCCATCCCTTCTGGTCAGCTGACCCCTGGCAGGTGTGGGCCACTAGCCTTCTCATTGCCTCTTTGTCCCAGCAACCTTCACCAGGGTTCTTATCTCTATTCCTAGAGTAGCAGGCACCTTAGTGGCCTCCTACAGGGACCCTTTTTATTGCAGTGTTCTGGGTCCTGAACCATGATGCCTCTAGCCTGCTGAAGGTGAACAGCATGCTTTGCACCCCATTCCCATTGCATCAGAACATCTACCAGGGCTGCTCCCTGTCAGGCATGCTGTACACCCTGGCCATGGAACAGCTGCTGCATGTTCTGTGACATCACCTAACTGGCTTAGTCCTGCCACTGGCACTGGGCCTGACCAGTAGCCCCTGATCTGGCTGATGGCATATGCAAATGATATGACAGTCTTCCTGGGCAGCCAGCACATCTATGAGCTTACCTCATCAGCTCACATCAACTGGAGCAAAAGTGACACCTTTCTGCTTGGGATGTGGGCCAGACCACCCCCCTAGACCTTCCAGGGGGCATCACCTGGTGCTGGAAAGGCCTCAAAACCCTAGTAGTGTTCCTGGGGCCACCGGCCTTCATGGCCCATATCTGACAGGACCTGGTGGAGGGAGTGGAAGTCCACCTGCAGCACTGGCACTTTCCCACCCTTTCTTACCTTGGCCAGGTCCTCATCACCAACAACGTGGTGGTGGTGACTCTGTGGCATCACTGTGCTGTTCTGGACCCCCCACCAGAGCTGCTTAATAAGCTGCAGTGGCTCCAAGTGGGCTTCTTTAGGAATGGACACCACTGGCCCATTGCAAGCCACCCTTTACCTGTCCACCACTGAGGGGGACCAGGGCCTGATTGACCTGGCCAGTGTGATCGCCCCCTGCCACCTACAGGGACACCAGCTGCTGCTGTATGCCAAAGGCTACCTCCTATGGCAGCATCTGGTGTGCTGGTTCCTACACTGAGAGGGGAGCTGTGGCTTTGACTGGGAGCTGTTTTTTCTGGACCTCAGCTTCCTGAACAGGACAATCCTTCTCCCATTCTACCACAGTATGGTGTGGGCCTGGTGGGCTGCCTTCCACCTTTGTCCCCAGCTGCAGTTCCTGCAGCTACTTCAGGAGCCCCTGGTCTACAACTCAGCCCTGCAGCATGTTGTGCTGAGTCTGGCCTCTGCCAGCCTCATCGCCATACGCATCAAGGTGCACACCACCTGCCTGGGGCACTTCCTGAACCCCACTCAGTTGGACTGGCTGTTGGCTCCTCATCTGGCCCTGTGCTCCATTCACACCATGGGCTGTTTCCTGCGGGACGTTAGGGCTGCCCTCCCAACAGAGGTGGTGGCCGCCCTGGAAGGCTACCTTCAGGCCCACTGGCCCTCCCTGCCATGAACTCCATGGACAATGCTTTGCCACCACTGCCTGTCATTTCAGTGGTGGCCAGCAAGCTGACTGACCAGCCCAACACACTGTTAAGGCTCCCTGTACCCCCCAGAAGCAACACAGGCTGCCCCTTCATCACACTGTGATGAGCCCCGAGAGGATACTCTATGTGTGTGTGTGTGGTACAGACCCGGCATGACCAGGTGCTGGCTGGCTACCCCAACATCATGTGGCAGAAGCACCTGACATTGCCCAGGACCCCAGCATGGTGTACACTGTACAAAGTGCCCACCACCAATAAGACTGGTGACCTCTGGTGGGGATTGGTGAACAGCATCCTGGCCATTGTCACCTTTGTGTGCCACCTGGACCTGGTGGCCTTGGTGGCCTGCCCCTTCTGCCCAGGGGTGCTGGAAGAGAATGTTTTCTATGCCTTGCTCAACTGTCCTAGGTGTGGCCACTCTTTGCTGACCTCAGGGTGCTGCTTTGGGCACTGGGCTGGGACTTTGCAGAGGACACATACATTTTCTCTTTTCTGTACTGGGCAGTTGAGCAGGGTGCAGTCAGCCTGGCCCACTTCCTGGTGGGCCAGGCCCAGATGGCCACCCTGAAGAGCCAGCAAAACTGGCTTACCAGGACCAGGATGGATGATCCTCTGTAGATCTTCCACCTGCTGGTGTGGACCCACCTCTCACTTGAGTTTGAGCATGTGGTCCTCAAGCAGATGGTGCCCACCTTTGAGGAATGCTGGGCTTCCGAGAGGATGCTGTGCCAAGTTGGGGGCGGGGGGGACCTGCTCCTTGTTCTGTGATGCCACCACCTCCTCAGGGTGTAGGAGCAGGTCTAGTGAGCCAAGACCTCAGGCTTTGTCCATGAGAGCCGACCCCTGATGTCCCGAGGCCCACCGGCATCCCTGATAGCAGATGTGTATATATACTTCTTTTGTCCCCTGTTTTTGTTTTTGTTTCTTTTTTGTCTAGAGTGTGTAGGTGGGCCTTGCAGACCATGAGTGCAAGACTTGTCCTTGAGGCCCAGACCTTTGGGCCAAGCTGTATATGGTTTGTACTGCTCCCCATCTGTCATCCTCCCTGGAATAAACATTTCTTAAAAGTCAAAAGTCTTTCTTTCTTGCTTGCTTCTTGCCAGGAGTTATCTTTTTCTATATCTTGCCTCTTGAGGGCTGCTCTCAATCCCCCTACCCCTTTCTTTTTTTTTTCTTTCTATTTCTGCTTTATTCCTAATCATCATAATCCCCTCCCTGACTCTTTAATTTCCCCGCTTTCCTCCCCTCCCCTCTGGAAGCTTAGTTTATTTTAATCATTTTTTTTAGCTGCATTCCCAGAAATTTGTCTTTGTATTTAATATACATAACTTTTTCTTCATTCCTAGCTTTGGATTTTGAAATTATCCCATCCTAGCAGCAATGGCTCCTCCTACATCCAGCAGCTGGCATGGGGATGCCTCTCAAGACCTCCCCCTTACCCATGGCTTGAGGGTTCACTCCCCTCCCTATGTCAGGGCTGAGGTCTGTGCAGGTGCCCTAGTTGGTCCCCTGGGACAGTGTAACATATATTGCACAGGTTTTGTTAACACAGTCCAAGTGATTCACTTGAGTGCTTCCAGCCTGGTGAACAGGATGTGCATAGAGGGCCTGGAAATCATGGGTAGAGCCCAAGAGTAAAGCCTGCAGAGCTGCCAGCTCCTGCAGACAATGCAGACTAACCCACAGCTACTGTCCTTGCTCTCCCTAAGGTCACTTGTAGAGTGGCTGTCATGGGAGACTTCCTCCTGAGGGGGACAAAGGGTGTGATCTGTCACCCTGACCCCTTATCCAAGGAGGTCTGCTGCTTCCCAGTAACCTGTATCCAGGACATAGCCAAGAGGATCCCAAAAACTTTTCTGGCCCACCAACCACTATGCTGTGCTCCTTATCCATATGGGCATGGATGACATGGCTCGGAGCAATCTCATTCTAGTTCATGAGATGCTACAGGGTTTTGGGAGCAGGGCTTAAGGGGCTGGGGGCACAGGTGGTGTTTTTCATGGCTGTGCAGAATGGGAACATTCCATTTCAACCAGCGCTTTGATGTTTTGATGGAATAATGTTCTGTTTCAAATTTTGTTTCAATTCAAAACAGCTGTTCCATTCCATCAAAACAGTTTCACCGTTTCAACCTATTTCAACATTTCACCCATAGGATATAATGGAGAATGTAGAAACAACCTATAACTGTCATTTTTGGTGTGGTTTGGATGGAGCTTTCAAAGAGATAGGTGCAGGGGGGTTCTGGGGCCTGCAAGGCTCAAGATGCTGCAAGAGGTTTGTACCTGTTGCAAAGCTCCAGAGGGGAAGGGACCTTGGTACAGTGGGCCTTGGGGCTGTGGACACCTTAGCCAAACTCCTGGCTGAACAGTATGGAAGATCCTTGAGTCCTCCCATGTCCTGGAAGGTGACCTTTGTCTACCCTCCCAGCTCCAGGTGGTGAAGGGCCTGACAATATGAGTATATCTCCTGCTCACCATCCCTGATGGCATGCAGTCTCTGGACTGTAGCCTGGAGCTCCTCTATCTGGTGCCCCTGAGACTCCAAAGTGGAGCAAACCTTGCAAGGGGAGGTGGACATGTTCTTCGTCTTATGTTCCTGGAAATGTGCCAAGCAGGCCTGTGGCAGGGCACTGTTTGTGCCTTCCACTTTAAGGGTCTGGAGCAGGATGAAGACTGATTAGGCTGCCAGAATGGAGGGATCATAGAAGGGTTCAACACTAGGATTATGGGACTCAGAGTGGGGCTGGTGATTGCGAGGACAGCTGGATGTCATCTGCGAGGCTTGGGCTGCAGTGTACGGGAGGAAGGAGCCACAGATAGCACCCCCTGGCATGGGGGCAGGGAATGGGCAGCCTCCCACTTAATTATATCTATGAACTAATTAACAATAAGGCTTGGCAGGAGAGAAGGCAGGTGGTTAGCCCAGAAACAGATGGGTGGGCCACAGTGAGATTGGCCTGAAGCAGGCCCCTATTTCAAGCCCCCACAGCTGAGAGCCAGAGGTTCCATCTGCATAGAGCTGACAACCATGGATTCCATCTGGGTGGAGAGCTTTGAAGTGCCAGAAGGGGAGGCCTCAGACTCCAAGGGGACTTTCGGGGTGTGGCGTGTGCCCATCCATATTTTCCCATGCTAGTTCGGTTACTGATGGGAATACCTTCCCTAGGGCTCACTGGCAGGGCTGCAGGCCCTCCTGATTACCCTGCACAAACTCCCATGCCAAACTCATGTGCCAGGCCCAGAAGCATGCCTCTATGTGTGTCTTGTTTGCAAGGCCCTGGTCACATGGCTCCCTGGGGGGATGGGCTAAACAGGAGCTGGGGGTCATGACCCTCCTAGCCACAGCTGGGCTATGTGCCTCCCATCATGGGCCCCTGCTTACCTGTGGGTAGGCTAGGGATTGTTGGGGGTCCTGAGGTCGATTTTGTGGGTCCTGGGGGGTCCCTGGGTTCATGGGGACACAACAGGCCTCTGTCTGTGTGTCTCAACCAGAGCTAGGGACTAAGTGCAACTTCTGCCATTGCTGGGCTCTTCTTAAACAACATGCATGCACAGAAGGGCCCACTGGTGCCGCACTGATCTCAAGGGGCTGTCACCAAAGGAGGGGACACATAAGTGCTGCCATTACAAGTGTCTCATGTGCTGGGCAGGTCTGGTCGCATGGCTCCCTGGGGGGCTGGGCCAAGTAGGAGCTGGGGGGGTATGACTCTCCTTGGGTCCAGATGTCCCGCAGCTGGGCTACATCCTTTCCACTATGGGCCTCTGCTTACCGGCAGGCAGGCTGGGGCTCATCAGGGACCTGGGGTCCACTTGGGGATTCCTGGCGGTCCCTGGGCTCACAGGAGTTCAGCGGGTTTCCACCCATGTGTTTTGCACTGGAGTTGGGACCTGAGTGCAGCTTCTGCCATTGCTGGGCCCTTTTTAAACTGTGCAGAAGGGTGTACTGGTGCTTCACCACTCTCAGCAGACTGGGGTCCCTCCTCCTCACTGAAGGAGGGGACAGGTAAGTGCCCCCCCGGCTCATCTACCATGGTGGGTAGAGGGGGCAGCAGCCTGACAGTTTCCCACTTCCCCACACCCACTCCCCTTTGTCCCCTCCAATCCTGCTTCTGTGCACCCCTTCCTCATGCCTCCCTTCCCTTGGCTCTCCTATTCTGCTTCATCCCTTTTTCCTTCCTTCATTATTCACCCCATCCCCACACACCTGTTGCCTAGCTGTTTCTGACCTGGATCATTGCTAATCTACCTAGGAGCAGTGCCTCTTGGATGCCTACAAATTAATAGTTTTATCATAGCTGAAAATCCAGAACTGAACTTAACTTGATCTAGGTAGCACAGCCCACAGATAGTCATTACCTAAAGATTTCTTAAGGGCACTTAGCACTATTTAAAGAGACTTAATGTATGATTATTCATGTTTTACATTTTTTTAACATGATTTAATTGTAATGTTTTATTTCACTCTGACTGAAATGTGTTAAGTGAATAGAGATCTCTGTACCACAACTTTAAATATAATACAGTGGCTCTGTCTCAGGCAGAGGAGTTATGTTTCATTTGAAATAGAGAATATTGGTATCTTTGCAGTTAATGAAGGCTTTCTGGTCCTTATATGACAGTAGGATTTTATGTCAGGATCTCATTGCAGGACACATGACTAGTCTGGTTGCTTCTATGTTCTTTCTTCCTTATTTGGAAGGGGAAGATCATAAGAAAGTAGGGCTGGAAGGAACCTCACAAGCTCATCTAGTCCAGTCCACTGCTCAAGATAGAAACATGTCTGACTAAATAATCCCAGCCATGTGTATATCTAATCCACTCTTGAAAATTTCCAAAGATGAAGATTCTATAGCCTCTCTAGGTAGCCTGTCCCTATATTTGATCACCTACATAGTCAAAACGTTCTTTCTAATCGCTGACCTCAGTTCTTTTTTCTGCAGTTTGAGGCCATTATTCATAACCCTGTCTCCTAAAGCCACAGAGAAGGCCATCTTCATCTTTTTTATAATTGTCTTTAAGGTATTAAAAGCCTGCTAAGAACACTGCTCCCCACTTCCCCACCACTCCAGCCTACTCTTCTCCAGAAGAGAAATCCCCTACTACTTTCAGCCTTTCCTCATAAGGTACATTTCCTGGGCCTCTAATCATTTTTATCACTATCTTTCCAATTTTTCCACATCCTTTTTGAAGTGTGGGGCCCAAAACAGGGTACAGTATTTCAAATGAGACCTTACCAATGCTGAGTAGAATGGAAGAATCACTTCCTTTGTTTCACAACAGATACTCATATTCACAAGAGACTTTTTAAAGTATTAAGAGAATGATTTGGTCATATTCAACTTATAGTCCAATGTAACTTCTAGGCCCTGCTCTGCAATCTTCCTAGTCACCCCCAGAATGTAAATTTATAGATTCCAAGATGAAAGAAGTCAAGTGTTCAAAATATTTTCCTATGAGTTAGAAGGTAATTAGCAAAAAGTTTGGAGAGGTTCCTGAAACAATAAGAATCAATTAATAAAGGCTAGAAAGGGAAGCATTAGATCATCTAGTCTGATGTCCTCAGTGACAGAGGCCACACACTTTCATTCATTGACTTATGGATTGATCAAAATAACCTGTTAGACTAAAGTAGATTTTTTTTCCCAGAAAGGCTTGTAGAAATCAAGAGACAGACTCTATCACTTGCATGGTAATTTTTGTTCCAATAGTGAAATCATCCTTGCTGTTAAAGCTGTACCTTATTTCTCCCATAAATTTATCTGGTTTTAACTTTATCTTCTAGGTAATTGTTCTAGCTTTGCTTTTCCCCAGTAGTTTAGAGATCTTTCCTAGTTCCTACCGCTGTGTTCTTTTAGGTGGACACTTTTGCAAAGGAAGAAGGCATAGACATCTGAAAACCTCAAGCAAATGCCTGGAAGAGCTGGTTGAAGTTTTAAATAATATGGAGAGTAATAGTAATTATTGTCTGCCACAGTGGGCATGTCTGCATACCGCTCTATGGTGATTTAGTGATCATGTGTGTCTATACATAACTAGCAGCTATTTCTACATAGTGGTGCACTCCTTTGTTATAGTACACCACTGTGGTGAAGTAACAGCTAAAAGTAACTGCACCCAGCATATGTCAAAACGAAGTACTGATGCATGACACAATAACAACATCATCATACAGGCTCATGCAGATACTTCCATTTAGTACAAAGTTGAGAAAAATCATCTTTGCTCAGAATGCTCAGATAAGTGACATTTGTTAAAGTAAATGCTGATTTCATCTGGAAGTAAATGCAATGAATATTTGAAAACCTTAAGCAAAGCAGGAATTTTTTTTTTTCTGGGAAGGGCATAATGGTTTTACAGTAAATGAGAAATTTTACTTTAAAATAAGCTCTAACAATGGGGATGGAGGAGGGATATTTTGACACACAATTTTTTTTTCAAATTCTTATATGGTTAATATCTATACACATCTGTTTTCTGCATTTTATAGCTTATTGCATTGCATATATTAATGAACAGCCTGGAAAATCATTCTTTCAGTGAAATTATTCAGATGTCCTTTTATTCGTAGGGTCTGATTAGTTTCTGTTCCTTAAAAATTACTTTCCTTTTACAACCTGTGCTTATTATCCCGGTGTGCTTGTTTTAATAGTCCTTTCCACCTCCCTTGTGATTGCCTTTTCAAAGAAGTCTTTGTCAAACTGATTTCCAGGCTGTTTGTCTTAGGTTTCTTGGTCTCTCTCTTGTTCTTTGTTAATTTCTTTCTACAGTTCTACATTTTTTGTTTTTTCTCCAGTCCTCATCTTGTGTCTTTGTACTTTGGTTTAGTCTCTCTCTTGCTTTTCCTTTTCTTCTCACTTTTGGTTGCCTTCCATTTTTTAGAATTCTTTACCTCACCAACGTTGCACCCTTACTTCAGAAGATAATTCTATGAAGAAACGCAGAGCCTGCCTGCTTCTCTAAAAGATGATGCTGTGTTTAGAAAGACAAATGAACTTTGTACCTGTATCTTTGTAGAAGAACAGGAGGGAAAGCATATGAATATCTCCAGAATTAGACCAGTGGGGTTAAAGAGAAATATTATTTCTGAATTAGGTAAAAAAAGTATTATGAAACTTGTGTATCAAATCCCCACATGGTTCCATTTGCCCTTAGTTAAATAACAACAGCTGAAACAGTTGTGCATGTTGGGTTTTTTTGTTTTTTGTTTTTCTTTTTCGAACAGATATACCAGAAAAAGAGCTTCTAGATGGAGAATTTGGCTTATTTATTAAGAAATCAAATCTGTCAAGTGGAGAAAAATACAGTAAACAGTGTAAAATAAACGTTTTTGCATTCCAAGTTTCTCAATTACCAACCAGATATTTATATTAATGCAGACATGGTACTGTCACAGTAGTATTATGAAAGCAGGGAGTTTGGTTGCACTCTTAATCGTAACAACCATGTAATTGAGTCAAGAAGAGATATACGTACAAAGGCTGAAAGACACTTTAAAAGATATCACTAACTCTTTCTATTTTCTTCAAGTGTTTCAGGTTTTTTTTAACTTCATGTCACAGGGGAAGAAGTCTTGGGGGCATGCCGAAGCTTCCCAAAGAAGCCGTGGAGGCAGAGGTGGGTGGTGGAGACCAAGAGGAAAGAAAAGGAAAATGGTGGTTACTCACCTTAGGATCGCCGGAGAACCCCGCATGCAGCTGGGACAACGGTGTGGAACACCTGCGGACAGCGGGTGATGTCAGCCCGAGGCACCGGCCGGAGAGAATAAAGGAAGAGTCCACGGCCAGGACGAGGAGGAGCATGTGGCTGCTGAGCAAGGGCCGCAACAGAAGCGGCTGGAGTTGCAGAGCACCGGATCCGACAGCTGGAGCAGGCTCCGAGCAGGAGAGTGAGCTTGGGAGGCGCAGCTTGCCAGAGCCAGCTGCCGATGCATGCTCTGGGCTAAAGAGCCAGCCCAGAGGGCACAGAACACCAGGGCTGGCTGCTGGCATGTGCGCCGGCCAGGAGAGAGAGTCCGGAGGACGCCAAACAGTGGGACCAACAGCAGATGAACCACCCAGAGGCTGCGAAGAGCACGGAGAAGAACGGACGCTGGAGGATGGCGTGGCTGCAGCGGGTGAGCTGGGGAAGAGCGGGGAGAGAGCCACGGCAGCATGGGGAGATCCGCGACCTGAGGGAGACCCAGAGAGAGGACTGTGGTTGGGGGTAGGATCCGGGAGAGAGGCTGCAGTCCTGGGAAGACCCGGGGAGCGACGGCAAGGCGGTGTGGACCTTGAGAGAGGGATCCACATCTGGGAGAACACTGGAAGAGGGTTACACCAGTGGAAGCAGGGCAAGGAGTGGTGGGTAGCTGGCCCGGAGAGTGAGGGCTAGCAGGCTGAGTCATGAGTAGTGACTTGATAGAAGGACAAAGGGGCAGAGGCCCCGGTGTTGGTAGGCAGCAAGCCGTATTCAAGTTCAGCAAAGTTTTCTTTTGGTTTGTGTTACCCCGGATAAGAAGGGGCTGCGGTGTGGGAGTAAGTGGGGAGGTAAACCTTCCACATTGGTGGCGGCCACAGAAAGTAGCAGCAAGAACACCTGGAACCACCGGGCAGGGTAAGGGCGAGGTGAGAGGGGTGGAGGAGCCTCGCAGAAGATCCCGACTGCAGGTAGCCAGAGGGGACAGCTGCCCGGAGAGAAGCTCCACCCACTGGTAGATCAGAGTCATGGCAGGCAAGAAGGGGAGGACCCCGGAGTGGAAAGAGACCTGCCCCAAGGCTTCCTGTGACAGCCAGCCGAATATCTACAAAACCTGGGGGCAAAGAGGCCCAAGGTAAGATGTTCGACGCCCGGTGGCTACACTTCAGTTTATCTGTAATACCATTTTAGCACATCAACGTAATTTATCTGTATGTATCAATTTTGTTTTTAAGTTTGCCAGCCACTACTTTCCCTCTTGTTTTAATAACATAGTAGACACTTCTATAACATCTTTTGTTTGCTATAATCAATACAATTTTAAGAGTTTCATAATCAGGTCTGTAGTCCAATAATCTATTATACTGTTTCCAACTGCAGTCAAGAGTAATTCCTTCAAATAAAGGTGCAAGTATATTGTAAGCATATATCAGATAATCAGCTTTCTGTATTTTCTGTATCGGGGGGGGGTGTCTCACCCTGTTCTTTAAATACAAAATGTAAGTTCTGAAAAATGAGGTTTAATGGCCTATCTAAATATTTTAATATCCTTTTCTGTTAATCTTCTAAAATGAACCATTATCATCTCTTCAGTCTCTTTCCACATAAATGTCCCTCTTTCTTTTGATCATTCCCATCAGCTTTCTTTGAACTTCATCTAGTTCCTAAAACTTATTCCTGCAGATGGCATAACCAGCACCTAAACATTAAATTCCAAAAGAAACAGCACTTCCATTGTCTAAAAAGGCATTATAACTGTTTTAGTAGTATTCACTATTCCCTGACTTGTGTTTGGAGTCAAGAACCATGGACTTGTGCTTGGATGATTGAGCTCTAGCAAGACTTGAGCTCTCTGAAGTTGATGGAAAAGTAGGCATGACTGAGATAAAGAAGGGTAACTACTTTGAGTCTTTGTCCACCTCTAGCTGTTGCAAAGTGATGAAATCAGTTTCCTGGCACTGTAATAGGTTAAGAATTGAAATCTTACTCTTTGAGTAGAGGTTTAATAGGTTAGGCACTGTATGTTTAATTGTCTCCTTAGCATTTTCACATGTTAGAACAGATGGCCCTATTCGGGTAGCACACTTATTTCCCCTTCGGAGGCCAGTTGTACTGTTCTTGGAGTTGTGTATAGAGATTTGCACACCTAGAAGTGCTCATGTTGTGTGTCACTGAAAGAATCTCATAGCTCATCAGGATGTAGAAGCAGCCTGGATAAGGATCAATGGTCTGGAGCCCTGGAACCAATTCCCACTTATTTGATTTGCTGCAAAAGCCCATTTCCTAATGTATGCTTGATTCTGAGCTCAGGGAATGCAAAGAAGCATTTGCCATACCTTGTATAAGTTTAGGTAGCTTACTTCAAGCTGTCTAAACCTAGACCACAGCACATGCAGTCATTTGCTGTTGCCAGGAGCATCATGGGCAGCCTCAGGTAAGTAATTCAGGTCTGGAGGGGGTGACAGGTCAGGGGGAGGGGCATTGGTGCTTTCAGGATGGGGTTTCCCAGTTGGGGGAGGGATTTGGAGGGGCTAAAAGTAGTCCAACCAGTCAACGGGGGGAGGAACAGTACGTCCCTAGGACTGGAGTGAGTGGTTGGGCCTTCCTAGCCCCAAAGGGGTTGCTCTGTAAAGGTGTCTAAGAATTTGTTAGTTGGGATTAGTCCTAGATGGAGTTAACCCTTTCTTGACTGAATTTTGTACACTTCCTGGGGTGCATTTAAATTGGGTACACCATTTTTGACTGATTTTAAGACTTGTGAACACCTGTAAGTGTGGCCATTTAGATCAACCTAAACCTGGTTAAGTTGATCTAAATGTAATACTTGTATGTACCCATGCTTAGCACACATTTCTACATTTCTTCTCTCAAGACTTTCTAAATGTATCCTGTGGCGTCACTGATTTTTTTTTCTCTATTTGTGCCTGTATAAACCCTCATTTCAGAGCCCATCTCTGAAAGAACTACCTTTGCTTCCTGGTAGCCTCTTGTTTGGTTTCATATATAAATTTTGGATTCATGATCATTTTTTGGTGGCCCTCATTATGCTAATTCCTCATTTTCCCACTAATCTCATCATATACCAGATCCATTCATACCCCCACAACTACTGACCACTTATTCTGTCAGCCTAGAGGAATTTAGGCCAGCTTTTTGGGGGTCCAAATCTCAAAAGGATAAATGTCATTTCATTTCTTCTTGCTAAATTCTAGGTTCTAGTCTTTACATAGAATCAGTATCCTTACCTGGGATTCTGGGGGCCTCCTGGGGCTGCAGAAGTGGTGATTCTGCCATGAAGAGCATGGCCGGCAGCCAGTTTTGAGCTGCACATGCTGCTCCATCTTTTCTTTCCTGGTTTTTTTGACCCCTGGATATCCAGGGGGTAAAAAAAAAAAACCCTCTACACCACTCCATTGCATCATGGAGAACATTTGAATATGTGGTATGTGGTGAAGCAGACATGTCTGTGGCACCACATACCTAATGCCCGCACTCATCTAGACAGAGACAGTGAGTGAAAAGGGCTGACAACCTGACCTGGAACTAAATCCAAGAAGAAAAAGAGGAACCTCACACTGCCTATTTGATAAGATACTAGTGATGGGAAGATTCTGAACTGCCATCAGGTATTTCCTGGACTTTCATGATGGTCCGCCATGCTAGCTGCCTCCTTTCTTTCTGTCACAAACAGTGAAATCAACATGGACAGATATGCAAAGCAGAATCCTTGTCTATTTGATTTTTATGACTTTTCCTTTACAAATATTCCGTATCTAACTGCAATAATCATTATGTGAATATTATATTCTTCTGTAGCAATAATCTTTTGGTGAATATTATAATTTATATAGCATCTGAAAGCAAATGAAAGTAAATGCTTACTAACAGAAAACCATCTGAAAATTACTTTAGTATAGGGAAATCAGTCATCTGGAAAAATTTAAAACAAGCTCCTTACTACGCTCAAGAAAACAATATATTCCTGTGAGATACCATCTTTAATAGTTAAAATACAAGGAGTCTTTAAGAATCATTTCAACTGAAAAAGACTGTTCTTTTTAAAGAACTGTATGACTTTTATACAGAAGAATAATTTGGAGCTGAATTTTGATTCATATTACACCATGGTGGAACTAACCTGGACTAAATAATATATACATCTTTCTCTAGATGTTCTAACAATTTATTACTACAAAGACCAAACCAACATAATAATAAAAAGGAAGGATTACAACCCTGCGGTGCATTAATCTATTTCAAATTAATATACTGGAGATGCTACTAACACTATCCCATGAAGCCAGTGAGAGAATGAATTATGACAGCAGCTGGGTTGTACATGCAGCCAAACATAAGGGGTGTGTCTTCAATGAGAGTACAAATGGCTCTGAACTGAAACTCTTGCAAGTGCTGTTGGCAAACTTGTGTCCCAGTTCTTCATTCAGTTTGTTCCGCAAGCTGTAAAATAAATCCAGACAATAAAACATTGAAGCAAAACAGACAGACAAAAACACAGCCAATTATCCAACTAAGCATTGATTCTGAATTTCATCATCAGTAACATTGGTAATGCTTTCACAAACTCAGGGTTATATTTAAATTGGTCTCTCAATGTTTATTGGGAATTGAAAATGTCACTGTTGAAAGGAATTAAAGGCATGTGTATATGAAATGAGGGGCATGTGTTCATGACACTTTAAAGCGGGTTAAATGCTTCTTCACCGCTTTAATGGCACTGATGTTTGCACATGTATTGTGCATTATTTTCAGCTGCTGTAGCAAGTTTAGTGGCGTAATATCCCTTAAATGACTTTGAAGCTCAGCAAACTAAAACACCTCTGAAGAATTTTCATTTCATTGATTTCATAGACACTAGGGCTGGAAGGGACCTCAGAAGATCATGGATTCCAGCCCCCTGCCCCAGGGGCAGGAAGTCAGCTGGGGTCATAGGATCCCAGCAAGATAAACATCCAAATTTCTCTTCAAAGGTGTTTGAAGTAGGTGCTTGAAACACCTCTGATTGCAGGCTATTCCAGACTTTGTGGGCTCAGACAGTAAAGAAGTTCTTCCTTATGTCCACAATGAAATGGTCTTGCAGGAGTTTAGAACTGCAAACATGGTGGTCTTATGTATGTAGTCACCTGCTGGTAAGGTATCCCCTTCCCTCATCTCTCCTGTCACGACTTTGCTGATAAATTCTTACGGGAGGGTCCCAGTGGAGATCTTCTCAGAGGGGTCCCCTCCCCTGACACGGGTATATTCACAGTTATATGTGTTGTTCCACAGGGCTTCACCACCTCTACACCCCGTCCACTCGCCAACCAATCCTGGGCTGGCAGGATGTTAGTCTTCACTCCTGTGCCAGCTTGTCCCACCATCAGTCTCAAGCATGAAGAGATTCGAGCTAGGCAGTATAGCTCAGCCCACCCGTCCCTTTTCCTCTCTCTATCCTTCAGTCCTTCTTGGACCTCTTTGTGCCCTTTCACCCTATCTTCTTTTAGAAGTAGTATTCTTCTGGAACAGGGAAGCTCATGGAGCTGCCTTCCCTTTCCCAATGCCTTCTAGGGTGTTCTGCACCCCTCCCTCACTCTATTTCGCCTAGGGTAAATTCTGGTAGTTTCAGAAGCTCCAGCTTTCCCCTTGCTCCCTGTCTGTACAGGAGAGCACAGGTATCTTCCTGCTCGCTTTCTGCTGAGAGCTCGGGGCTTTCCCCTTGTTTGCCTCCAGCAGAGGCTTGAAGGCTTTCCCTGCCTCCCACTCCAATATGGCACAGCCTATCTTATGTCTCTCCCTGGCAGGAGCATCTGAACAGCAGGCATGATGTTTGCCTTCTCTCCCTCTCTCTGAATCCTCCCCCCGCGGGTGTTGATGGGGTTTTTAAACTTTCTCACAGCGGCCATGTCAGCCACTGTGATTGGCTCAGCTGCTTCCCTCACCAGGAACAGCTGCTTCAATAAGCAGCATAATGACAGCTTGCACGGCTGTAGCCAAAACTGCAGCCACCGTCGCGGTTCTGGCTCCAGTCCCACAGTTTTCTGGGGCTACATCTCCCCACTCAGGGGTTCTGCATTGGGGTTTTGTGTATCTCATATACCTCCCTCACCTCCTCTTATGCCTGTGGAGGCACATTGCCGCCACAATAACTGTTCAACTTTGTCATCCCTTGGGGTGCTCTAGTGAACAAATGTTCCCACAGATCCTGATGAATACTCCTTATAAACTTATTTGTGGCCATCAGACTGCCCATGAGCCTGAGCCTGAGCTCTTCCAGACTGAAGAGTCCCATAGCTCTCAGCCTGTCATCGTAAGGTCTGTCTTCCTGACCTCAGATCATGCATGTGGCTTTTCTCTGGACTCTCTCAAGCTTCTCCACATCCTTTCTGAATTGTGTAGCCCAAAACTGGATGCAATACTCCAGCTGCAGCCTCACCAAGGCTGAGTACACAGGAGAATAATGTCCCAGGATTTGCTTGAGAAGCATCTATGGATGCAAGCCAGTGTTTTGATCACTTTACTAGCTGCGGCATCACATTGAAGGCTTATGTTCATCTTCTGGTCAATCATGACCCCCAACTCCCTCTCATCCATAATGCTTGCCAGCATGGCACTGCCAAGCCTATAAGCATGCTGCAGGTTTTTCTTCCCAAGGTGAAGAAACTTGCATTTTTTGGTGTTAGACACCATCAGGTTCCTGTCTGCCCATTTTCTGAGCCTGTCAAGGTCAGCCTAGATCACCCTCCTGTCCACAGGTGTGGATGCTTTTCCCCCAAAGTTTGGTGTCATCAGCGAACTTGGCTAGTCCACTTCTGATTTCAATGTCCACATCATTAATGAAGTGTTGAACAATGTATGTCCAAGGACAGTGTTGAGGGAACCCACTCATCACAAGGCACAATGATGATTGACTTCTGTCAACTACCACTCTTTGGGTCCAATCACAGAGACAATTCCTCAGCCAGCAGGTCATGGTGGACCCAAGGCCACAGTTGGCCAGTTTCACCAAGAGGTGATCATGGGATATGAGATCAAAGGCTTTTTAAAAGTCAAGATATACAACATCAATTTCCTCTCCTTTGTCCAGGTAATAGGTCACCTGGTAATAAAAGGAAATGTGATTGGTCAAGCAAAACCTACCTGTAACAAACCTGTGCTGGCTATCCCTCAGGATGTTGCCATTGGCCAGTCCATTAAGAATGGACTCTTTGATAATCTTTTCTAAGACATTCCCCAGGATAGAGATCAGGCTGATGGGCCTGTAATTTGCCAGATCCACTTTATCCCCTTTCTTGAAGATAGGGCTTTTTCCAAACTTGTTGCCCTACAGCCATGGAACAAAGCGCCGGGCTCCATGAGGCTTAGGGACTATGCAGACAACCTGTGCAGGCAGCCTGGCAGCAGCCTGGGAAGGCAGGCTCCACCAAATAAAAAAATTAAAAGTGGGAAGCCTGAATTTTTTTTCCTTGGAGCCTGCCTGCCTGCATTAGCTGTGTGGGGACCCAGTTCTTCTCTCTGTGGCTGCGACTGCTCAAGCTAGGTGCCTGTGGGTGTGTGCCACCTGGAGGTGGGGGGTGCCACTGCCGTGGAGAGAAGGATTGGTCCCTGGGTCCCACTCCATGAGCATGGAGCGACTAATAGTGTTATTGCTTGAGTAATTGTAGCCATCTTCAAACCATAGTCATTGATGTTGTGTTGCATTTCTTTGCCCTTTGTTTGAGCCTTTGGGATTCATGTAACAGCTATAGTGTCTTGATTTTAGTTTGAGAGAGTATTGGAAGTTTTAAATTCATATAAAAGTAAAACTTGACCCAAATTACAGTGGCCAATTGTGGTCTTATATGATGATATAGGTAGACCAAAGAACATGCTGCAGTTTGCTTAAGGTCTGTAAGCACAGATGTGCAGACATTTCACCAGAAAACTCTCAAATAGTCTTTACCTAGGGATTAAGAAGCGATGAGAACTTTATTTTGGCTCTTCCCACCTGGCTAAATTCTACCCAGCTACAGTACAGTGACTGTCTAGATTCTATTCTGTTTTATTTTGTTTTTAATACCATAGTTTTTCATATTACCTATATGCAAGATGCTACCAGCTAAGAAGCAACCAGGTTAGAACATTTTGAAATTTTTGGACAGTAACCATTGTACTACATTTAAGATGGCTGTGAACAGCCAGTTAGCTTCTTTATGGAAGCAATTAGCCAAGATAATAGTATGTTCAGAATGCATGAAATCAGCACATATCTGGCCAACCGCTCAGCCCCAACCTTAGTGCAAAAATGTTCAATAATTTGGAATAATCTGTGCTAAGGGAAGTATTATGCCTGTTACTGATTCAGCAATGATGTGTAAGAGAGACATCAAGTTGGGAAAAAGGGCAGGTTACAGCTCAGAGATACATGCTCAGTGAATACATAAATATTTTAGAATGTTTATTCTCTCAAATTCAATACTGTTATGCAGGTGCATTACAGATTTGGCACAAACACAGTTGGAATTGATAAATTTGGTTGTATAGTGTCCTTCTCTTTGACACTTCTGTTGTCTGTCACTTACACAGTGAAAACAGAGATTTCCTAGGAATTTTCTAAAGTAACTTCATTTTTTCATTTCTTTAAAGAAGTAGGCAAATCATAAGCATTTAAGCTGGTTTCAAATACATTTTGCATATGAGAGTTACAGTGTCTCTTCAAGGTTAGTGATGGGAAAAGAGAAGCTTTCAATACACAGCAATGATCATGAACAATAATTAATAACCACTTTAGAATCATGGGTGAGATTAACTTTTGCATCCTTTTCTGGGTATTGGAAACTGATACTACGATTCTGAACTTGTATAGAAGATTCTTTTGCCATAGCAACTGTTGGAATAATTTGTCATTTTAATTGAATTTTTAATGTAGATAAATGTCTCAATCTTTTGAGTCTGCCTTCCTTAAAAGTCAGACATAGTTGGTCATGTCATGGTATAATATGCTGTGAATAAGAACCTAATGTCCACATCCAAACTCTATTTAATTTAGACAAAGACATTTCCAAAGAGTTTCTGAAGGCATGTGTTGAGTTGTCTCCTGCTAGTCAAATCCTACCAAAGTAAAACCCTGTTGTATTTTTAAGGTATTGCTTGTGCCCAAATCTTCAATCTTCATATAATAAAAATATTATAACAAAAGGTGATAAGTACTATGAATCCTCAGTTTTATTCCTCAATACCCACAAATAAAAGTTACAAATGGCAAATCAAAGCCAAATTCATGTTAAAATTGTTTTTAAGTGGATCATAATTTTTTTTAACAAACAAAAATTCCTCAATAATTCAATATGAAGAACCAAAGCTATTTCCGCTGAAGAATCAAAACACCTTCATCAGCAAGAAGATGAAATGGAGGTGGTAGGAAGGACTGAAGGAAGAATTATGTGTGCCTTAGAAAGTGTAAGCAGCTTGTAATAAAACACTTGAAGCACAATGTATCAATGAACAAAAAAAATGCTATAAAACCTAATAACCAAAAATGATGATGTCTTAGGTATTTATTCTCATATCTTGGCCTTAGGTATTTATTTAGATTAATTACTATAGCACTTGAAAAATTAAGTGTTGAGTATAATGACCCACAAACATATCATAAAGTAAGCAGCTGTTCTTATCCTCATTTACAGATGTGGAACTGAGCACCAGAAACAGGGTATTATTTTCAAATGTACTGTAAGCCAAGTTTTCAAAGGCATTTAGGAGATTAATGACAGATAATAGATGTCTAGAGGTTTTGAAAAAGGACCTAAGCAGGTTGAATGTCAAGATCCTTTGGGGCCAATGGAAGTAAATGTTTAACTTGCTTAACAGCTCTTATGAATCTTACTATGCTTTCAGTTGCACCCTCCCTCTGCTTGAAGAAGGGTGTTTGTACCCAAAAGCTTGTAAAGAACATTTTCCCAACTATGTATTTGGTCTAATAAAACATATCACATTTACCCAAAGAACCTTGTCTACCTGTATCTTAAGCATCTGAATACTTTTGAAAACCTGGTCCAAGTCCTGCTGACTTTCTATGAGTTTTTAGTGACACTTAAGTTTGAAACTCGGAGCAAATATTACTCTTTTTGACCTGAACCAGGTTAGACTGGGAGGTCAGTGATCAAAGCAAGGAACTGAACCTTTGTTAACACCCAAACCATTGAACCACCCTTTTTCATGATCACTTATAGATGTGTCCAATTCTGTATTAACTCTTCATGTGCAGTGCTGCTCAACCAGGCTGCTGTGGCACTCTGGGATTCCTTTAGATCCTTTCCAAGGTGATGCAGGATGGAATGCAATGGTAGCACTGTTAAGTGTACAAACATGATTCACAAGATAAACCCAGAGGGCATGTCCACACTTGCAGGCAAGTGTGCTCTCAGCAGCTCAAAAAAAGTGGTGCAAATTTGAGCCAGGGCTTTTTACTTCTGGATCTGCAGCCATGGTGAGATAGAGCCTGGGGCCAGCACCGATGCCCCAGCAATATAAAAAGCTGTCCTGGTAAGCAGCTCAGGACTACTCCCTCTTAGGAGCTTCTGGGAGAGGAGCTTTTGGGAAGAAGTTGGCCACATCCCTTTCTGTCCCAGGCTGCTGCTGCTGCTGCTGTTGCTGGTTGTTGCAAGCTTGGTATCTAGAGCTTCTGGGGAGAAGGTGACCATCCCCCTTCTTGCCTCTGGCTACTGCTAGCTGCTGGCTTGTTCTCAGAGCTTTTGAGGGTAAGATGGCCACACCCCTTCCTGCCTTGGGTTGCTGCTGCTGCTGTTGCTCCTCCCATGGTGGGAGGAGCAAGAGCAGTCTTCTACTGCATGCCACATGCTGCTGCCCCCCTTTGGGGGGGCACTGCACCCTGGCAATACACTTCTGCAATGCACACCTTTTCTGGATGGCTGCCCAGCCCTTTGCCAACCCTCAGTCAGGGGACACCCTGAGGAAGGAGCCTGCACTGTCTGTTGGCCCCTTCCCCACCATCACTGCTGGAGCCTAAAGGAGCCTTGCCTGTTCCAGGTGCTTTGTCAACTACTCCCTGGCTTCACCTCTACTTTCACTTGAAGCACACCCTGAGTTGCTGAACTGGATGGCTGCTACCAGTGCTGCTGCTGCTACTGCTACTGTTCTGTTGCTGCCCCCTCTCAAAAGAGAGGATTTCCTGCTTCACCACCTTGTACCACTCAACACCTCAAGGCACTGGGTATCAATGGGATGGCAGTGGAGTTCTATGCAGCCTTCTGGGATATCCTTGGCCTGGACTTTGCTGTGATCAGGGCCAGATCTGAGGCAAGTGGGGAACTCTCCGTGTTGTGCCAGAGTCTGCGCTTACCCTCCTGCCAACAAAGGGAGATCCCCACAACCTGAGAAACTGACATCCCATGTCCCTCCTATGCATGGTCTATTAGCTGGCAGAGAAGGCCATATCACCATTCCTGCAGTCCACGCTGACAGATTTGATCCATCCTGACCAGATGTACATGGTGCCAGGATGTTCCATCTTAAACAACTTGTACATAGTCCAGGACCTCCTGGAACTATTGTGCCAGGAGTGTCTGTCTTTCATCCTCCAATCCTTGGACTAGAAGAAGGCATTTGACAGTGGATCTCAGGTACCTCACAGGCACACTGTAGGCCTTTGGCTTCAGGCTCCACTTTGTGAGGGCTCTCCACACACTGTACACCTCTGCAGAGTATATGGTCAAGCTCAATTGCAACCTGAAAGAAGCCATCCCATTCAGGACAGGGGTACACCAAGGCTGCTCACTTTCAGACCAGCTGTGTGCCTTGGCCCACGAGCCTTTCCTTGTCCTCCTGTGGAGGTGGGTGGCAGGGTTGATGCTCTGGGAGCTGGTGGTGTGGTTGGTCCTGTCAGCATAAGCTGACAACATACTTCTAATGGTCCAGGATTCAGGTGACCTGATGCAGGTGAGGCCTGCCATGACTTGTACTTGGAAGCCTCCTTTACCTGGTTCAACTGGGTCAAGAGGTTTGGCCTTGTAGTGGGTGGTGGTTGGAAGGTGGGCTCAATCCCACCCATGCTCCTCAGGATCCATTATAATTCAGGCTTGCTGCTCTACTTGGGGGTCTACATGTTCCCCACCGACCCCTCTTCCCCATAGAACTGGCAGCATCTGCATGCAAGGGTGGTGGAGAAGCTCTGCGCATGGCCAGGGCTCTTGAGGTGTCTCTCTGTATGTGGGTGAGTGCTGGTGCTAAACCAGCTGGTCCTGTCCATGTTCTGGCACCTCATGCACACTCTGCCTATGCTCCCTGAGGTCCTGACGGGGTTCCAGATATTGACACTGGAGTTTTTCTGGCCAGGACAGCACTGGGTCACTGCAGAGGTCCTGAGCCTCCCCTTGCAGGAGGGCAGCCAGGGCCAGTTTGCCTGCACAGTCATGTCCTGGAGTTCCACCTTCAGGTCCTGCAGCAACTGCTATATAGTATTGGTAGCTACGTGGCGTGGGGCCACCTGGGGCGCACTTTCCTTCACCACATCTAGGGGCTCTGATATGACTGTCAGCTCCTCAGCCTTCAGGGCTTCTCCCTGCAGGACCTGTGAGGGCTGCCAGATTTCTACCAGGACCTCCTCTGTGCCTGGAGGCTGGTTTCCATATCCAGGTGCCCTACAACAGTTGTCCAGGGTGCTGACCGACTTGTCAAGGCCTTGATCTGGAACCCCCAGCTGGAGGTGCTGATGGCAGAGGCACCCTGGTTGCAACAGAGGTTGATCCTGACTGGTGTCACCTGTATTGTAGACCTCCTGGACTTCGATAGGTGAGAGTGGGTGGACTCCACTGTGCTGGCAGTGCATGGGTCTGCCCATGACACAAGAAACCTGCCATCTGGTTCAAGAGGTGAAATCTGCCCTACCGCCTGACACCCTTGCCTTTGTTGACCAGGTCCTGTATGGTGACGGTTCCCTCCCACCCCCGCATGCCCTCCAGCTCACCGGAGTTTGGCATGAGGCCAGCACCTGGCTCCGTGCTCCACCACTTAAGCCAGCTGGGGGACACCAGACTGGTCTGCTTTTCCACTCTCCATCACTGCTATCTCTACACACTTATGTGCTACATGATCTACCATGACCTCTGCACATCCTGCATAGACAGCAAGTGGTGGGGCCTGCTTGGCAAAGGCATCATTGGGGCACCCCAGTGACTGTGTCTGTACTCCACCCTCATTCCATGAACCACTGGGGGACTTCAGCTGGTGGTTCCTTTATGGAAGCATTTCCATGGGCACGTATGTGGTGAGCTTCACAGGCACCTTAGTCTCCTTCGCTTTTTGTGGGCAGAGGAAGACCCTGGTGCAAATGACCCTTTAGTGTGCCAGGCCCCTCCACCTCCAGAACATCTTCCTGAGGTTCTATCTAAATTTCACTCCCCCTACCTTTTTGTTTTTGGTCAGCCCATCCAAAGCCCCACCAAGTCCTGGGATGTCATGGTCAGCCTCCTGCAGTCCCTGGCCAAGTGGGCACTGTACGTGACCAGGAAGGATGCTATGACTGGGAAGGTGCCTGGAGACTGTGGGACCACTTTTCTCTCATTTGTTCATGCATGTTTCTATCTAGAGAACCAGTAGGCAGTGTCCATCAACTCCTTGGATGCCTTTGAGGACTGGTGGGTGTGACCCAGGGGGCTCTTCTTGGTCTCCCCCTCTGGAGAACTTATTTTCAGATTTTGAAACTTTGACCCCCTACATAACTCCTACTTTTTTCTTCCTTATTTGTCTCACAAAAAAAAAAGTTATATATTTGCAAACTTCAGCCCCACAAAGCAGGATCCATTAGTTAACAAGGTGGGCCTTAAGGCCCATGATATTTGGAAAATACAAATAGACAGGAGCTTCTGGGACTCAGCAAATTGGTACCTGGGGACACTATCCCTTCTGCCAGCTGGACTGCTGAAGCAGCTCTGAGATTTCCCTCTACCTTTTACTCACTGCAGCATTCTGGCTATGGGGGCTGCTGCCAGGCTTTGACCTGCTGCACACCTGCCAGACCCAGATGGGGACTGCACAGTAGTGGCATCTGCTTCTCTGGGGCAGCTGCCAGTTGGCTGTGGCTGCAGAGTTGGCCTTTTTGCAGCACTACTGCCATGTGTACCCCTGCCTAGCCATTGGGCAGCTATTGCCTGGAAGATGTCCCCAGTGTGGTAGCCTGCTTTGAACTGAAAAACACATGTCCCCCTGGCCCCAATTTTCCAGGTTAGCCACCTTCATCTGGGTCCTTATTCTGGTGCCAGCTCTAAGCAGGTTCCTCTGCCTGGATCCTGCCTCTTGTCTTGCAGGAATTTTGGTGTTCCCTATTTGAAAACTGAGAAAAAATTCCTGTTAAAGAAATTCCCAAATCACCTGTAAAATACCCTGAAATCCATGTTCCTCCACCATTAGAACAAAAAAACAGTTTATAGAGAAAGAAAGCAAGACAGAGAGACATCAATCAGTTGGACAATGTTTTATTGCTATACCTACAGTGTTAAAGCAATTTGGAATGCTGTCAGTATCATTATTATCATAATAAAATTAATTATAAATACCTGTATGTTTTGCTGTTTGCCTTTGGTTCTCATTGAGCAGTTAGAGGTCCCCCTGACCCCTTCACTAACTGGTATGTGGGGACAGCTTCCCCTGTAGCTGCATCTCCAGCCAGCAGGTCTCATACTGTATAGAAGCTGGTCATCTGGTGCTGGGGAGATGTGGGGTTTGCATAAGGCGGGTGGGAAGAGGGGTGGGGGAATATGGGTGGCTGTGAAGGGATTTGGGGGCCATGGGGTGTGTAGGTAGGTGCTGGTGGATCATGGGGGAACTATGGGGGATGCTGCTTAGGAGGAGTGGGTCCCTTGTCCCCCGCAGGGTGCAGCTTCTCTGCACAGGTCTGGCAGTGGGGACTACTGCTGAATATGCTGGCTGTGGCCTGCTGCCACCTGCAGCAGCATATGGTTCCAGACCTGGATGGGGACTGCATGAATATTAGAGTCATCTTCACCTCTGGGCCAATGGGTTGTGGCAGTACAGTTGGACTTTGTACAACACTATTGTCATCTATGCCATCTCCTGGATATCTGGGCAGTTATCATCCACGATTTTATCAGGATGGTAGCCTGCTTTGAATGTCAAAGCCTGTCCTCCTGGCCTGGGTGACAGCTGGAGCTGCCAGACAGCACACAGTGTTCTGTTGACCTGGGCTGCGCCCACATGATGGGGCAGTGGCAGTATGGATGGATGCCAGGCAGCTGACTCTGAGCTCAGCTGACTCTGAGCCCTGCTTCCCCCTGCCACATGGGGGGATGGGCTTTGTCACAAGATGGGGAGAAGTGATTGGGGGCCTGGGGAGAGCAGGGGAAATTATTGGGAGCAGAGGAAATGAGAGGACAAATGGAAAGAGCAGGAGAAATGAGGAGACAACAGGAGAAAGAAGGGGAAATGAAGGGACAGCAGAGGACAGGAAGGAAAATGAGAGGACAACAGGGGACAGCAGGGAAGGGGAGGGGAAACAATTGGGGAACAGGGGAAATGATGGTAGAGTAGGTGAACAAGCAGAAGCCTAGAGATGCATCCCTGGAGACAAGCTGGAGAGTTTCCATGCTCATCTCCAGTCTCATGAATTATGGCCATGACTGGCCAAAATTGTCAATCTGATTGTGCCTCGAAAACCACACCCTTTATGCAGCAGTTGACCAACATCTTTTGCCCCAGGACCCAAGCTACAACCCTGCAGTTTATAGCAGCAGAGGCAGCCTGCCTAAGCCCCCACTATGCCCTGACCCCTCCAGTGGTGACACGTCCCTGGATGATGGACCTTTGCACGTTCAGAGCCCCTCCCCACCAACTCCTCAGCTGTTGCACATACCAGCAGTTCAGGAAGCCCTGGCCAGCAGCTGCCTCACCAACTCCAAGCCTGCAAACCCTGCCACAAAAAGCCACCAGTCATAACATTGCTTCCTGTCAGAAGTGCCAGATCCTCCCGGGGGGGGGCTGGCTTGGTGCTGGCTCGTTGCACACTTTGGGCTGAGGGAATTGAATGGAGCCAGGCACCATCAATGAAAGAGAGGATCATGCTGAGCCACCAGGTTCTCCAGCCTCAGGCATATGGTAAGTCCCACATGGGGGGGGAGGGGAGCTGTCCCCACTCCTGTCCCTGGTCTTGGCCCTGGCCCCTTCCTTCCCTCCCATCCAGCCTGCTTGCACAACCCTGGCCCTAGGTTCCCCCACCCATAGCACAGGGAGAGGTAGGACACAGTTCAAGACTTTATTCAGCATCCTGTATCTCTGCAGCTTAGTGGGCACAGGGCTCTCACACAATGCGGAAGGCATTGATTCAAACAATGATGCCCTCCTCAGAAACAGGGAGCAGGGAAATGTGCTGCCATGGGTGGCCCTTCAGGTGTCAGTTGAGGTTGTGGGGCAGTATGGGATTGTTCCCCATATCATTGTAGCTCAGGGTTCCAAACCAGGAGCACAGTTGTACCCAGGACACAGGGAAGATTAGCAGCAGCAGGGCACAGTGGCTCAGGGACCCCTCAGCCTGCACAAACCACTCACCGCTCAGGGAACACACTTCAGGGGCACACTCAGGACACAACAGCAGTGCAGTGTGGGGCTAGTCCCAAGGCACATCCCTGGATAGGTCCCCAGTGGAGGGCGGTGGATCAGCCAGCCCCTTGCCCCAGTTGTTCAGAAGCCCTGCATGCCCCAAGCCTGGGCACTGTAGGCTTGGCAGCAGTGCAGCAAAGTGGTTAGCCTGAAGGCGGGGGGTTGGGTGAGTTGGTTCTGGAGCCATGGCAGCAGGTGCTGCCAGCAGCCTGGCTTATCCTGTCTTGGAAGAGGCCAGGGGAGTCAGACTGCTTGTAACCAACACATAGTGGGTGGCTGGCCCCAGGGGAGCAATCATGGATTGGGGGCTTAGTCAATGGCCCCCTTGGCCCAGGCTTGCATGGCCTACTTACTATGGTCCCTGGGCACCTGTGCAAAGTTGACCCCTGGTCTGAGGGTGGGCAGCCAACAGCCCCTGGTGCAGAGCATCTTAACTCTCAAGTGTTGCAAACTCCCACAACAGATTTCTCTCTTTTGCCTCTGCAGGGCCAACTACTGGCCATGGGAGAGAGTCCACCATCCCTAGCAGTGATCCAGTTCCAGCTTGTCATCACTAAATGTTGGGACCATAGTGATACATGGGCTGCACCAGTGGTGAACATTGGATAGAATCATTTGGCTCCAGTGGCTGATAGCAGTGGCAGAGGAGCAGAAGGTATGGGACCAGGCCAGGCAGTTGAGGAAAACCACCTGGGAGACTACCCAGAAGGAGGCATGGGAATAGACACAGCAGAGGAACAGGGCATGAATAGAAGCCCTGGAGTGGGAGCACATTGAGCTTCTCCAGCAGCAGGTGGGCCTGCAGGCTGAGGCAGTGAAGGCTGAAGACACCGACCACTGGAAACTGAAAACCCTTCTAAGCTTGGTGGTTGCATCCATGCCCATCACTGCCCAACCTCTGTCCATGGCCCCACAGGTCCTATCCACCACCTCACAGCAGGTAACCTCTTGGGCCTGAGAGGAGGTCATCTGCCTAATCCCACTCACAGAAGCCCCTGTCCCAGCCCTGCCACAGGTCCTTGCTTAACCACCTAGCCCCAGCCCTGCTGTTCGCCTTGAACCCATGTGCCGAAGGATGTAACGGTGACAGATGTCACCAAAAGGGGACACTGGCACAGGACTCAGGTACACACAGGAGAAGCCACCCACCATTGAGAAGTGTCATTCAGTGTCATTTGCAAATGAGCCTGTTGCCCATCACGGTTTACCATGGATCCAAGATCAGCGGGGAAACTGGCCAAGGCCAGAGTGCTAGGCATCTGTCCCTGGGCTCTGCCCCTAGACACATGCAAACCACACCACCACCATTTTGTGACAGAAATGGAGTCTGTTGTAGAATCATAGAAGTAGGGTCGTAAGAGACCTCGTAGATCTTCAAGTCCAACACCCTGCCTGGGCAGGAGGGAAACTGAGCTCAAGTGACCCCAGCCAGGTAGTCATCAAGCCACTTCTTAAAGACCCCCCCCCCCAGGGGAGGCCAGCACCACATTCCATGGAAGTTGGTTCCAGATCCTAGCCGCCCTATCTGTGAAGTAGTTCCTATGGATGTCTAATCTAAACCTACTCTCCAACAACTTGTGGTCGTTATTCCTTGTTATCCGGGGGGTGGGGGGGTGTTAGGGGAAACAAGGTCTCCCCAAACCTTTCTGGTCCCTCCTAGTGAGTTTATAATGGTCACCAGGTCCCCCCTCAGCCTTCTCTTGTGAAGGTTGAATATGTTCAGGTCCCGTAGCCTCTCAACATAGAACACATTGTTATAGCCCGGCAGCTTCCATTTAAGTTATAGCTGAAGGGCTTGCATTTGTTTGCTCTTTGTTACCAGTGGTTTGGGTGAGGCTATTAGGAGTTGGAGGAGGCCTCATAGGGGACCCACAGCACCAGTGAGGGTGCAGTATGCAGGGTGCATTGATCCCAGCCCCAGAGAGGGGACATTGATGAGAAGCCCCAGTACAGGTGCGATGAGCCCCAGAGAGGGGGGTAGCACTTTGAGAAGCCCCAGAGGAGGGGGCAATGTTTTGCAGAAGCCCCAGAGAGAGAGGGCAGCATTTGAGAAGCCCCAGAGAGAAGGGGGCAGCACTGGGGAGAAGCCCCAGAGAAGGGGGCAGCGTTGTGGAGAAGCACCAGGAAGGCAGAGTGAAGGACAAGGCCATGGAGAGCCCGAGAGATGAAGGACACAGAGTGAGACAGGGCCCAGAGAGGACAAGAGGGCCATATTATAAACAAGGTCCAGACTGAACAATGTCTATTCCGTCTGTGAGGCTTGGGGCATGGTTGAAGGGTGATAGCAGCCATGCATAGCCCATAAGGCTAGAGTGCCCTGAAACACCCACTATAGAAAGGGCCCACAAAGGGATCCAGGAGCCCACAGGGCCCAGAGCACATCTAAACTATGTCGAAGAAGGCGTGAAGTCACCCTTCCTAATATAGTTGAACACCAAAGATGTGGCAGGAAAGAATTGGAGGGTGCCCTTGGGCCAACTTGGAACAGGAAGGGGGCTTTGAGGAGATCACAGCCCTCCTGCAGGATCCCGCCCCCATTACAACCGGTTCCATACAAACCCTTTAGAATGTCTGACAAGTTTGTATTTAAAAATTTTGGATGGTGTAAGCTCAAACTGTTTTCCTGGCCCCCATGGTCATCTGATCACAGTTATCTACTGATAACCCCTTTAGAGATTTCAAAAGGTCTCTTATCTTGATTTGGCGCCTGGGGTTTTGCAGGGGAACGGTCCGCAAACCCGTTGGTACTCTCAGCCAGGCATTGCCATCTGTGTCACGGCACCAAGAATTATGGAAGAAACAAGCTTCACTTTGTTGTTTGGTTTTGAAGTTGTTAGAAACTATCTATTATACAAGCAGCTGCAGGGAGGACACTGCACCTCTCCCACAGACAGTTAAAGCAAGATTATATATGTTTCAATTCAGGCCACATGATGCAAGGTATAACAAATCAAACAGAAAACTGGTTTGAACCAGAAAGCTGCCAGAGGGCATAGACTGTGTTATGGAAAATTTTACAATGTACTTCTTAAACAGAAATTAAGGCCTGGGGTTCTCTTCTTCCACAGAGTGAACTTCCGTAGATCAGTAGTGCAGTAAAACCACAAAGAGAATT
>JAGPOW010000724.1:640216-653062 GCA_030014935.1 Caiman crocodilus | reverse complement strand
GCGATCAGGGGCGCTTCTGGCCGCATCATTAGTACCTACATGGACAAGGACCATGGGGTAATAATCGGCGGGCTGGATGATGGACTGGAGCATCCCCTTTACATCCCGAATCTTCGCTCCGGGCAGGCAGTAGACCTCACGTGCCGAGGGATCCTGGCGACAGATGGGGCCCTCCATACCTCTCAGGGGACGCTTGTTATATATCAACCCTTGACCTGGCGAAGGGCTACTGGCAGATCCCGGTGGCCAAGGAAGATAGGCTGAAGACGGCGTTTGGCACTCCATGGGGACTGTATGAGTTCATTAGGATGCCCTTTGGGTTGCATGGCGCTGCGACAACATTTCAATGTCTAATGGATCAGATACTGGCACCCCACGCCGAGTACGCAGTGACGTATATAGATGATATAATCATATATACCTGGACCTGGTAGCAGCATAAGAGAGCCCTACGGGCTGTACTCACAGAGTTGAACCGCACTGGCCTGACGGCGAATACCCGAAAGTGTGCCCTGGCTCGGAATAAAGTATTTGGGATTCCTAGTTGGCAGGGGCATGATTAAACCCTTGGCTGACAAAGTGGAAACCATTCACAACTTCTTGGCTCCTCAAGACTGTCACCAGCTATGGTCATTTTTAGGGCTGACTAATTATTATAGGTCATTTGTGCCACACTTCGGAGAGCTGGCAACACCCTTGTCAGAGGCCCTCAAAGGGCGGAAGACAGGGGCAGTCAGATGGACTAAGGAGATGGGGCAAAGTTTTGAAAAGCTGAAAAGGACACTGTGTGAGGATGTTATAAATCACATCCCTGACTTCCAAAAACCCTTTATCTTGCAGATGGACGCCTTGGAGACAGTGGTGGGTGCTGTCCTCACCCAGGAGGAAGTGGGGAATGAAAGACCAGTGGCGCACGCAAGCTGCAAGGTACTTCCGGCAGAAAAAAGGTATTCAAGTATTGAACGTAAGTGCCTGGCAATTCGGTGGGCAGTAGACTACTTTCAGTACTACCTGATGGGCCAGGAGTTCACGCTAGTGATGGACCATGAGCCATAGAAATCGCTGAGTATGGCCAAAACTGACAATGCCCAGATTACTTGGTTGGCTTTAGCACTCCAACAGTATAAGTTCCGCGTAATACACCAACCCAGAAAAGCCAATACGGGGCAGGCTTCTTGTCCAAGTATACAGACGAAGACCAAGTCGGGGAATGAGGAAGCCACGCAAAGGGACAACCCGACCCTGCAGGTATGGTCCAGATGGGGGACAAGGGTGCACCCCAAGGCATCTTAAGGGGGGGGTTATATCCCAGGGACACCGGGGCTAAGGGGGAACCCCAGCCCAGATCCGGGGGGAGTGACCGCTTACCCTCCACAGAAGGTGAAGATGGAAGAAGCATGCCCACCGAGAAACTGCCTGCGCGGTTCATTAGCCGCGCTTGCATGCAGCTGGGGCCGGGTAGGCTCTGGTGAGGGAGCCAGGGATAGAGCCAGCAGAGGCTCCAGCGAGGGAGCCGGGAAGAGGGCCAGCAGAGGCACTGGCGAGGGAGCCCGCAGGGTTGATGGGGCCTGGGGACAAGGAGTCCTCACTCCCGGGCTAAGAAGTTGATGAGCCCACAAGCTAAGGTGGTGTTGGCTGGAGGCTGGAGCCCCATGACCTCCTGTCAGAGGTGAGTTGGCCCTGGAGGCCGCGGAGAGTGGGACCCCGCCGCTGAAGATCCTGGTCGAACCACGTTGGGTGAATTCTGGGGGTGGACGCCATCACCTGGGGCACCCTCTGGGAACCATCCCACGGAGGCAGGGCCGATCCACATAGCAGCCCACACGAAAGCAGCTCAGGAACGCCTTTTCGAACAGAGGAGGGAACAATTATAAATAGTAAATTGTTATTACAATGGGGAGGGATCAGTGCTCTTCTCACATCCAAGGTCACAGCTGCTGTGGTTGCAGTTTAGTGCAAAAAAAGGTAAAATGAGACAAAAGGCAAAACATATTGGCAAGTGAGCTCCAAAACAATAAGGTTAATTAATGATCACAATAGATCAGCAAGGAATGTGTACACTCTCCATCCTGTTGCGTCCATAAAAGGAGGAATGTTTTTCTCTTTCCAAAATAAAGTGTTCTAGTTCAACTAGAAGTAGCTCTGTGTAGCACTTACCAGTCTGGCCTCTGTATGTGGTAGATGTGGATGTGGTGTGACTTGGTGTGCTTAACTAGTGGGAGCCATGTAAATTCAGTCAATGTTTCCCAGATGTCTTCACAATTATTTAAATTTTCAATAGGAAGGGCTGTGCCAGTAAGTATTTTATAGATGTACTGCGAGTCAATTGCGATGATTAAAACTGGAAGTGTATCATCGTGGTGCATTAGACAGTGTTGCAGTACCTTATGGAATCTCAGCAGTTCACATTTTTTAACAGAGTTGTTATCTGGGTGGGCCTTAAAATAGTACCCTGGTACCTTAAATAGTACCCATAGCCTCCGCTGTGTCGGGAGGTTCCATCTGAGGCCATCCAGGCCGGGGCAGAGGTTCCATACAACGTTGGGGGCTTTTCCTCATCCCCTGGGCTGGGATCGGGTGTTATGTCTTCAAATTTCCAGCAGGACCGGTTGTAATGATGGGTGAACACCAACGTGTTCCACGTCTTAGGTTCTCCTTGAAAATGTGGATTGACTTTGTCTGCATCTAGCAAAGGCAGCAAAGTGGCCACAGGAGCACGGAGTGTTCTGTGCCCCCTTGCTAATGGCTCCACTAGTTGTCCAGCTAGGAGGATTTTTCCTATGGTTCCATACCAGTGTTGTGTTGATTGAAGAGTCTTATGAGCAGTGTATACCAGTTCATTGTGAGGGTTGTGCACAACAGCTCACACGTGGTTAGTGGTGAACCCAAGAGTCACTATTAATGGCTCACCAAGGTTGATTGCATACTCTTGACAGTGGCTAACAGATGATGCAGGTTCTGCTGCTCCCCTTCCGTCCAAGGTGTAGACTTTCGGGACTTGTCACTGACCTGTTGCTGTAACTTAATGAGAAGCGTTAGATGGCTGGGGTTGACATAGTGCTGGTACCAATTTATGTGACCCAAAAGCTGTTGAAAATGTCTTTTAATTGCAGGCAGGTATTTCTTTAATGGGTCGATGTCAGGTGCATCATGTGAGATCCCATGATGGATGGGGCCAACGAATCGGGTGCTGAGGAATGTGATGTCATCTACGGGATGCAGGTATGACTTTTCCTCATTGATTGTCCATCCCTCACCTTGAAGGTGGGCTACTAGTTGGTTGACTATGCTGGTAATGATGGAGCTGTCATGGCCCATAATAGTGATGTCATCAACATAACTCCAGGTTCTTAATTCCTCTTCTGATGGAAGGGTGTGTGAGGCACAAAAGTTCTTTAAGGTATTGTTCATAGCACCAGTGGCCAACGACGGGGCGTTGCAGTATCCCTGCGGGCAGACTGTCCATTTGTACATGGTGCCTTCAATGCACATATTTAACATTCTTTCAGGGTCAGTAATCAGAATCGAGAAAAAAACATGTTCTTTAAATCCAGGGTGACCCCAACCCATTTGTCTCACTGGAATTGGGCTATTTTGGACATACCTTGTGGTAAAGTGGAAGGGTTGGGTTGCTGAAGTACTTGACACCTTTTGTTAACCTCTCTGTAATCAATGACTAACCAGGCTTCATCGGGTTTTCCAGGTTTTGCAACTTCCCACCCCAGTGATAGGTAGATGCTAGCAGATACTGGTTTGATGCAGCCCTGTTGCTCGAGTCCTTGCAGGAGGTCGGTGAGGGACCCTTTGAGGGGGCGGATTGGTTGGGATTGGCTGGTATCGCCAGGTGGAGGTGTTGCAGAGCATCGGTTGATGCCAATCCGGCTCCAGGATACCTATCAGTAGCACTTGTAGCACCTGTTTTTGAGGTTAAGTGCTTTGATTCCTGGAATTCCCAGGATATTAATGCCCCCTAGCACTGTCTCTAGAGCGTGTCAATGGCCTTGGATTGCAAATTTAACTTTTGTCATGACTGCAACGACGTTGAGTCCTTGTAACTTAATTGTTTTCTGGTGGGGTGTCGTTGGAGTGATTAAGTTGACTTAGGCTCCGGTATCAAGGAGGAAGAGTACTTGTTGTTGATTACTTGGATTGACGGAGTCGTAGATGGTGAGTTCAGTGAAGGGATGAAGGTCAGTGGGGTCGGGTTTAGGTTGAAAGGGGCTGCCGGAGAAGCCGATGGCCGTTACTCGTTTTTTGGCTTGTCGGGGAATTTGAAACCTAATTCGGCCGCTAGGTGTTGTTGGCCCTCATTCCCCAGGATACGTAACTGCTGCTTCGTGAGCCTGGAGTGATTGAGGAGGAACTCGAACATGCCTCTTTCCTCTGGTGTTCTTTTGGGTTGCGACCATGATTCTCAATGCAGGTCAAGTTCCTGACACCTCGGCCTTGGGACCTCAACTGGATACGCCGAAGGTCAGTTTCTTGCATCGATAGGAGTTCCCTCACTATGTTTCATGAGTGCCTGCAGTCGTGGAAGATGACCTGCTGGCCGACCTGCCATTGGGTTAAGAAAGAGTCAGAGCGTGATAGAATCTGTTCCTCCATACACCTCTACAGAGGTGTCTATGGCCTCCAGTGTCATTGAAATTGCTCCAGGGTTTGTTAAGTGGTGATGAGCCCATCTTTCCCTATGTTGGGCCTGCGCCAATCCCAATGGATGCACCCTTGGGTTCCACGAAAGTTATGACACTCCGATTATGGCCAAGATAAGTTGTTCTGCACTGGCCTTCTGCAGGTGACCCTCATGCCAGGTGTGGGATTTATGGGTCACTTGTCCCGCCACAAGTGCCGGGAGTGGAATAGGCCAATGTGTGTTTTCCGTAATCACGTTCAGATTGGTGGCACGTCCTCCACTCCACACTGCCTGTTGGGTTAAGGCACTTGCCTCTTCTGAGTCTAGTATGTCAGATCCGAATTCCACAATCAGTCATCCCAGCCACATAGCTAGAGTTTCATCAGGTTTCATTTTTGATTCCCTATAAAGTTCTTGAAACTCTGGTCAAGTGTGCATGCGATATGTAACAGTAGTACGTATGGTGCCTTGCTCATCTGCGACATGTTTCACCAATGCTATCAGGTAAGCCACAGAGAGGTTTAAATTTGTCAGGCAGGAGCACTGGATACAACTTTCCCCCCCTCATACAGGAGCGTTTTCACTATTAGCTCCATGTCAGGGGGCATGGCTTCTTTTGGTGCCACTCCAAGGGGCAGAGCCGTAGGCGGTGACGCGGCAGGCCTGCCTCCCAGGGGGATTTGCGCACCCTTTTGGCTTTCCTCAGTGCCATTTTCTGGCAGCAGCTCCAGGCAGCCGGCGCCATTTTCTAGTGGTGACTCGGAGCCCCCCGCCACCTGCTCCAGTGACTCCTTGCCCTCTGTGTGCAACTAAGCCTCTAGATTTGCATTCTCCCATAGTAGACCTGCTACTGAATGGAATAACACATTTATTATTTTTCCTTTATTCCACTTTTCACCCCACATCTTGCCGCATAGTGGCCCTTGGTCTCTAGGCCTTCTCAGAGCTGGCCGAGGAGTTTGTGACTGCGCGATCCAGGCACTAAAGCCGGACAGATAACTCAGTCCGGTAGGGTGGGTCCCCCTCCTTTCCTCAGGTACCGGGAGCACTGGGCAAACTCTTGAGCGGGGATCAGATTTTCCGCCTTCTTCGCCTTCACGCCCGCTAGGGATAGGGTTGGTGTTTCATCCGGGGGCTGATAGCAAACCCTATCACACACCCGAACTCCCCGGGGAACAGCTTTGCTCTCCACTCTTTCATGACTGTTCCTTCCCCTTTAACCAAGAAGTAGCAGTCAATGTTCCTTCCGTCCCCTCCTACAGGCTGGTGGTAGGCTGTATGCTGAATAGAGGGACATAACACTTTTCTTGATCTGCTGACAACCCTCCTACTAATGCAGCCGAGTATAACGTTAGCCTTCTTGGCAACAAGGGCACGCTGTTGACTCACATTCAGTTTATTTTTCACTGTCACCCCCAGGTCCTTTTCTGAAGACCTGCTATTTAGCCATTTGATCCCAAGCCTGTAGTGGTGTGTGGGATTGATCTGTCCTAAGTGCAGGACTTTGCACTTGTCCTTGTTGAACCTCATGAGATTCCTTTTGGCCCAATCCTCCAATTTGTTTAGGTCACTCTGAATCCTAGTGTGACAGAGCAGACTCCTCAGGCCCGCACTCTATGGCCCGCCTGCCTGTCTCTGTGGGCTAACTACCCACTTTCTCACCCACCACGACTTGATCTTAATAAGTTCACTGATTGATGTCAATAAGCGGGAGGCTGCCCATTTGTGCCCCGATGCCATGGGGCGATATCTGCGGCTCCTATCCAGCCCCAATACCGCAGCCCAAGCCTTGCAGATGGTATCTTGGTGTTAATCTAATCACCCCCGCCTCCGCTGGGCCTCAGAATCATCCACACAGGATCCTTCTATGATCACTCCGATCAGGCGGTCTCTCCACCGTCATCTGGGCTACCTACCCCCCCGGAAACCATCCTCCCCTCTCGGGTGTGGTCCCCCTGGGACCTCTGGCACCTAACCCTGGCCCACCTCCAGGCCAGTCGGGACCCCAGGCCCCTGGCTCTTGGGCATCCCTCGTGGTGGGCCCCTGGCTCTTTTGTCTCTCTTGGCCCTGGCCCCAGCTTGGTCCAGTCGAGGGTACTCTCCTGTTCAGGCTGGGTCTCTAGCCCCTCACGATCTCTCACAGGTCCACCCTCTGGGCCCTTCACAAACACAGGGTTACCCATTTGGTGGTGGGGGCAAAGGGGTTATGGTGCCCTGGCTTGCTTTTCACCATGGTGGTAACTGGCCTGGTATTTTCTGGGGGCTCCCGTGCCACTAAGAGCCCCACCAGGCCACCCACTCCCAGAAGGGTGCAATTTCAGGTCATGCCCAGGACCATGGAGCCTCCTTGCCAACCCCTACAGCTCCCCCTTACCTCCAGGTCGTTTTTCTTGGCAGCTCTCCAGTCAGGTGATGTTGCTGTCTAGCCTCCAGCAGCCAAACTACCTGTGTTTATATCGGCAGCCCTTGGCTGAAAATGGCTGCCCTCAGCAGGCACCTGGAACCTGCCAGCTCCAGGCCCTTAAAGGGGCAGGCACACTCGGTGCCCTGCTGTGAGCCTCACCAGCAGCAGGCATGTTCAGTGCCCTGCCGTGATCCTCGCCAGAGGCAGGCACGCCTAGTGCCCCGCCGCAATCTTCACCAGCAGTCAGCATGCTCGGTGCCCTGCCGCAATCCTCACCAGTGGCAAGCACGCTCGGTGCCCCGCTGCGATCCTCACCAGCGGCAGGCAGGCTCAGAGCCCTGCTGTGCTCTCCACAAGTGGCGGGCACACGCAGTGCCCAGCCACACCTAGCCCTATCCTTTAGCATATATACCCCAACTTGGTATCACCCATGAACTTGCTAAGTGTGTATCCCACCCCACCTTCCAAATCATTAATTAAGATATTCAACAAAACAGGGCCAACCCCTGGGGCACTCCACTTGATACTGAGCACCAACTAGACATCAAGCCATTGATCACTACCCACTGAACCTGACAATTCACCAGTTTTCTGTCTGTCTTATAGTCCATTTATCCAACTTGTACTTCCTTAATTTGCTTGCAATGATGATGCAGGAGACCATATCAAAAGCCTTCCTAAAGTCAAGGTATATCATGTCCACTGCTTTGCCCACATCCACAGAGCCAGTAATTTAAGCATAGAAGGCATTCAGGTTGCCCTTGGTGAATCAGTGCTGATTGTTCCTGAATACTTTCTTCTCCTCTAAATGCT
The DNA here is from genome assembly GCA_030014935.1 of Caiman crocodilus. Taxonomy (NCBI): domain Eukaryota; kingdom Metazoa; phylum Chordata; order Crocodylia; family Alligatoridae; genus Caiman; species Caiman crocodilus. The sequence continues at coordinate 645,212 of JAGPOW010000724.1, read as the reverse complement.
TTGAAATGTATTCCTTGAGGACCTGATGCAAGGTCTCATTGCCTTATATTGTGGTCTTTTGACCATGCAGTTCATATTCACACAGGCCAGAAGTTTGTATTTTATGCAGTTCAATTTTATGCAGTTGCCCTGGAGGCAGGGCAATGTTAAATGTCTTAAAAGGTAGGCCTGTGTGAAGCAGCTACTATTCAATTCAGATTCAAATTTGGCTAATTCAGGGGACAGTGATTTGATTTGGTGATTCGAATCACTGCCCTGATTCAGTTCAGCTGAATCTGATTCAGTTCAGCTGAATCTGATTCAGATATTTGGCTGCTGTTGAATCTCTAAATCAAATAGGCTCACCCTCTGCTCACTCCTTCAGCCTGGTAATGGCTGGCCCATCCACCCCAGCTTCTGCACTTGTTTAAAAAAAAAAAAAGCTCCAATTCAGTGGGTGCTGCCAGGTGAGGGGTGATCCCTGCTGCCCTGTACTGGTCCACACTGCATGGGCGGGTCTGCACAAGCCCCCTGACTCCCCCTTGCTTCCCCAGCTCCCCCCAAGGGTGCCTCACCTGGGGCAGTTCTGGTCCCTTAAGGAAAAAAAAAAACCACTAGAAATTCCCAGACTCACCATTTGTTCTGGGGTAGTGATACTCACTGTCCCCCCATTGATCCACACCATGTGGGGGGCTCTTTGGGCTCCCCCCAAAGCCCCGAGGGCACATCAAGAATGGTGAGTCCTGGGGCTTTTGGGGGGTTCTTTTTTTTCTTAAAGGACCAGAGCTGGCCTGGGAGGGGAACCCATGAGGGGGTGGGGGAGCAGAGGGAGCTTGTACAGACCACCCCCCATACAGTGTGGGGCAGTGGGAATTGCCTCCCAGAGCACTCAGTGAGCACTGGGGCTTTTTTTTTAAGTACCTAGCTGGGGCAGGTGGGGCAGCCATGGGGGTCTGGAGGAGTGGGTAGGGATCAGGGAGGTTGGGGCCTGGCAGGGCCCCCCTCCCCCACCCTAGTACTTGCCAGCTCAGAGACATTGTGGAGTTTTACTTTTACAGTGACAGAGAGAGAGGTTCTTAGCTGTGTTAGCCTGAAGCCAGACAGAAGAGAGTATAGATTGTCATTCTATAGACTAATTAAATCAGACAGGCACAAACTTTTGTAACCAACAGCTTACTTCAGATAGTGTAAACTGCTTCATCTGATGAAGCAATCTTCTACTTACAAAAATGTATACACCTTTGATTTAATTAGTCTGTAGGGTGCAAAACAAACTTCTTTTTCTATATGAATACCAGGACCACTGAGATACACTGGGCACATCTACACATTCATCAATGACTGGTAATTATGGTGTATTATGTTTAGCACTTGTAATGACAGGTACTAAATTAATGTACACTAATATGTGCTACTGAGCATTAGCACAAATGAACAGTTGTTGCTTTTGTTGGTGTTTATTTATTTATTTATTTTACAACATTGACGTGCAGTAGACTAAATTTACTGTTCATTACTGCATTAGCACAGGTTTTGTCCACTGTACTGATGTGTAGTAGAATTAATCTACTGTGCTCAAAGCTTCTCATGCAGACGCACCTACTGAGGTTCTGTAGTTGATGCATTATTTTCATAGGTTTTTTTTTTTTAGTTTTGACATTAACTGTCTGCTTTGCAATAATTTAAGGCTTCTAAATATGCAAATCACAAGTATGTTAAGGCACAAAATATTGGGTTATAGACTTATGAGAAATTAGATGTCATATATCATCTGTAAGGAAAGCAGTTTAATTTGCTTAAAGGTTTAGTTAAGAGAATGCTCAAAACGTTATATGTTTCCAAAAGAAATTGTATTCAATCAATCATTCAATTAATCAATCATTCTAAAAATTCCTACCTGACTTGCCAGACATGTGATAGACACTGTGGGCATGTCCAGATGAGTGTGCACGTTTCTTTGAGTCCTCTTTAAGATGGGGCAAGAGGTACATGCGGGGAATGAAAAAAATGTTTTGTGCACTGCAAGTTTGCAGGGGTCAAAAAAAAAAAAAAAGAAACACTGGGAAACAGCGGGGCAATGCATGGTCCAAAACCATGCCTAGAGGCAACTGGGAAAAGGAGTCCTCCAGAGAGGCCCTCTGGTATTGGGTCAGAGTGTCTCTATGGTTTCCCCTTGTCCCAGCATCTGAGCACACCCCTGAGCATGCCCAAGAATAAAAAGGCAAGACTCGGAGCTTGTTTGTGGGCTTAGTGGGAGTTAAAAAGGTCATGCAGAGAAGTTCCAGAGCCTGGAGGAGAGGAGGCTGAAGCCATGGGAATTCAAGGTAGGAAGGGAGAAGGTGGGAATGGGAACTTTCTCCCTAGAATGGAAACCCAGGTTTCCCTGTTTGGAAAGGGTCCTTTGCAGGCTTCTAGTTTTAGCCGGCAAGGGGCACTTGCAAACACCCAGCCCATGGCTTGTGTGGCCCCAGGGTGGGGGACTGTGTGAGGTTTGGGGGGCTATTGGGTGAGTGTTGGGGGGGTACACTCCTGCCCCAACACCTGCCATGCACAGTCTATAGGAACTCAGCAGCTTCAGACCTACACATGGTGCAGGGTGCCAACCCAGCACACTGCTGGTGCTGGTGAGGAGAGGTGTGGTGCCCCACCATATCCTCAACACTGTGCCTTGGCTGACTGACTGCTGCAGCTGCTGTTGGGTACACTGTGATACATGGCAGGTCTCCTCCATTCACTGGAGCTTAAAGTGACACACCTCACCTTGCACAGTGGTGGCAGGACCCAGCCCAGCCCTGCCTGAGGTGATGGCATTGGGCTGGGTTGGCACACTTCACCACATGCAATGGGGATACAAGCAGGGAGCTGAGGGAGCAAGGTGGGTGTTGGGGGTGGGCCCACACTTGTCCAGTTCTTGCCTGGTACCATCCTGGCCAAGGTGGGACTGGTGGTACTGGGCTATATTAGCACCTTCAGCCACATGCTATTGGGATTGGTTAATCTGAGGTTTTGAAATTTGTACACAGGGAACCTCTGGATCCCTGCCAGTGAAGCAACTGGTGAAACTTTGGCACAGAAGCCTGGCCAGAGCCAGCACCAGGAACCTACCTGGAGGGCAGAGGAGGTAGCTGACCTCCTGGCCATTTGGGATCAGGAGAACACACTCCAGCAATTTAGAGCAGGTCACCATAATGAACATATCTATAGGGTGATAGCTGCACAGATGGCAGAGTGGGGGCACCAGAAGACGTGCAAACAGTGCTGCACTGAGGCCAAGGCATTGCAGTGGCAATTTATTGCTGTCTGTGATGCCAACCAGTGGTCAGGAGCAGAGTGCACTACCATGTCCTACTATGAGGAGCTGGCTTGCATCCTGGGGCCCACCACCATGAACCTCCCTCCCTGCCTTCCTCCTCTCCCTCCCTGCCCCTCCCCCATCAGCCATGCTGAGACCTACTTCCCAGCAGGGCCAAGACAATACCGCCAACTTGGTAGCACTCTGCTGGATGGAGCTGGCCCTGGTGATGAGGGAAGAAGAGAGGAGTATGACTCACACCCACAAGCCCATGGGGCCCCAACTTCATAGCACTGGGACCACTACCTGAGGATCTGGCCCTCTTGGAATGCTGATCTACCCTGGTAGAGAGATGCTGGGCACCAAAACCTGAGCTGGCTGTGATGCCTGTGCCCAGGACGATTGTGGGAGGGTCTAGCCAGATCCCAAGATGGTCATGGCCCTTGCTCAGAGGATGAGCCTGCATGGGTCTGGGTGTGGACACATGGACATGGACTGCCTGCGTGGCATTGTGCCCAAGAGTGAGACTAATCCTTTATGATCCTCACACAGCTGTTCTTGACCCATGTCATGTTGCTGTATCTAAAGATGGCCATCAGCTTGTTCTTTCTCCAAGTAGCCCATCTGCCAGAGACAGGATGTTGCCCTGCACCCAGAAGCTGCCTGCCAAGTCTCCCAGACACCAGAATGTGTCTATCCAGATGTGCCACCTGTGGTGGGAGCAGTGCACCCAGGGAGAAGGCTAGCTAGAGGAGGTGGTCAGGGAGGAGTGGTTACAATCCAGCAGGTGCAGGGATTCCAAACTCAAGTCCTGTGGCAGCTCCGTCAATTCCACTGCAACCATGTAGTTGCCTTTGGGTAGTTGCAAACTTGGAGGGTGGCCTTGGAGCACCTGGTCACCCTGATTGGAGTGGAAGTGGCAGTTGGTCATGGAAAGCCTGGAGGAGATACAGAAACTCCAGTCCTTTATTGACATGGCTATAACACATGAACACAGGGTCAGCGACTAGCTCATGGCTGCCATTCCTGCTCCACCTGCTACTGCTGTCCCTCAGGCTTCATCACCCACACCACAGCCATCTGGCCATCCTGTGCCCTTGGCATCAGGGGCAGGACCCAGCTTGGGGCAGGTTGGTTGGATGGTGCCACAGTTGCCCTCCCAGTAGGCCCCGCTGGCCCACTATGGGCATCAAGGGGCATGGGTACTGCCTCCCCCTGTCCCAGGCCCTGACCAGCCTGAAGTGGATGCCCCACAGGAGGAGTGTCTGCCCTCCTCCCTGAAGCAGCTGCACCCTGGGCCACCTCCTTGTGGCCCATGCACATGTGGTGGTAGGCCCAGGTTCTGATGCCCAGGTCAGGGCCATAGAGCAGCTAACCCCTGAGCCCCTCCTCCCTGTGGCCCTGGCCCCTCTCCTGTTCCCCTGGAGTATTTATTTTTAGAATTTAGAGTATTTATAGAATTTGGAGTATTTATATTTGCTCCCACAGTTGATGCACTGGTCCTGCGTGGAGAGTTTTGTGTTGAGAGGGAAGGGAATAAACTTGCCTTGGTTTTCAAAATGGCCATAATATGTGTGGGAAGGGATGGAGGCCATGGGCAGGGATGGAGTTCCCTGAGCAGGTGGCCTGGTGCTGGTGAGGAGAGGTGTGGTGCCCCACTCAGATGGGTGGGCAAGCAGGTGGGAGGTGATGGCATCTGGCACTCTGACTCCTATGTGTCACTGC